>CM022765.1:26236309-26418809 GCA_012411365.1 Ameiurus melas
CTTTACATCAAACTCTGTGAGGGTCTGAGTGCCGCCAGGCTACACACACACACACACACACACACACACACACACACACGAGTAAAGGTAAAATCTTCAATGCTGACACTTCACGCATTCATGAAATCCTGGTGTATAAAGCACTGAAGTTAATGCATGTTCATGTTTAGAGCCCTTGAGTGAACACACCCTGATTGCTAAGACTGGACTGTGGTTCATTCGGAGGAAAGCGTCTGCAAAATATATGAACGTAAACATAAACTATACGGATCAATAGAAATGCAGTCCTCACGTTAAACACGGGCATTTTGTGCAGCAGGTTGTCCACGAGCTGATACGCGGCTCTGGACGCCGGCTGTAGAGATGCCTGTTTCTGCAGAACCTGTCGAGCCTCGTCCATTCGGCCCTGCAGGACAAAAGACATCACCTACACCGGGGCAGAGGGGCAGAGAGAGAGAGAGGGTTAATACTGGGTATCAGCAGGTCTACTGTATACTGTAGGTTTGTGTCGAACAGGCTGAGGGAGGACGAGAGGCCACAGTACCACGTCCCAATACGCATGATGACGTGTGGGGCTTTCACTCTGCAGAACCTCTCGCGCTTTTTCATCCACGTCAGCTTTGTGTAAGCGCACCCAGTCCAGCAGGTGCAGCAGCAGAGAGCCGGCTAAACACGACACAACACCACACCACGTAACTCATTTACACTTTAAAACTTCTCCAGTAGCTTTACCAGAAAGTACATTTTTACATGCTGAACTTCTAGAGCAATAAAATAATTATAAACGTAAATGATGACAAAGTGTCATATATTGTGTATAAATGTATAGTGTGTATGAGGTGTGTGTGGAGTGTGGAGGAGCGCTGATTTGTGAATGGAGGGCGGAGCAGGAGAAGGCGTGGGGTAAGGAGGGCACACTTGTGAGGAATGTTTACTACTGAATATTCTCTGTTGCAGTGAGGTCGAGGATAAAAGAGGGAAAGGCACGTGCCGAGAGAGAGAGAGAGAGAGAGAGAGAGAGAGAGAGACCAGGACGCCAAGAGTGAGGCGGAGTTGGTGTGTGTATACACACACATATATTTGTGAGAAATTTCAAAAGAACACTAAGCCGGAAAGAACACAATAAAGCAGGAGAATATTAAACCTGCCTCCGTCATCCTTCTCCTCGCCGGACTTTAAAATTTGTCACAGTGTGTATGTAAACGTATAAAGTGTGTTATATGAATAAATCGAGGCGACTCTACCTGGTGATGCATCGATGAAAAGCACCTCACACAGATTCCAGATGAGTTCAATGGCTAAGAGAATCGACACCTGCACGCACACACACCAAAACAATTAAAATATCAAATCAGTTATCAGTATGCTTTAATTTTTAGATCATATTTATAGAATGTTTTATTTAAATATAAAACATATATATATATATATATATATATATACACACACACATTTTTGTAGAAAGTACAGGAGAAATATAACTCATTTTACAGTTAGTCTTTTTTATTTAGCATTCCTGGCGCACTTTATATTCGAGTATTTCCTAGAATTATATTAAAACATACATTCTTTTAATATTTCATATTAATAACTTTTATAGTCCCAGCATTTTATTTCACGTTCGCTGTTTTGAAAAAAAAAATTTTCACGTGTACACTCATTAATATTTGATTGTTTTTGTTTATTAATAATATTTTATTCAATGTTTAGATACATTTACACTAATGGTTCTAATGCTTTTGGCATTTTTAATGTAGTTTATTATTTTTCTTTGTATTGTACTGGTTCACATGATTGTATTTAGTCATACAATATTTTAATTTTCCTTCTATTTATTTCTACTTTTATATTTTGACAAAATATAATAATGATAATACGTAATGATAATAATAATAATAATAATAATGACAAAAACATGATAAAAATGCTAAAATAATTGATAAATTACATCATAAAATAATGATAAAACAAGTATTATTAGCAGTATTTTAGTGTTTACTGTGTAAATCAGTACCTGATTGCTGTACTGTGTGTCTGTAGTTGATACTGAGAGAGAGAGAGAGAGAGAGAGAGAGAGAGAGAGAGAGAGAGAGAGAGAGAGAGAGAGGACACAACTGTTACCAAAAAATAAGAAAAATCAAAGTCATAGGTAAAGTTTTGTTTGCTTTAATTGAACCACAACCCACCCAAACACACACGCGCACACACACACACACACTCACCTGCGACCTGCTGCAGCTCCTCCATACAGGCTCGTATTACAGACCTGTAGTTCTTACTGATGCTCACAAACCTGAGGAGACACAGAAAGAGTGAGACAGTGAAAGTGTGTAAGAGAGTGAGAGTGATCGAGTGAGAGTGTATGAGACAGAATGAGAGGGTGAGACAGAGAGAGTGAGACAGTGAGAATGAGTGAGACACAGTATGAGAGAGTGAGTGAGAGAGTGTATTAGAGAGCGAGAGTGAGCAAGAGTGAGTGTCAGTCTGAATCTGTTCTTCTCACTGCAGTTTCTTGTTCTTGCTTGGAACGTCATCTTTAACGTTCTGCAGCCCGACGAAGATGTGATGAGACTCATTGAAGAGCTTGCGCAGGATGGGAGAGTAGATGTCCTCATCTCTGCGCACCACGTGGACGAAGGGAGAACCAGAGCCTCTAGAGCCAGGATCTGTGTGTGTGTGTGTGTGTGTGTGAGAGAGAGAAGGAGAAAGGGACAGTTATGGGTCAATGACACACAAACACACCACGTGTCTCACACACTCTTCTCCAGGGTTTGTTACCTTGTAATTTAAAGTTGGTCTCGTACATCAGCAGGTCTCCAGGACCCCACTCAAAGCCCAGGTGCTTCTGTTTAAGGCCTGCGCCTGGGATCGGCTGCGCGAACACACACACACACACACACACACACACACATTGCAGTACATTACTGTCAGTCTAAAAAATGTACTGCAAAAGTCTGTTACATGCGGTCTTTAATCACAACACGTGTATATATTGAGAAGAGAGTTATACTTCATTTAATTCAGTTTTAATCCAAGATCACTTTTATCACAGAATAGATAATGCTATATACACGATATAAGTATGTGCACCCCTGACCATCACAGTGCGAATTTCTCTTTATAAATTACTTAATTACTTTATAATAAATAATCTGCTCTATGTAAAGCAACAACGCTATATCAATCTTACTGGAAAATAAATCTAAAGTACTATGATTATTATTATTATTATTATTATGATAGTACAGTAAGACTAACACTGTGTATCTGATCCAGACCATGGAGCGGATTTGATCGTTAGCTCTGTTTACCGTGGTTGTCGGCTCCACATCTAATTCCTCCATTTACAAAAAAATAAATAAATAAAGTCCCAATAAACGCGAATAATTTATAAATGACTTGTTTTGAACGGCATTAGCATGCTAACTCCACACCACAGGCTTCAAGATTTTAGCGCCTCGGTCAGACTGCTCGCTGGTAGGACCCCGGAAGTGACGCGCGGAACACGGGCTGTCAGAACGCGCCTGGGTAAAAAATAAATAAATAAATAATAATAATAAAATAAGATTATATATCTTGTATATTATATATAATATATGTATCTAGATGGCAAAAGCATCGTGATAGAAATGAGAGACGGGGTCTAGTTTCAGGATTAGTTCTCGTTGTCGATTTCAGTATAAAAATCTTAACGCGCCTGATTATAAAGCTGTATTTATGATTGTTGCATTACAGATGTTTGGGTTTATTCTGTGTTTTCCCCCCCAACACAAATATCATTTCAAGCTGAAAATGCAAGGAGTGTAAACTTCATTCATGATATCGATGTTCATTAAAATCTGTAGGGTTATTTATAGAGGAGACCCCTGATAATGACTGAGGTGTGGATTGGGAACCCTGAACAAATATGGCGTCCGGAATCATGACAGTGTGACAGACGGACCCAGTCTATGTTGTCATGGTTACCAGTCAAAATGTCGTCGTCCCCCCGCTAAATTAACGAATATTCAAATCATCAAACGAACTTTTCTTTTGGTTTGTTTAGTTGTTCGGGTACGCGGCCTGCGAAATGAAAAGACGTTATTGTTGTTGTTTTTTCCGAGCGCGCGTGCACGCTCACAGGCACAGCGCCGACGAGAGTGTACGCGCGGGTGCGCGACGGGACGTCACGCCGACGTCGCGCGCCCGCGGCTCCCCGTCCAATCAGCGACGCTCGCTGAGCACGAGCGCCGGCGTCGTGGCCGCGCACGTCGCGTCCGCTTTTTCAAGGCGGGGGCGCGGACGTGCGCGTCCCCGCGGAGTCTTTTGTGTGGCGGCGTAAGGGCAGCGCAAATACAATAACCATGGCAGACGAGAAACCCAAGGTGAGTGTTGTTAACAAATCATTTGATAAAAATATACATATATTTATATCTATACACTATCCGCGTGCGGGTTGTTTTTAATGTGAGAAAATGTAAGAATAAAAATAATCCAGGAACAAAACGGATACACTGTTCTAGGGAATATTCCGCGTAGTGGATGAAGACTGTAACTGCTGCTTTAGAAACACCGGAAGAGTCGTGCACGCGCTTTGGCTGGGCGGGTGTCCGCCATAATTCCTCTGCTCTGTTAATGGATTTAATTTAATGAAGTTTGGGTTCAAACATCGTTTCTTGTCGATGAATGTTGATGAAAATGTCACAGTGAGACGTTTAAAGCTGTTAAATGGACAATTATGTTCTTCTTTAAAAAAAACTTGTTTCTTTAACAGTTTGACTGATTTGCTAGGCTATCATTAGCATAAAATAGACTATTTTTTTTCTTTTTTTTTAAATCAAAAGTTTTCCATTTCCTGTTTTGTTTCTTCAACAGAGAAGTTCTGGTAATATTCAGTGTGACCGATCTCTTAGTTCAATTAGATTTATAAACAAGTTCATTTCAACTTCCTGTTCAAAAAGTATATTTAAAAAAAAAAAAAAAGTATGTGCACCCCTGACCTTCACACCCGTATATGCTTGTTGAACGTCTCGTTCCAGATTTATTCCCCCTTTGGTGTTATAACGCACTCCACTCTTCTGGGAAGGCTTTCCACTAGATTTTGGAGCTGGAGTAGTTTAATTAAAATGGTTCTGAGGGATAAATTTGACTTTTCTACAGTAACTCTCAATAGATACACGTTTTGATTTAATTATATCGTCTTTGGCACGATGACTTCTGGGACTTCAAGCGGGTCCGGGTCGCTTGGGTCTGCATCCGATGCATCCTCGAGATCAAGAACACGTCCGGGTCGTTTCATACGCCCCACTATTTGCGTTCTTGGGAGTTGGAATGGAGCTTTGGTGATGGATGGCGGCATGACCATGCCAGAACAGGGTTGGTGCTCTTGGTTCCAGTGAAGGAGAATTATAATACTACAAACTTTGTAGTAACAGTTTGGGGATGAAGAACATATGGGTGTAATGGTCAGGTGTCCACATACTACTTTTTCCCCATATAGTGGATATTCCAAATGTTTGTGGTGCTTGTTATCAGTTTATTTCTATTTTTATTAAAAGACAATGATGCGTAACAGCAGAGTGTAAAGGACCATAAATCAATATTTCGGATAAAATAATTGTTATTCTCGCTAATAATTCAACTTAATTTTTATTTGTTATTCCGATTTTAATGACCGATATTGTCACAAAGCAGCTTTACAGAAATCCAGATGTAGATTTAGATCCTTGGTGGACGCTCCAAAGGTGAAGGTGGTGAGGGGATCCAGATGTAGACAGAAATCCAGATGTAGATTTAGATCCTTGGTGGACGATCCAGAGGTGAAGGTGGTGAGGGGATCCAGATGTAGATTTAGATCCTTGGTGGACGCTCCAAAGGTGAAGGTGGTGAGGGGATCCAGATGTAGACAGAAATCTAGATGTAGATTTAGATCCTTGGTGGACGAGCCAGAGGTGAAGGTGGTGAGGGGAAAACCCCCCGAGACGACACGAGGAAGAAACTGTGAGAGGAACCAGATTCAGAATGGAAAAGACGTCGTCTTGGTGATACAGAATAGTGGGATGACAAAACGTTACAGTATAAAAACGTACAGGAATTTAAAAAAATAATAATTTTAAGTTGATTTCAAGGCACAAAACCAAAGTGTTTTGGTTTACTTAGAATTCGATAAATACACACCAGGGATCCCAAAAAGTACAAAGTTCCAGAGTAAACACTATTCTTACAGTCTGGACTTTTAGATCTCACTTTTTATGTCACTAAATATGACCCCAAGAAGCTCTGCCCAATTTCATATGAATATTTCAACCTGACTGACATTGCAATCGACAATCCACAGACGTTTCCCATAACCGTGTGAGATTGATTACACGGCATTAAAAACACTCTAAAATGTCATTCGGACGTCCAGGATGTTTGAAGGTTTGTGCACCCATCTGATGCTGGTGCATGTACACGTGTGACACGCAGGAGTGTGGGTTGTACGATTCCGAAGCTCGGGCGCAGAAACGTGTATAAAACATCTCAGTCTGAAGCTGAAACGGTGTGAAGACTGACCTGTGAGAGCGGACGTGTTCGAGTCTCGGCCTTCGGATTCGATTCAGCATCTTGAAGGCTGCAGTGCGATTGGCTGTTTGCGCAGAGGAGAGTGACGCGAACGTTTGAACGCGACACAATTAGCGGGTTGTAGTGAGATACAGTCGATGGGTTGAAAACATTCACAGCGTCACGTCTTTGGTCCGTGAAATCGAGCGACATCGTCCTCGGAAAGTAGGCGGGGCTAAAGTCTTGAACGCAAGAATGTCCGCTTTACCTGTGATCCAGAGACACTGATTAGATTTGTGTGTGTGTGTAGGAGGGAGTGAAAACCGAGAACAATGACCACATTAACCTGAAGGTGGCGGGACAGGACGGCTCAGTGGTGCAGTTTAAGATTAAGAGGCACACGCCGCTCAGCAAACTCATGAAGGCTTACTGCGAGAGACAGGTGAGTGACGGCACGCACACACACACACACACACTCCTCTCTTTCTATTTAAATAGACAGAATAAATTAGCATGCAGGTATCCAGGATACGGCGTGATACGGTCGCACGGTAATCGTATTTTAATCACGATAACGTTTACTGACTTCCAAAACTATTGAACCGATATTGTGAGCTTAGCGTTATTAATATTCCACATCAGGATTTTATTTAGAGTTGCCCAAATCATCAACTCCTTAGAAACGCAGAAAGATTGAGCATTTTTGGCTGCAACCATAACCACAAGAAACTTCTCGAAATCCTGTACAGACTGATCTAAGTGGTAAAATAGTTCCCGCTGACGGTCGGAATGTATCTCAGGTTGATGTGTGTAGTTTAGCAAGCAGTGGGCCTCACTAAAGTGCTGTCGATATCACGATCAACGATGTCACTACACCATTTTGGAGATATTCTGGATATCGCGACAACTTTTTTTGTTCGTTTGTTTGTCTTGTAAAACTGTAATTGGAAGCACCTTGTGTTTAAAAAAATTTGTGATGAAAAATGTAACTTATTTTCCCTCCCTTTTCATTAAAATAAAGCGTACTTTGTAGACATTAAAAGCATTTTTCTTTAAAATATCGTGATATGATATTCCTGTCGTGAATGTGTTACATTTAAACGCACACTTCAATTAAAATTGCGGAGAAGGAATAAGGAAAAACCCCAAAACAAATGCTGCTATTTGCCCTGTCGATATGTACTCGCCATATTAACCGTAGTTGTTTTGTTTTTGTTGTTGTTTTTGTTTGTTTGTGCTTTGTGTGAAGAATAAAAGCGCAGTGTATTTAATAATGCTCCAAGTCCTTCAGACACAAATAATAGAAATGCCACGCTGTCAAATCTCAGAGTGACCAAACATTGTTTGTCCATCCAACCTGCGACTCTATTGATTTCGGGAACACCCGATAAATCTCCGGGAGCTGAGGGGAACTGAGGGAAAGCAGGCGCCCGTCCCAAAGCTGGAGTGTGCGGAGTAAATGAAACCATAAACTATGTTCAAACACGCGTCACTGTTTCACACTCGAGTGCCAGGTTGATGGGGCGGCGGCGACGTAAATCGAGGGAAACTGGACAAGCAGACACTTGTGTAAGATGACACTCTTGGGGTTTTTTGGCCAGCCTACAGCTCCTAATGGTATAAATGAAATTGTGCCCGTTGCGTGGATGGACACGGCGTTAGAACGATGACTCCGCATGTTTGCTGTCTAGCCAGAGAGAAATGCACCCGGACCGTCGCCCCGCCGTGGATCTGGATAAACAAAGACAAATTTGTATGCGTGTCATTTAATATGAGTGCAGTACGTATTGGGATGCGTTCCTCCTTTATACAAACAAGCTCAATAAATGAAGAAGAGGAAGAGGAAGGAATGTCTGATGATTTACGGTGCGTTTGAATGAAAGTAGAACACTTGTGGACGAAAGATACACAATACGCCACTCAAGCGGTTAAAGTCATGTGAACACTGTTACTAGGCAACCAGATAATATGCACCCTGAGGATTACAGTTTAGTTGGCTAATATCTATCAAAATGGATGCAGTATTAAAGTTTGGTTGCTTTTAGTATGAATGAGTGAGCCTGAAGGTTCTCGATAAGCTAGTGTTGAAGATATACGCATTCAAAACAATAGTCTCTCTCTCCTTCTCTCTCTCTCTCTCCCTCCCTCTTCTCTCTCTCTCTCACTCTCTCTCTCTCTCTCTCTCTCTCTCTCTTCTCCTCTCTCTCTTTCTCTCTCTCCCTCTCTCTCTCTCTCCCTCTCCTCTCCCTTCTCCTTCTCCCTCCTCTCTCTCTCTCTCTCTCCTTTTCTCTCTCTCCCTCTCTCTTCTCCCTCTCTCCCTCTCTCTCTCTCTCTTCTCTCTCTCTCTTTCTCTCTCCCTTTCCTCTCTCTCTCTCTCTCTCTCTCTCTTTTCTTTTTCTTTTCTCTCTCCCTTTTTTTTTTTTTTTCTCTCCCTATCGCCGATACAGATCAGCAGTTTTGATGACAGGACTGGGGTGAAGGGGGGTGGGGGGTGAGGGTCAGAACGATGTGTTTGGATTGAGAAGGTAAATCTGTGGATCATCTGCAAATGTGCAGAATAAATGTAATATTGATTCCTCAGCTTTAGCTCATCAGCAGTGGGAGAGTGCTGACCTCCCTTGGGACCATGTGCGAGTGTGAAGTGCTGAACCGATTTATTTCCTTCCCCCCTTTCTCGTTTTGTTTTTAGGGACTTACGATGAGGCAAATCCGATTCCGGTTCGATGGCCAGCCCATTAATGAGACAGACACACCTGCACAGGTATGACCCTACATCACATGACCTGCTTTTTTCCCCCCCTGTATTTCTTTTTTTTTTTTATACCCGTGATTTCTGTTAAAATTTTGATCTACAGTCATCAGGAATACAGTTACAGTCCGATCTGGCGATCCGAGCGCATGTTTCTATTTCAGACGTTAGATTTTTCAAAACTGTTACCCTGAAGGTGTTCACTAATAATCTGATTATTATCTTATGTTCTCTTACCCTGAAGGTGTTCACTAATAATCTGATTATTATCTTATGATCTCTTACCCTGGAGGTGTTCACTAATTATCTGATTATTATCTTATGATCTCTTACCCTGGAGGTGTTCACTAATTATCTGATTATTATCTTATGATCTCTTACCCTGAAGGTGTTCACTAATAATCTGATTATTATCTTATGATCTCTTACCCTGTAGGTGTTTACTAATAATCTGATTATTATCTTATGATCTCTTATCTTAGGCTGAATTAAAACTGCTAACAGATTTGAACTCGATAATCAGATTATTAGGCACATGTACTATATACGTCTTTAAATTATTATTGTTGTTATTATTATTATTATTATTATTATTATTATTACTATTTTTCCCATATGGACAAACATCAGAACGTGGAGAGCTGCAGTGGATAAGGGACACACCAATAATTCAACACAAGAAATATTGACCATAATAAAACAAACACCTGATCCTACTTCTTCACTAGAGTTGGTTTAGAGGGAAATCTGATTATCGGTCGACCCATGTGTATTCAAAATATCACATCTCTGAAGTGCGTATCGATTGTATTATTGCCAAAATCTGATTATTTTCCCCTTCAGTCCAGTGTGTAAATGTGCTGATTATTCCCCATTATTACATTTCCTCCCCGGTTGAATCCACACATACGTTTCAAATATGATTTCTGATATTGACGTGGTCGAAGTGCGTCTTTTGGTGGATGTGTTTAAGATCGGACTATTAGCCCCCATCAGTCAGGGTCTTAGAAGTCTTAAGTACACTACTTAGGACTGGAAAGGGGGAGAAATGTATATAGATCAATAATAACTGTAAAAAGAAATACATTTAAAGTCAAATAATGAGTAAATAATTTTAGTTAGTCCTTAAGATATGACAACACTACACAGGAGGCACATTTAAAAAAGAAATAACTAATAATAATAATAAAGAAACATATTGGATAGCTTGTATTTTAGGGCTGGATGATAATAATATCGATGTCATGATAAAATCACGTCATTTTAATAAATGAACAGTTAATATTATTTTGGAAACACGAGAATTGTGCTTAAGCAGGACGTTCTCTGTCTGTCTCGCTCTGCTCTACAACAGCACCACTCTTGGGCATTTAAAAGCTCACTGTGAGACCGACAGAATAAATAAAGCGCTGTTCATCATGAATAAGTGGCAGCGATTATTTATTCATTCAGCGCTCATTCCCCCTAGACTCCGCCCTCCATTCACAAACCGGCGCTCCACCACGCCTCCATCGACTCTGATTTATACGTAGAACTTCATCTCTATTATTTAAATATTTGCTTTATTTCATTTTCACAATCGCATCACTACCGTTTGGAGCACAGTGAGTAAAACCTATGTAACATGTATGTAGGAATGTCCTGTATGGTCTGAGTTTCTGACGTCTAACCCTTCCTCGGCCCTGTAGGAAGACGTATCCCATCAGGTTCGGTATCGAGTGTTTTGATAACTGGTTTTTAAATAAAACCACGTCTCAGTGATGCGCTCTGACATTTGGACTCTGCATATGGCAGCTTTGTTCTACCCTTTAATCGGTCCCTCGGGATTCCCGACCGACCGAACGTGTGTGTGTGTGTGTGTGTGTGTGTGTGCGTGCGTAACGAAAAGCATGGGTCAGCTGCACACGCACACATGTGAATGCATATTTCATGCAGATGGGTGGGTATTTAGCAGACCCCTGCTCATTTCCTTTCATTTTAACATCACAAAGGAGGCTGCCATTGTGTCGCGATCGATAAACACGATCAATAGATCGTTAAAGCTGGAACGCTCACCCCCGGCCATTACGGCCCTTACAGCCGGCCATCACGACGGCTCTTTTATCGAGCTGGAACGTTCTAGGAACATTATGAGGGACGAGGAAAACGGGCCGAATGTAAATTTCCCAGTCGTTCAGAGTGATGATAATATTCAGCCGATGCAATATGATGGTTTTTACTGCGTCGTAACACCTGATTAGAAGAGGACCTCTTAAACGCCACCAATGGCTTCTGTTAGTCATCTAGGATAATGTACATAAAGTGGACTTACAGCGGTTTATCAGGACCATGTAGAGACACCAGGTTTAGGGGTTTTTTTGTTTGTTTTTTATAAACACCTTATACCACAGCGCTGATCAAGTTCTCAATTCTGATTGGTCGGAAAGGGGTTGATTAATTTCTTAGAACAGCTGTTGTGCAGCTGCGTCCTGAAAGATGTTATTCCTCCTCTGCCACAGCAATTTGAACTAAAGAACACCACGTTGTACTTTTTATCCATTTAGAGTTACATTTCATGTTGTGGAAAGTCCACGAAACAAGTGCCCGCTTACCTCGTAGCGCCTATAAACATCCGTCTATTTCTCTCTCTCTCTTAAAGTTAATAAGAATTTTTTTTTAACGCAGCTTGTCATATTACTGAGAAACCGCAAAGAAGCGTAAACTCCTCTTGCCACGAAGATGATGGAAAACGTAAAAGTTCCAGCTTTACAAAGCGCTGACACTGGAGACTCCTTCCATCCAAGTTACACAAACGTCTCCTTGAAGAAATCTTCACCGCATGAACGATTGCACACATTTTAAGCCCGTTTATGTGGAGCGTCCGCAGTACAGCCATAACATTAACAACCCAAATAATAACCACCACACGATGTAGTGACCCCACCGGTAATGAACCTGGAAAGTCAAGTAGTAAAAATGACCTTCGAGTATCCGTTGCTGTTGCACGTCAATATTTGAGTCGTTGCTATAGAAACGATGACGGTATTTGAACAAGCGCATTAATATAAACCTGTGCTACTATCGGAGCTGACCAGCAAACCTTCTGACCAATCGGAATCCAGACTCCAGCGTCTCTGTGGTATAATATATAGTATTATATATTCTCTTCCCCCTTCGTCCCACCCTGTAAGATTTACGCTGATGGCTTGCACACACACACACACATCCCCTCCCCCTGATAATCTTTCAGTCATGAGAGGGTTTTTTTTCCCCCTCCGTAATCCCAGCAGTATTTTGTCGAAGTGCTGTTTTGAATAACGACACGCCGTTTGCGTCATTAAGCCAGAGGAAGCCTGCGTGAAGCTTTCAAGTGCGACAGGCCCGATTTCACAGACCTAGTGGAAATATTTCACACATGAAGCATTCAGAACGTCGCCCGCAGCCGCATACGATGCTCACTCATGTTTCTCTCTCTCTCTCTCTTTCTTTTTCTTTCTTACAGTTGGAAATGGAGGACGAAGACACAATTGACGTTTTCCAGCAACAGACAGGAGGCTTCGTCTAAACGCAGAAACTTTACTGCCTCCCCCCCGTCTCTCTCTCTCTCTCCCATCTCTCTCTCTCTCTCTCTCTCTCTCTCTCTCTCTCTCCCGTCTTTTCCCCTCACAGTTACTCCCGACTGCTGTTGTATAGCGTGTTGATGCTCTTCCACCTTTGCAGTTCCTGCTTTTTGTATATAAGTGATTTCTCACACACATTGAAGTGGCAGCGTGAGCGCCGTGAGATCAGCAGCCTTTTTCCTTTGGTAAGAAGTGACCACAGAAGGTCTCAAAAAGCAGCCCGTGGTCCAGATCTTTCTGCTGAACCGTCATATGAGTAGAGCGGGTTTTACTTTTAAAAACATTTTGACACCAAACTTAAGCTGAGACCGTTTGTTTTGTCTCGTGTCCTCAAAAGACATGAAAACAAAAATGATTTTGTATGAAGCGAGCACCTGGTGAAGTTGGGTGCTCTGTAGTACAAGACAAGTCTGTTATTTTTATTACTTTTGCTGCTTTTATTTCAGACAAATTGTTTTTTTCTTTTTATTGTTATTAATTGGCAGGAGATGTGTAAAGTGAAACAAGCCCCAGATTCAGTAGGTGAATTGTGAATAATAATATTAATAATAAGGTCTGAAATGACTGTCAAGTTAAGCATCTGTATTGTCTAATAAGTCATTTGTTAAAATAAAGAAAAACTCTTTTTACCTCATATTTGGCTAATTTGTTTCTGCTGAAAATCTGGTTGGTTTGTTTAAGCATTCTGTTGCTTTCAAACAATACAGAATGGAGTAATAATAATAATAAAAAAATATTTTATTAAACCTTCTATACAAAACAGCTGAGAACTCTTTTCTATTCTTTTAATTAATGCCAGATATTAAATCAATAATAATTGAATTATTAAAACATGCTAATTCAATAAATGCAGATGGGACACATTAAATAATTTATCGGCATTAATGTACAAAATGTACAAAAAAGCTGAAATAACAATAAAAAAAATATTTATTTATTATTAAAACAGATGCTTTAATTAAGGCTTAGTGGTTAGCACGTTCTCCTCACACCTCCATTGTCAGAGGTTCGAGTCCCACCGTGGCCCTGTGTGGGCGGAGTTTGCATGTTCTCCCCGTGCTGCGGGGGTTTCATCCAGGTACTCCGGTTTCCTCCCCCAGTCCAAAGACATGCCTGCTAGGCCGATAGGCGTGTCCAGATTGTCTGTAGTGTGTGAACATGTGTGAGATTGTGCCCTGTGATGTATTGGCACCCCGTCCAGGGTGTACGTACCCCGCCGTGTGCCCCATGCTCCCTGGGATAAGGCTCCAGGTTCCCCATGACCCTGAAGGATAATCAGCGTAGAAAATGAATGGATGCTTTAATTAAAAAGACTGCAGTCTCGACAGAGCATACTTCTTCCTTTCCTTCTTTTAAAGAATTAACATTCATACAAAAGAGTTTAAATTACTTTTTTTTTTTAATGAATGTCAAGATTTATTTTTATATATATATATATTTATTAAAACCGATGCTTTAATTCAAAAACACAGATGGGAACAGATCATTAAATAATTCCTCAGCATTAATGTCTATACAAAATGGCTGAAATTACAATTTATATAGAATATATTATTAATAATATATTCTACCAATGGGATTTTTTTTTTATTATTATTAAAGCAGTTGCTTAATTTTTTTTTTAAGTGCAGATTGGACAGAACATTAAAAAACTTTTTTTTTAAAGTTATCTTCTGTACAAATAGTAGAAATAGCTCTCCTGTAAATGTTTTAAAAGTCAGATTTAAATCTCTGTCCCTCCCCCCTCCCCAGAAAGCACCATAATGGACGCTGCATCGCCGCCTGTCATTTCGGTGGAATGAGGGCAAAAAAAACAAAAACAACCCAGACATACTTTAATCGACTTGAAAATCCTCCAATCGGAGACCGCGGTCCCTACCTTGCCGACCAATCCGAAGGCGCTCTGCTGTAGTGGGCGGGTCTATGTGGGCTGGTGTTAAAACTCGAGTGAAACGGCTGCCAGATCCGCTGTAACTCCGAGTCGGGCGGAGTCCATGCGCACGGGATATCACGGATTTTTTTTTTTACACGTCCTGGTGGCTAGATTTCAGCTTTAAACCGTTCCCAAGAGCAGGTTTATTAACCCGGTTTAATCCTGCCCGAGATGACCACGACCACCACTTTCCAAGGGATGGATCCTAGCGCGAAAAATAGCTCCAGGTAAATAATAATAATAATACAAATAAAAAGCCGAAGCGAACAAAAGAACCACGCGGGGCTCGGTTCGGACCGGAGACGGGATTCCTGGAGATGGTTCATTAGAGGAAGAGGTGTCTAATCTAGCGTCGGATTAGATTTGGGTGTAAATCCAGGGTGTGTTTAGTCCACTGAAATGACAAACGGAAAAAACTGCGCTTTTTTAAATTTATTTTATTTTTATTTTTTTTACAAGGTATCGGACCAAAACCAGATTTTCAACCTTTTTTTATTTATTTACACACACGTACAACAACAATAGTAATAAAAATAATAAGTAAAAATAAAGATGCAGGCAGAATGCTGGACTTCTATCTCTCTGTAGATCTCTGTATCCACCCTGTTAGCACACGAAGACGGATATTTATTTATTTATTTATTTGATTTATTTGTTTATTTATTCCTTCTCGCGGATGTGATGAAGTTATTCCAGTTCAATCCGATAAATACATGAAAACGGACTGGTATATATTGTGTTGCTCGGAGCGCGAGCTCAGTTCCGCTGGCTAACGTTAGCTAAAGAAATCTCCCTGGCAACCGGCCACTTCGCCTTTCATCTCGCCGCGCTGACGCTAGATAATGTGTCTTTTTCTGTGTTACTGTGTATCCCCTCGCCCGGGAGAAAAAAGATCAACATTGTCACATTTCACACGAGTGAAATATCACCTGCGACATTCCGTGGTGTTTCTGCTGGAGAAGAACTCCATCTCCCAGGCCTCGGTGTTCTCCTTTTATGGGGTTCTCTAACGTTCCTGCTCATCTCTCTTTCTTCTCTTTCCCCCACTCCTGACCAGGTTGTTCGATTTATCCAAGAAATAAAGTCGCTTCTCGAGCTGAATTGGATGTCGAAGAGCGTACATTGTGAACTTTATTCAGAGCTTCTGTGTTCGAAATCACGCCTTGGAAAGGTCTCTGTATCTCTAGCTTATGTTGTGGTGTTTATCTGTATTTTATATCTTTATATCCATATAGGATTTGAGTTTAAAGCTTCAGACTTGTATGTTTTGGCCTTCTTCAAGTTCTCAGACTTGAGGAGTCATCTCAGCATCTTTGATGCAACATGTTGATTTCTGGGTTTGACTTGTGTCATCGGAACTAAACAAACAAACAAAGCCTTTGTGATCGGTTTAATCTTTAAACGGATCTGTTGTAAGTTAAAACTGGTACGATGTGGTGATGATGATGATGATGCACAGGAATGCGGTGAGGTTGCAACCCAAAAAAAACAAAGTTCGAGGTGTTTTGTTGTCTGATGATTAAATAATCTGCCCTCGATCCGGTTTAAATCCGGTTTGTGACCGGAGTATAACGCAGCAAAGCACGTTTTTATTAGTGTCTCCCTTTCTGTCGCTGGAAAATATTCTCTCCTCGTGGTCGGGTGGGGTCTCGGAGGGGGGAACGATGTTAACCTCTTCTGCGAAAAAGTTAATGCTTCATCTGAGCAGGGAGGTGAGGCCGAGCTCACGTGACGGTACAACACCGTAAACCTGTGGATATGAATGGACTTGTGTATATATTTTTGTATTTCCCAAATAAGGGAGGCTATGAAACAGCTGTTCTGATCCAAAGCATGTGTGTGTGAGTGTGTGTGTGTGTGTGTGTGTGTGTCAGCTGGTGAGGACTTTATAAAGAAGTCCACTAAAGCGTCAGCTATTTCTGTTATTGCTGTACTAGTTATCTGGTTATACTCGATACACTAATCCACTGCGGTGCAACGATGCTTACCACAGCGCCGTGGGTTCTGGACTCTGATTGGTCGGATTGATTAGTTTTCTCTAACGGCAGTTCTTTTAGAGTAGTGCAACTGCAAGTCATGGGTTTGTACTAATTGTATTAATCGTTTCTACGCTAGCAGAAACTGATTTATTTATTTATTTTTTTTATAGGCGTGTGATTGATATGAAGTTTTCCGTGAGGAGAAGTGCGTTTGGGTAATATTTTATGGAAGGAGTCTCCGGTGTCAGCGCTTTGTAACAGGCGTGGCTTCTGACATCTTCAGGACTGAGGAGTTTACACTTCGCGGTTTGTCGGTAACGTGACGAGCTGCGGTTTTTAATATCTTATTAACTTCAAGAGAGGATAAAGAGAGGGCTGGTGAGGGAACGACAGTTTATAGCTGCTCTAACGTAAGTGAGAACAGGAACTGACTTGTTTCGCAGATGTTCCGCGACGTTAGATGTAACTTTACCATGGGTCATTCTTTAATAAACCGTTAGTGTTGGGGAATTTGCTGTAGTACAAGAAGGAATAACACATTTCAGGATATTCTCTGCGTAAAGCTGATGATGTTTTCTTAACAACCTGCGTTATGATGTGCTTTTCTGAGTGTCGCTTTTTTTTTTTTTACTCGGCTGTAACACGCAACTTGTATGTTTTTATCATTTGAAACGGATACTTATAGCTACATGTTCGCTCCGTGTATGTGTTTACAGTTTTTTTTTATGGTGTCATTTCTAAGTAGCAGATCATTTGTCTTTTTCTTTTCTGTTTACTGTGTGAACAAAAGTCTAAACATTAATACAATAGAATTTCAGTTTGGAGTCACTGCTTTATGGTTAATATTTACCAACACATCTGAGGGAAATGCTGATGTTCTGGTCAGGTTTAGTAGATAAGAAACAGCTGAAATGATCCCTTCTTAGTGAGCTAGCTAGCTGTCTAAGCTAATGTAGGTCATTTAGTTGGTTTTGCCACTTACAATAATGTCTCTCAGTGCAACTCCTCCATGTTTTATTCGATATTTCGCTTTGTAAAGTGATGTCATCTAACCACTAAGCTGGCTATTTAGTGATGCATGTTTACCAGCGATAACCCCATGGTGTCACGCTGACCAGCTACATTTAAGACCTGGGTTTGTGGAGCTCTCTCTCTTTAGGTTCTGCAAATGAACTACAGTGACCGCGTTGTTATCTGTTAGCTGGATGTTGTTTTATTAAATGATTATCTAATTAAATTTAAATGAAATGGATGTAGTACACACTGGGGAAATGTGTTTGTTTAACAGCTAATTCCGACTCCCTGAATTTACTCTGGTTACATCATGTGAGGTTTTTTTTATTTTTATTTGTTAAGAATGGTTTAAAGCATTTTGAGATTGGTGTGTTCAGTTGAACTTATTTCTCATTATGTGGTAAATATGATTAAGTTTGCGATTTGAGACACGCGGGTCTCCGGAGGCCGCACCGTTTCACTCCCACAGAGAACGCAAATGAATTGAGCTGTCGTGCACCTGATCCGGCTTTTGACATGTAATCGATTAGAGGCACTAACGCTGCAGTTAGAACCCTGTTGTGTGGATTGGGACACGGCCTGGACTTCCTCCTTCCCTCAACGCTGGGGTGAATCGCCTGGTCGTCAAGGCTGCAGAGATTCCCCTGTTTGGATACATGAAAATCATCCGACACAGGAATCTCCATTTGGTGTGGCTCGGGTCAGCTGTAGGGGGTGTGTGTGTGTGTGTGTGTGTGTGTGTCACAAAGAGAGCGAGAGAGAGACAGAAGGGCTTGGGTAGTGGAGACCCTCCCAGCTTATGTTAACTGTCCCCTGCAGTGGTCAGTCTGGTAACGTGTGTGTGTGTGTGTGTGTAGACAGCCTCCCTTGAGTCCAGTATTAAATCTTTTTGATGATGCTCGCCGGCGTCCCCTGCAGCTGTTTCATTCCCGTAATGTCAGCACGACCACAAATGTGAGACGGCGCCCCGTTTTCTCCATTTGTGTGTGTGTGTGTGTGTGTGCTGATTTTAAAGGAATAGGCCAAAAAATGAAACGATTTTTCCCTTTACAAATAGTTCATCAGCCAAGACAGCGACTGTCTGAAGTTTCCTGCCTAAGGGACAGACTTTAACTCTCATGAGAACCTAAATGTGGAAACACATTTGGCTGGAGATGCACACACCTGGGTACCCCACACACACACACACATTTGAATTAATTTATTCTATCATGTATAACTATAATTACTCTTCAGCCCTTTGTAACAATTATCATAATAATTACTAGGGCTGGGCGATATATTGATACTATATCCATATCGTGATTAGCGATTACGCGATACACTTTTCCGAGATATCGTTGGCACGGTGATGTATTTTTTCGCGTTCTTAATAATTACAAATTAATCGATACTGAACAGATGCCATTGATTTGCAGACGTTAAAGAAAAGTATCATCAAACTGTTTAACTGGGTTTTTTTTTTGTTTATTTTGCTTCTGTTTTGCAGACAGTTTATGTAAATTATATATCGTGATCTGCATCGTGTACCGTAGAAAGTATCGTGATATATTTGTCATATTGCCCAGCCCTAATAATTACTGTAACGTAAATGTAAAAATTCACAGATATGAGAGATATACTGTAAATTATGAGTGGTGTGTACAGTTGCATTATAAATACATGCGTTACAGTTTAGAGATGTCTTGATTAGCGATTATATTACCGTACACACCCATGTTGTGGTTGCCCGGGAAACCTAACCGACGAGTCTAAAAAGCTAGCTAACGTAAGGTAATAGCGGATGTCCTGCTAGTTTCAAAGGCAGTGAACAAGTTATGATCATTGCCTCGTTAACAAGACGTAGTGGTTTCTGTCGCATCGTACATAACAGATATGTTCCTGTCTGTGTAACATCTTTCATTTCCTCTCAATGTATATATATTTTTACCTGTTAGATGACTGCGTGTAGTACGCAGCCGTTATATAACAACTTTGTGTCGCACTTTGTTTTGCTTGTGCGTAATCACTATTTAGTTCCTAGTTCACCTGTTACATGTTTTGCCATGTGCCTTTGTTTTAGTTTTGACCCTATCTCCACCTCTGCTATACCACTGGTCTTTTACCTTATTGTGTTCACCTGTTTGTGTTGGCCCCTGATTAGTTTGTCTCTTCATAACGTGTTTTGTCTTTGTTCCGGTTCATTGTTTGTTGTGCATTTAAACGCCTCGCGTCTCTTTATTTCTGAACCCTGCGTGGTTATTTGATTTTGGATTTGTCGTAAGACATATTATGCCGAGCGTCCTGGCTCGTGTCCGGTCTCCCGTGTCCACGCCTCACCCTCAGTTTTATCAGTCTTTCCACATACCTGCGAGTACTTGATTCTGAAAACATCGTCATCCGTTCATGCTAATTATTCCGCCAAATAAAATAAACTCGCTCTACCGTCAACCGGACCGCCTCCGCCGATGTGTGTAGTGCGGCAGGCTGCGAGCTACCAGAGTTCTGGCTTAGTTACAGCATCGATGCGCACCACACCACCATGAAACAAGTTCAGTTTAAACGTATCTACATACCAAGTGAAAATGATCGTCGTTACAGAATAGAGTTTACTTTCTGTTCTGGTTGTCTTTTTCCTACAAGATATGAATACAAGAATAATTGAATAATAATAACAATAGACTCAAAATCGGCTCGTTCAGAGGTCCTGGGCAATTTGGAACATAATCCAGTGAGTAGAAGTGTATAGACGTGTCATTCTGACTCGAACTCATTGGGTTTATTTTTCCTCCGCAGGGTTCTGCGGCCTCCCGGCGGAACCTCCAACATTTGCTTTGGCACAGACGAGGAAAGGCCGGTGCGCAAGAACAGAATGGCCTCCAACATCTTCGCCGAGCCCGATGACCCCCACGCCCATCGGAGGAACAACCCACCCGGTACATACAGTCTCGTTGTCATGTTCTCAACCTATCCTTGTTTGTTCTCCACTTTAACCAGAGGTCATGTGATGCTGTGATGCGATGTATACCCCGCTTTTTAAGAACCGTCTTTCTCTTGTTGTGTAAAGTTTATTTATTTGCCATTGAATCCATTCAGTGCAGGAAACTACTTTCTACTGACCATTTCCTTGTTTTAGTGGTGAAACCCTTTGCTCAGGAATGTGAAGGTCACATGACGGTGGTGCCACATGGCTCTGCTTGTGTGTGTCATCGAGCTTATCAGCTTCCTTGAAATTGAGCTGCAGCTGCTGTTATTTAACAAAGATAAGTCAGTATAATCATTGAATATCCTTGATGCGTTATCATTTATGGACGGAGTCTCCAGCGTCTGCACTTTGTAACAGCCGGAGTTAAAGCTTTTGACTTCAAGTATTCCGACATCTTCAGGAGAGAGGTGGTATGCTTTTTTTTTTTAACTTGAAGTCTTATTAACTTCAGGAGAGCGAATAGAGAGGGCTGGTGAGGGAGCGACTGTTTAAAGCTGCTATAACGTAAGTGAGAACAGGAACTAACTGGTTTCACGGACGTTCCACAATGTCAAACGGATAAAATGTACAGCGTGTTGGTTTTGTGATGTAGTACAAACAGCACGCACGAAATGAAACCCCTTTCTCGGGTGTTAAGGCAGGAAAACGGCACCACGCTAAAGTAGTATTAACCGCTTCCTGTTGCCCCGCGCTGTAAAACACAGGCATTCAGGGATTCATCTGGACTTCCTGCCTGTGTCATGGACTGATTCAGCCACTGGCGTGTGTTTGGGGAGGGGGTGGGGGGTCATTTCCAGTAGAGATGACCCTCATGTCTGGTTACTCAGCTCCACTTCCTGGTGTGCAAGAGCGCAGAGGTGGATGATGGGAAACACAACACCGTGTGACATCACCTGCAAATCATTCCACACACCATGACTGGGTGCTAATTTCAGGTCTGGTGCGATCTGGGTTTGTAATAGATACTTATGCATCTGTGGTGTGTGTGTGTGTGTGCGCGTGTTAAATGCTGTGATTTACCAGAGAAGGAAATGTACCTGTCGTCCCTCCGCTTTCTCTCTCTCTCTCTGTCGCTCTCTCTCTCTGTCACTCTCCCCTTTGTGTTTAGACGGAATGTGTTTAGGCTGAGAGTGTGGTTGTGTGTGTGGTTAGACAGAGCTGGCACTAATCTGCGGTTCCTCATGAGCCTCGGTTTGGCAGGTGGAGGCAGAGCAGGAAATCTCAGCAGCTTCCAGACACACAGCACACACAGCAGGGGAAATGATGACAGAGGAAATGATTGGGGTGTGTGTGTGTATGTGTGTGGGACGACAAAGGCAAACAGGGTCAGACGGAGAGCAAAAACGATTAGCACACAAAGAAAGGTATACATGAAAGGAAGGCAGAGAGAAGAAGAGTGAAAGATGGACAGACAGAAAGAAAGAAGCAGATACCTGCATAGAGAAATAAAAGGATGGAAAAGAGACTGAGAGGAAATGAACAAAGACGAAAAGAAATCTAGAAGCAGGCAGACAGAGATGTAGAAGCATGAGAGACAGATGAGCAGATGTAATAAAGCAGGGAGGGACATGCAGATAAAGACATGCAGGCAAAGCTATAAACAGAAACAGTGAGAAAGCAGAGAGAGAGACTAACAGCAAGAAGAGGGGAAGGAAAAAAAGGGATGAGATACAGTAAGAAAGCGAGAGAGAGACAAGGAATAAGTAAGTCGGAAAGAATGGAGAAGAAGGAGGATAGACAGATCAACACAGAGAGAGAGAGAGAGAGAGAAGGTTGAGGCTACAAGAAATAAAGAATGAATAATAAGAGAAAGAAGGGACAGAGTGACCGACAGACGGGCAACATGTAAAAACAGACCGGAGAGAGACATTCAGAGAGATACAGACAAGTGGAAAGAGATGGAAAGACGGAAGAGACAGACAGACGTGTAGAAAGAGCGAAGAATTAATGGAGAGACAGATGGTTAGAAAGACAAGAAAGAAGGGAGAGACTGACAGATGGGTGGAAAGAGAGAAAGATGGGTAGAAAGAGAGGAGGAAAGAATGGATAGACAGACGGGTAGAGGGAGAGAGACTGATAGGTAGAAAGAGACAGACTGGTAGAAAAGAGAGGCGGGTAGAAGGGATAGACAGACAGACTGGTAGAAAGAGAGACAGACGGGAAGAAAGAAGGGAGAGACTGATGGGTAGAAAGAGAGGAGGAAAGAAGGGATAGACAGACGGTAGGAAGAGAAAGGGGGGAGGAAAGAAGGGAGAGGCAGACAGACATTCAGACAGCTAAATGGAAAAGGAGACAGACTAAAAAATAAGAGACAATAAATAGACAGATAGACTGAAAAAGGGAGAGAACGGAGAGGCTGCCAGACAGACTGATAAACAGACAGAGAGTGAGACAGACGTGTGATCGATGACACCAGAGTTGATGAAGCTCCTGATAATCCTCTTGTATGTTTTCACATGCTAATGCAAAACAGGCATAGACTGTGCGTGCGTGCTCGCGCGCGTGCGTGTGTGTGTCTGTGTGTAACGTTAGCACATTATCAGCACACACTCGTCTGTGAAGAGTGGGACACAATGGCGTCTCTCATTGGAAACTCCGGTTGAAGTTCATTATCTAGCGGCGCTGCTGTCGTCTCTCAGAGAGCGGCTTTGTGGCTTAATCACTGCTTTTCGTGAAGATGTTCTGTGTGTGTGTGTGTGTGTGTGTGTGTGTGTGTGTGTGTGTGTGAGATGCTACAGCTCAGCTCAAAC
Source organism: Ameiurus melas (assembly GCA_012411365.1). Lineage (NCBI taxonomy): Eukaryota > Metazoa > Chordata > Actinopteri > Siluriformes > Ictaluridae > Ameiurus > Ameiurus melas. Next base: position 26,259,821 of record CM022765.1, read on the forward strand.
ATGGATGCCAGGGTGTGTTTTTGGGGGAGGTGAACACTTCTAATGCAGCTTTGTCCTCATAAGTGTGGTAGTGTTCGCTGGGTTTAAATAAATACATGTGCTTTTATTTAACTCAGAGAAAAAAGCAACCCAGCTTATCTTTTCAACACTTCACAGTACAGTACGTAACATACCAGCAACAGTCTGAGGCTTTTATCATCAAACACTCTATTAGTTTCACTTTATTATTCATTCACATCAACTCCTCGTAGTTACTGGATAATGAGCTTTAGTTACACTTACATTTCTATAGCGCTTTCTTTAGTATGGGGGTGATCTCCTCAACCACCACTAGTGTGTAGCGTCCACCTGGATGATGTAACGGCAGCCATATTGCGCCAGAACTCCCACCACACGCCAGCTATTTAAGATCAATCTGTTACAGTATATTTGTAAGGAATAAAACACTGTCATGCAGTTATAGGAAAATAATCTATGACGGGGCGGTGCGATGAAGTGGAGTTACTGTTACCAATCAGACGTTGATTATTTTCTTATAACGGTGTGCGTTTCATTTCCCTGAGGCTACGTCCACGTTAATTAGTATTACTTAATTCGAAAAACGCATCTTTTTCTCTTCGTTTCTGGCGGGAGTTTTTTGTCCAGCGAAAAACTGCGCTTTTTCAAAAACGCTCTCCCGCTCTCGTTTCAGTGCGGACGAGCAAATTTCGGGAAATGTTCAAAAATACCAGTGGAGAGCGTTTTTAAGCGAAAACGCAGGTCTCAGATCTATCTGGATTAATGTAGACGTAGCCTTATACCACAGTGATTTGGAGAGAATTACAAACAGCACTTTGTATCCGTTTATAGGTACATTTAACGTCGGCGAACAAAGTTAGTTCCTGTTATCGCTTGCGCTATAGCGGCTATAAACCCTACTCCTGTCTCCTCACAGTAAAATTCACCATATCAGCGATTACATGTGTTTTTAATCAAGTCCCTGTGAGTGGTCTGTTACAATAGAAACCATAACATATTACAGAGCCACTGTCGGAGAACACTAATCAACACCTTCTGACCAATCACAATCCAGAATTCAGCAGATCCGTGGTGTAATTGTAAGGTTTAGTTTTTAACAAACACGTAAGCAGGTCCACGGTGTAAAGCCGTCTCGCATGCCGAGTATGGTTTAGTCAGGACAGATCCTGATGACTTAAACACGACTCGCAGCATCATGAAACCGCATTAAATCTTCGAGTTAAAACAGTGGAAAATGTGTCTCATTCTTTCCTCACAGAGAGGAGGGGACTGCTGATGCTCTGTTCATGATGACCGTGCAGAGACGGAGCACTCGCGTCGCTCTGGAGTCGCTCGGTTATGTGTAATGCCATTAACATGGTCTTTATTAGCGGTCGGAGCTTCCTGCTTTTACACTCATTATATAGTCTTAATGGTTTGTAGGTTTTGACCTGCAATAAAATACTTGTATCTCAATTAGATGAGCATTCAGCCAAAATCCCACTAGGCTGGAAGACAGGGCAAGGGCTAATGGTTTAAGATGACCACAATAACACTGTGGTACATGTTGAATATCACATGGCTCAGGGCATATATTCAGTAACAAGTCTGCGACACTGTTGAGAGTATTCAAGCAGTTAATCATGAAATAGCTACACTTTTTTAAGGTAAAAAGAGTTTAAAATAAATTTTTTGGAGTTTTTTTTTTTAAAGTATAAACAATAAAAAGTGTACATCTTTTTGATTGTAGACATTGAACTGTCTATATGCGAAATTTGCTTGTACTCAGTTTCCTCCCTCAGTCCCAAGACACATGCTTTTGGCTGATTGACATCTCCAAATTGTCCGTAGTGTGAATGGGCGTGTTGATGTATGGTTTGTGCACTGCAGTGGGTTCCCACCCCATCCAGGATTTTCCCTACCTTGTGCCCCGAGTTCCCTGAGATCCCTGAGATGGGCTTCGGTTCCCCGCAACCCTGTGTAGGATAAGTGGTACAGAATATGGATGGATGGAGTTTGAACTGTCTTTGAACCAGTTTGTGGTTTAAACTATTTTAATTGTTTTATAACCCATACAGTTGGTTCATAACTCAGGTGATTAGTTCATAACCTCTTACAATTGGTTCATAACCTCAACATCTGGTTAATAATGCAGAAGATTGTTTCATAATCTGTACAATTGGTGAATAACCTATATGATTAGTTTATAACCTGTGCATTTGGTTATAACCCCTAGTTATTTTCTAGCTCATGCAGTTATTCCATAACCCAGTCAGTTATTTCGTAACCTAGTCATAACCTGTACAACCGGTTCATGACAGTGATTATGGGTTAATAACCCATACTATTGGTTCATAATGTGTACGTTTAGTTCACAACCCGTTTGATTGATTCATAAACCATACAGTTGGTTCTGAACATGTACGATTGATTCATAACCCACAGCTCACACATTATCAGTACAGTTGATTCATAGCCCCTATAATTGGTTCATAACCATTTCAATACCCCTAAAATTGATTCAGAAGTTACTGGATTGGTTCATAGCTGGTCTAGTTACCTTCCCAGTTGGTCCATAACCTGTACATAAAACCGATTAATTTACAACACAATTAATAATTTAATAACCCACCTGATTGGTTCATCTCTACATAGTTCATATAGAATCCAAAAATGTAACCATTTCTTGCGAGAACTGTATACCCAACTACTGGTACAACAATTCATGTCACTTTAAAATGAGAAATACTAAAATGACTAATGTTACGGTACTGCAGTAACACTGCTGTCCTTCAAAACCTCATGTCCACCTAATCATGACCTCAATGACAGAAATGTGCCTGTGTGGGTATTAATGATGGTAATGCAGTCCTCTTAGACATTTCATTTATTTATTTCTGTTTAAATAAGAACCGACGCGTCGACTCCTAGACAAAACTTCTTAGATTCTCAAAGTTACCGCAACTCTTCTAATCTTTGCATTTTGATGACGTCCTCAATGTTATTGTTGCAGGTGGTGAAGCGTCAGGAGTGCTGTGTGGTGAACACTCCGCCCCATTGAGGCGGTGCCACCAGCCGCCAATCTACCAAAACAACTCTGAACACCCGGCCAAACCCACGGTGAGTACAGAATGGAGAGAGAGAGAGAGACACACACACACACAGAAAGAATGGTGGAGAGGCATGCGGAGGGAGAAAGGCATAAATAGATAGTCCTAAGATTGGTTCATAATCTGAATGATTGGTTCATAGCCCTTATGATTGACTTATAAGCTGTATAATTGTATTATAGTCTCTATCACTGGTTCCCTCAACTGATGACCATTCCCTCAAATTTGACAATCAACTAAAGGCTGTTGTCAGATCGAGCTTTTTTTCATCTATGATTACTAGCCAAAGTCAAGCTATTTCTTTTTTCAAGAGGATGATGCACAAATTTGTATCTTTGCGCCTGGATTATTGTAACTCTCTCTATTTAGGAGTGAGTCAATCTTCTTTGTCACGACTGCAAATTGTTCAGAACACTGCTGCCAGACTAGTGACGAGGACTCGTAAACGAGACCATATTTTACCTGTACTAGCTGCTGGTCCACTAGAGCAACGGTTTTAAGATCTTATTGTTTTGTTTAAAAATCCTTAAGTGGGTTAGCACCTTGTATTCTTTTACATCTGCACAAACCCCACAGATCTCTTAGGTCAGCGGGTCAGAGAATGTTAAGTGTTCCGACTGTAGATCCAGGCTGAGGAAAGGAGACCGCGCATATGATTGGTTCATAACGCATATGATTGGTTCATAACCCGACTGGTTGTCTCCTAATCCTAAACATCAGTGCTGTGGTGTTTTAGAGAGCATGCTGTAGCTGCTCCTCTCTGGAATTCCTCTACAAGTTTTCGTCACAGACAATAACAGTGCATAACTCATGAAGACATGTTTTAACGTGTGCGTATGCAGCTCTGCTCATGTTTAGTCTATTTGGTTTATTGTAAACATGATGTGAGCTACTATAAAATGACTGCTAAGAAAGAGCTGGCCTTAATGTTCTGAAGTAGTTCGGCTAGGCCGGTGTTTCTTTAACCTCTCCACTCTGATACACACACGCAGCCCCCAAGAAAATCCAGTCTTCTGGGGGTTTGTGTTTGTTTTGGGTTTTTTTTTAACATTGAACAAATGTAGCCTGCAAATTGTCATACAGGACTTGAAGAGCTGAGTGAAAACACGACTAGTGGGGAGTTATTTCTAAATCCTCTCGTTTTTTCCAGGAGGAAAACCACGAGCAAGTAAATCATGGTGAGTGTTTTTGCCTCAAGTTTCTAATCAGTCTTAAATAACGTTCCCTTCCCCTTGTTCTCTCCCTTCCCCTTGTTCTCTCCCTTCCCCTTGTTCTCTCCCTTCCCCTTGTTCTCTCCCTTCCCTTTCTTCCTCTCTCCCTTTCTTCCTCTCTCCCTTTCTTCCTCTCTCTCTTCCTTCCGCTCTCTCTCTCTTTTCCCTTCTCTCTCTCCCTCCATTCCTTTCTCTCGCTCCTGTTCCCCCTCTTTCTGTGTCACTCTAAACAACAGCATGTGATGCACGTTGAGGTAAATAGTGGTTCTGTCACATGCTGGGGGGACAACACTGGCTTTAATTAATCAAATCTGTGTGTAGTAAAATGTAAGCCTCCGATACGTGCGGACAGATTTCACCCAGTCTCAATATTCATCAGCGTATATAGCGTATCTGTATAATCAATCACGTCACGTTTTAAACTCCCAATAAACGTTAATCTGTGTTTGCGCTCTAATGACATGAATTACCTGTGAATGCAATCTGTACTGGTCCGGAAAAGGAATGACTAGCGGATATCTACGTGTATTTTATAAAGAGGGTGAAATGAATATTGGGCTGCTGTAAGCGGCCATTTTTACCCATTACTAGAGGTTTTATTACATTCATGTTCTAATGATCGAATGGTCTGTTAACACACTGATAGTAATCTGTATCAAGAGAAATCTACCCCAGTGAGAAAAATCTTCCCCAATGAGAGCAATCTACTGTAGTGATGATAATCTACGCCAGTGGGAGAAATCTACTGTAGTGATTATAATCTACCCCAGTGGGAGAAATCTACTCTAGTGATTATAATCTACCCCAGTGGGAGCAGTTTAAACTATTGAAAAAATCTATCTGGGAAAGGAAGCGCTAGTAGTGTAACCTCAAGCCCGCAATCAAGTGGTTGGTAGCGGTACATTTACAGTCTCTGCTATTCTTCATGGTGTGGATAATTAGTAACGATAACAAAGGAACGTTAATAGAAATAATAACAGGATGCACTTACTGTGAACGTTTTGCATAAATAAATTAAATAACAATCGCACGTGACTAACAAGCCTCTGTGGGGGGAAAAAATAATGACACCCTCCAAAAAGAGCCCAGAATTAATCCTGGGTGCAGACTGCATGTGAAAATGGCTTGAAAAAAATGAACAAACAGGGTGAATATTTTAAGGTGGAGATGGGGGGGCGGGGGGTGTGCATGCAAATTGAGGGTTGTGCTCTCGTCCAGACTTTGGTGTACAAACACAGGTGCATGTCTGGAGATTAGACACACTAAGTGTGTGTGTGTGTGTGTGTGTGTGTGTATGTGTGTGTATGTGTGTGTGTGTGTGTGTGTGTGTGTGTGTGTAGATCAGTCAGAGGAAATCGAAGCCCCCGAGGAAGAGCCTCAGCAGCAGCAGCAGCAGAAGGAGGAGGAGCAGAAACATCCCTCTGGTGCCTCCTCTGGCCGAAGAAACCCTCCTGGTGGAAAATCCAGCCTCATTCTGGGCTGAGCGCTCTCACTGAACTCTCTCTCTCTCTATTTCTCTCTCTTTCCCTCTTTCTTTTTTTAAAGTTTCACTCTCTCTTCACTCTCACTCTCATCATGTGAGCCATGGGATGATTTTTTTTTCTTCTTCTTCTTTTTGTCCACTACCACATGTCTGTATTATTGTTTTTCTATCGCAAAAAAAAAAAAAGAAAATGAAAGAAAAGCTGGTTGGCAGAAGCACTTTATGTAAAAGCTCCATTTCAGCCCATCATGAAGAGCGCAGGCCGTGCAGGGGGGACGCAAAGGCAAAGCAAGGAAAAGATTTGTCGCGCTAAATTTCTAAATACAAATAAAGATTGATATGAATTTCACTGCCTCTGCTGGTGCTTGTGTAGTAAAACACTGCATGGTGTAATCTTAAAAAAAAATGTAAAAAGATCATTAGTTTGTGATTATTTAAAGGAAAACTCATAATTAAATGTTCCACAGATTCATGCTTTTATAAAATTCATCCTAGACAATATGATAATCTTTTACACGTCTGTGGATTTGTAATTATTTGACATATTTAGTAAAGATTTCTTTTTGACACTTCTGATAAAACTTACCTGAGGTCTGACTTAAAAAAGAAATATTTTAATAAAGTTGTAAAATATAAAACACTCCAGGGCAAGTACCCTTATACCTGCCAATTTGCCAACGATTACAATTATTTATATATTAATAAACAGTGTCATACATTTTTATTGTATTTATAGTCATTTTTAATGTTGTGGAACCTCTGTAGCCAGTTGTTCCCTCACCAGTCCCTCTTTTTTCATTTCTTGAAAGCACTAAGATTTTTACTAGTACACAAAAAATACTTTACTTTATTACTTTAGACTAATACAAAAAAGTCTTATTACTGAGAAATCGCAAAGCATACATTCCTCTGTCCTGATGATTTTCCAGTGTCAGAAACTTAAAGCTTTAACTCTGAGTGTTAGAAGCTGCTGGCACTAGAGACTCCTTACATAAATGCTCCAGGAATTATCTTTAAAAAAAAAAACACACAGTTGTATCTCCATTTAAAGTATGACTCACTTTGTTCCTCAGTACACAGTTTGGTGTCACTTCACACCAGCGTCAGTCAGACTTTCATGGCCTGTGAAGGCAGAATTGTACTGTATATCACAAGAAATTAGGGGAATTCTGGCTCTTTTCAGTGAGTCAGTATATTTGGCTCCCCAAATAAATCATATAAACTCAGCAAAAAAGAAACGTACTCTCACACTCCACTGCTTTTCTTTCCAGCAAATTTCTTAACGTGTGCATATTTGTATTAACACAATTCTCAACTGAGACATAAACTGAACAAGTTTCATAGATGTTTGAGAAACCGAAATTGAATAATGAGTCCCTGAACAAAGGGAGGGTGGAGGGGAGGGCGTCGTATTAAAAGTAACAGTCAGTATCTGGTGTCCACCAGCTGCTTTAACTATTACAGTGCATCTCATCCTCATGGACTGCACCAGATTGGTCGTTCCTGCTGTGAGATGTTCCTTCACTCTTCCACCAAGGCATCTGCAAGTTCTCGATCACGTCTCTGGGAACACATAGTTACATGTAATTTTCCACTGCAAGGATGATCAGCAGTTTCCTGTCTCCCTGTAGCACTGTATACATTTCCTTACATTACAGATGTTGCAGTTTATTGCTCTGGCCACATCTTCGGTCTAAATACCTCCTGCACGCAGGTCTATGGGATGTTCATGCAGGTGAGCAGGAAACCCTAGGCATCTTTCTTCTGGTGTTTTTCAGAGTCAGTAGAAAGGTCTCTTTAGTGTCTTAAGTTGTTTGTAAATGTGACTGCGTACCGCCTGTAAACTGTTTGTGTCTGAAGGACTGTCCCACAGGTGCGTGTGCATTAATGTGTTTATGGATCGTTGAACAAACGTGAAAAACATAATTTAAACCCTTTCCAATAAAGATCTGTAAAGGTATTTGGATTTCACAAAATTATCCTTAAAATGCAGTCTCCTGTGTGTGAACTGCGAAGCAAAAAGTTTTGAGAAAATTGGCTTGAAATCTGAAATGCAGTTCGATGAAATCTCCATTAGGTGGCGCTGATTCACCGTTTCGAAAAAACATTCAGGTACAGTAATGTGGCGATAGGAATGAATATTCCTCTCAGTGCAACGTGGCTTTATATTGCCTCGAGTACAAACAGGTCCCGTAGCAAACATTCATCAAAGGTGTGTATTGTGTATATTGTCTTTATCTGTATGTACACTGATACATTTCCACACACAAACATATTTTTGTGAAGTTTGGATATTGCGTTCACAAGATAAGGCAATTATTCATTGTGGGCACACTACCCAAACATCAGCCTGCAATGTTCAAAAAATCGAAATTCTTTTGATAATTGTTTGGGTCTGGGTCTGGGGATGGGACATGACATGCGTCCCTAGAATGTCCTGTTGTCTGTCCGTGTCAATTTTCATTAAGTTTGGACTTTGCACTCGGCAGATACAGACTAATACACAAACTTAAAATTGAACTCTTCTTAAAGGATATGCAGAACATTGGGTTCAAACTTCCCACACAAGCATAAAGATCGACACACCCTATCATGGAACTGCACAAGGAAAATGATACAATCGAAATTCTAGAAATGATAATACATTATATTAAATATTTGCTAAGCCAAAAAAAAAGAAAAAAAAAAGAACGTCAGCAGCAGCATGCTTAATCAGGTTGTAATTAGTGCAGCAACTAACGATTATTTTCATAATCATCAGTTGGTCGATTATTTTTTTCGATTAATTGGATGGGGCGGGGCGAACTTCCAGTTCCATTTAAAAATAATAATAATAAAATCCACAAACCGAGTGTTACAACTATAAACTTCAGACCAAAACTTTACACAACTGTTTGTCCAAAACAGAAAATAACTCACTACACAACAAAAACCCCAGAATATATATTATGAATGTGGGACTGTAGTTTCATTGGGTGGGGTTTCCTCCCCCAATCCAAAGACATGCATGGTAGGCTGACTGGCATGTCCAAAGTGTATGAATAGGTGTGTATGTGATTGTGCACTGGGATGGATTGGCAGACCCTGTCCAAAGCTCGATGCTCCCTGCGATAGGCTCGAGGTTCCCGTAGACATGGATGGATCTTTCCGCGTTGCTGTTCCACACTCCAGTTCAGTAGGTGGCGGTAAAACACAGAAGAAGAACAGGTGGAAGGGCGCGCGCGTGGGACAGCGAGAGGAGAACACGTGCTTAAGAAGAGAGAAAGGCTCGTGAGTTATCAGGGATCACTTTTTCTGCTTTTCCTATTTTTCATTTGACTGAAGCTGAGCACTTTTGGTTTAAAAAAAAAAAAAAAAAAAGAAACAACCGTGAGCACATCTTTTATATACATACTGAAAAAATAGTAATTAGGAGTTTCACATAAGTATATATCAACATGATACATCTGAACACTGCTAGCCTAAACACGAGAGTCGGTTGAGTTTAACACGAGTGTCTTATTAAAAAATGTAATTCAAATTATTATTATTATTATTATTACTATTACTATTAATAATAATAATAATAATAATAATAATATTTATTATAATTTTTTAATAGGCCTATTAACATGGAACACTACTTGCTGAGATAAACTCTACAAAACCCCATGCTGGGTTACTGTAGGTTAAGGAATCCATGCATTATTATTTAAAAAATAATAATTAATGTAACCATCCCATCTGATGATTCTATGTAGGCCAAGTAAGTGGCGGTCTTTAAAGAATTTACTATTGGAATAGTAATAATACAATACAAATTATGTGAAGAATTAAAGCATCATAGTGGCTAAGCACCCTCTTTCATCTCTCTCTCTCTCTCTCTCTCTCTATCTCTCATTAATGTGTTCATATGAACACATCTTAAGGTTAAAGCCATTTATGGATAAATCAGAGTAAATTCTTTAATAATGTATAGTTATTATTTTCAGACTCCTGCCATGGAGAACACCACCATATTGTCCTGCAAAAACATTTCTGCTGTTGATGGTTACACTTACAAAGTGCCGTCTTCTATACCATCTGCTGTACTGCAGGATGAGGACTGTGAGCAAGAGTGGAAAAATAAGGTGAGGCCTAAAAGCTTCTTCATATTCAGCAGCAAAGTGCTTAGTAGGGATGGCCAATATAATATTGGTATCGTGATCATTCTTGATCAATTGTTATATGGTTTTTAAATATTACGTGTCCAAACTCTGTACAATCTGGAAACCGATTCGATCAAATCTTCTGCAGTTTTTTAATCTTATCAACTGCAATGATGGAATTTCTAGGGAAATTCTATTTACTTTTGTAGACGTGAAATAAAAGCATTATTGGGAGTTCGATGGAGTAAGACGCGAAGTTGGAGGCTCCTGCTGATTTCGATTAAAATTGTAATGAATTAGCGCTTTTTGGTCATATAATATATTTTGACTTATTCTACTTCGTTTCCTTATTTGCACTTTTAACTTTGTGGCACGTTAAAATGTCTGGAAAGAACACGAAAACCTGTGGTAGAATTCAGACACGCCATGAGCGAGCCCCCTTCCCCTTCTCCCCCTGAGTCCTCGTCGTCGAGCGGTGACCCTGCCTTCACCGCTCTCAGGCTCAAGCTGCTGGCTTCACTGAGGAAGGACATTGCCGATATTTTTAAAAAAGAGTTTCAGGCGATGTTCATGGATGCGCTGTCTACCATCAGGCTTGACCTGCAGGTCATGAGAACACAGCAGGCTAGTGATAAATTTGCTACCGATGCCACCATATCAACACCGAAAGGTACTGTTGGGGAAATGGGGCACGCTCTCTCTGGTTGCACCGATGATATAGTTCACATGAAGACTACTATCGAGTCTCTCACTGCGACCGTGACTCCGTTAGAGAATAAATGTGAGGATCTGGAGTCGAGGTCACGGCGCAATAACGTGAGGATAGTCGGAGTTCCAGAGGGCGCTGACACCTGTACAACCGCTGCTGTAGCGGCCTTGTTAAAAGAGGCGTTTGGTCTGGAGAAGTAGCCGGTTCTGGACCGGTCCCACCGGACCCTTCAGCCGAAGCCCAAGTCTGGGTGAACGACCACGAGCTATTGTGTGCAGATTCCACTATCACAGTGACTGTGTTGACATTGTATGCCGTGCGAGAGAGCTCCAACGGATTAAAGCAAAGAATCAGACCATCTCCGTTTTCCCTGACTACACAGTCCAGACAGCCCGGGCCCGGGCCGTGTTTAACGAGGTTCGGCGTCAACTTCGTGGTATTGAGGGCGCGCGCTATGGAATACTTCATCCAGCTCGGCTTCGCATTACATATAAAGGAGTCCAGAAGGACTTTATTTCAGCGGAGGAAGCAGGAGACCATGTTAAACTCTTGATATCGGGGTGAACTGCATCACCTATATAGTGTAGTTTTTTTCATCATTCTTATTTTTTTTGCACTCGGCCTTCCAGTTCTACAGAATTCGGATTCTTATTGAAGATATTGTCGGTGCATTACTTCACCTAGATTTTGTGGACTCCCTCCTCTTAAATCTACTCTGTATTAATGTGCTTCTCTGTTTTGATGACTGGGTTAGAGTTTCTGTTTATTTCATTTTATTACTGTTATTTCCTCATCTTTACGTGCTACACTGTTATATTATTAGTTATAAGTCTTTAAAAGGTGAGGACATTATATTTGTTAAAGTGCGCAGACTATTTATAAGATTTGAAGTCAGTAGGGGACTTTTCTCTCTTTTACTGGAATTTTTTTGTTTAGGTAATTTAGTTGGTTAGTTCAGCTTACTCTTTGAATTGTATTCACATTGTGGACAACTCTTGGTGGGAAACACTGCTGTCTCCCTTGTTTTATGGAGACTTGTGACTTTATGGGTGTGTGTTTGGGGGTGGGTGGGTTGGGGCTGGGACGGCAGCGCCTTTTAAGATTATTTGTTGGAACGGCATGCGGGACGGGTTTTGGGGTACGTTTAATTTTTTTCGTTTGTTAGTATAACAAGAAAAAAAGGCCTCTGAATGTTTACTGCTGTGTGTTGTTAATTTGTTTTTTTTCTTCTCAATGAAATATTTGGGAAAGGGAAGAGAGGAGAGAAGAAAAAGGTAAATGAATCACATGTAAATGAAAATGAATAAATAAATTAAAGATGAAAAGCAAAATAAATGAATAAATTGGGCTGTTTTGAAAGAAGCCAACATTACTCTATTGCTGGCAGTGTGTTAAAGCTATACAGATCCCTCTGAAAGGATTGGAACGGCAAGGCCAATTCTATTGTTTTTGCTATACACCGAACACATTTGTTTAGTTTATTGATTTTATAAAGCACATTCAAAACAACAGTTCTTGAAACCAAAGTGCTGTACAAGAAATAAAACAAAAATATGTATACCGCGTAAAACATAAAGAATACAAATAATTCTTTCATATTCATGATCTCAAACCCGAGATTTCTTCAGTGTATAGGAAAAACAATAGAATTGGCCTTGCTGTTGCCATTTCGGAGGGGGTGTATATTGTGATGCATATTGTGTATCACATAAAATTCTTGAAATATCGTGATATAATATTTTTTGCCGTATCGCCCACCCCTACACGTTAGCAATGTCGCTCCACTGTTTTATTATGTATTTATTTTTACATGAATTTGAAAGCAAGGTAATAAACGCTTCTTTTAAAGATGACTTGATACTTATTGGGCTAATACACTTTGATTGTATACAGTGTTTATGTGCGTTTATAACTATTTGATGGCCCAGTAAAGGTGATATGCATGCCATATTTACTTATTCATAGTGAGAGCACTGAAATGAAGCTCGACTCTCAGTTAATGAATGAATGCTGTGATTAGCATGCAGGTTATGGATAATTTGGTGAAAAAGGAGATGTATTTCTACAATTCTGCTAAATCTTCTGAAGACACTCTCACTGATCTACAGAGACTTAATAAAACCTGTATTCTATACAAGAGTGACATGAAATGTTTTCTTTTAAAGTCATCCTCTTTATTCATGGGAAGTACATTAGACACTGTTATGTGCTGGAAACCATCTAATAGGGTTGTATGGTTATCTCTGTTTTTTAGGCAGGGGAGTTTTTGTCAGATGGACAACATCATGCAAATAAAACTGAGCACCGACTGGTTCTTCATGAAAGCAGAAAAAACATCACAGTCTCTGAATGCATCGATCTTCACCATTCTGTGACCTGTCATGGATCGAATCAAAAGGTTTATATTTTTATTTCTGTATGCGTTAAAATAATTTTTACTTTGATGATTTAATCATAACTATCATTATCTTTTGCAGTTTATACACACTTACCAAGGTATGTATTATCTCTCTCTCTCTCTCTCCCCATCTAATGTCAGTCTGTTAGTATCTCTGTGTTGCTCAGTTTAATCTCTAAAGCTCCATGTTCTCTAAAGGAGTCTCCTACAGTTACACATCAGCCATATATTTCTAATAACATTTAATCTTGTAGCAAATGAAGTCAGATATTAGTGTTTATTATACAGATATTAGATATTAAATAAAATAATAAACTTTTTAAAAAATCATTTGAAATCTTTAAATAAACTTCACCACATTGTTACACGTTTTTAATCTGTTTGTGAAGCATCCGCTTTACAAATCGTTAATGATCTGTTACTATAGAAACGATAAAGTATTAGAACGAGTACATTAACATAGACCTGTGGTTTTACGCTCTTGCTCGCTACCTCTGTATGGTGCTAAACGAGTGCAGGTTTATAGAGAGATGAAGCTCTTAAACTCAGTCTTTGTTCAGCAGACATTAATTTTGTAACAGACGTCGCACATTTCTGCATCTCACAGGTCATCGATTTAGTTTTTTTTTAAACGACTTTTTTTTGTTCATATTATATACAATATATTATAATAAAGTATTTTTCAATAAACGTATAAATACACAATAAACCGTATAAAACCCGTATATATATACTTTGTGAGCATCTGTACACAATATTTTGGCATGCTCACAGAAGTATAAATCAGAGCTTTTATGGTATCAGAAAACAGCTGGCCAATCATATTCTCACACTGATGCACGTACAGATTAATACGTCGTTGCTCCTTTAATCATGGAGTCACGTGCAAGTGCAGCAGTCGGAGCAACCAGTAAACGTTTTTGTGTGTTATTGGCACCAAAGACCACACATTTAACCGTCTGTTTTCTCCTTCCTTCCTCAAGTGATCAATGACACCACCCTGAGTTTTGAGCAGCAACGTGAGTACTTTCTGTAAAGTTTCTTTTTGGTAATTGAGATGAAATATGAACTAGGATTGACTGAAGATTTTATTCCATTTTTTGTTTGTTTTTAAAAGCCAATAGCACCAACTCCACCATCATCTCTCTCATCCTTCCCCTTATTCTGATTGTACTCCTGATTGTAGGCCTGTACTACACAAGGTAAATCTGCATCACCCTTACATAGGCAGATAAATGAGGGAAGTTTAAATATTTTATCCTGCTGTTTGATGACTGTATCATTAGACGTTGCACTGTGATGTAGGACAAAATCATTCTTTGTGAAGGAGGGGTTTTAATGTTAAAATGTTTATTACGTTTATTGCTGTACGACGCTTATGTGAATATTATTTTACTGCACACGTGTTTGGTCTGAATAGATCCAGTTCGATCCAAGTTATTGATGGACTGTAGTCTCTAGACAGTAGGCACTGTAAACACAGATTGATTCTGTTGAGTGAAGCAGACGCACATGGACCACGGTCTGCCATTTAGTGATGACTGTCATAAATAGCTAGAGCTAAATGGAATTGTTTTTTTTGTTTTTTTTGTGGTGGCGGTGTTGCTTGTCATGGACAGATACAACAAGAAAAAGAAAAGCCGTGTCATAGGTAGCCATATCAGTGAAGAAGCTCAACCAGACCAAGCCATGGAATGTATGTATTCTCCAATAGTTTTATATCAATGTGCTAACTACAATATAAATGTGTGTGTGTATGTATGTGTGTGTGTGTGTATGTGTGTGTGTGTATATATATATATATATATATATATATATATATATATATATATATATATATATTAGTATCTCACAAGTTGTCTCACAAAAAAAGTGTAAATATTTGATGATATCTTGTCATGTGACAACACTGAAGAAATGACACTTTTCTACAATGTAAAGTAGTGAGTGTACAGCTTGTGTAACAGTGTCGATTCGTTGTCCCCTCAAAATAACTCAACACACAGCCATTAATGTCTAAACCGCTGGCAACAAAAGTGAGTACACCCCTAAGTGAAAATGTACAAATTGGGCCCAAAGTGTCAATATTTTGTGTGGTATCATTATTTTCCAGCACTGCATTAACCCTCTTGGGCATGGAGTTCCTCTTCCGCTCCGAGATGTCATCATGGAGGAGTGGAAGAGGACTCCAGTGGCAACCTGTGAACCTTTTTTTTTTTTTTTGGGGGAGACAAAGAGGAGAAATTAAAAATGGCAAATTCTTAATCTCAGTTTAAAATGCACTTTATTAAATAATTTGACTAATTTGTAAAGGCTAAGAGCCGTTGATGAAAACCGAAACAAAGTTTGGACTTATACTGATACTTCTTATTGTCAGAGGTGGCTTGAATATCAAAAATAGCGACTCAAGTTAAAGTACCATTACTTAGGAAAAAATACGCCAATCTGTCCAAGTATCTACTTGAGTAAGAGTATGACTGTATCTAGTTAAAAATTTAAGGTTTCTGTTGCACAGGAAGCGTCAGATAAAACAGATCGAATGTAAATAAATGTAGACGCATCTGATTTTAAACTCCTTTATTGAGATGCGTTTGATCAAGCTAGTGTAACTCCGAGTAAAAGCTTCTGCGTGCAGTGACATGCCTATAGCATGTAGCGTTATCACAGAGCAGGGTGTCGCGTTCAAACTTGCGTCAAGTAGTTTAACGCTGGTTAACTGAACATAATTATATCTTCATCGCTAGCACCATTTGGCGAATATTTGATTTAAATGAAATTTTCATTGAGGATTATTTTTATAATTTAGTTAGTGCCAGCTCTATGAAGAGTTAAACAATTAGAACATATGTATAGAACTTAGATTCTCTATTATTAAAATATTTATTTCTCTACTGTGTTTTGTTCATCAGTGGTGGGCACCCAGAGCACTCCAAGAGCATATGAAGATTAAGTTTCTCCCTCCAGTCTGATTCTGCCTTTTCTATAATCGCACTTCTATCTGCTTTTAATAACCGTAATATTTTTATGGACATTTATTTATTTTTAATGAATTGTAGAGTGCACACAATGTAGATTTCCACTAAATTGGTCAATAACTAACTTTTTCTGGCCCATCGGACTAGGTATAATCCATTATGTAAGCTGTCCCTGATTTAAAGCATTAATTTGTACACATGCAATGCTTTTTTTTAAATCTTATTTTCTTTA
This sequence comes from Ameiurus melas, assembly GCA_012411365.1. NCBI lineage: Eukaryota > Metazoa > Chordata > Actinopteri > Siluriformes > Ictaluridae > Ameiurus > Ameiurus melas. The sequence goes on from CM022765.1 coordinate 26,276,063, forward strand.
ACACTCACTTGATTCGGAATCTAAATGTCTCTCAAGCTTCTCTGTGACTGTACAAATACAATTTCTGACTTTGCTGCGTGCCTTTCTTTTATATATGTAGCCTGAACTGGAGAACTGTATATCTTGGGTGAATGTAGCTGTTACTGACGAAGGAGAAAATCTGAATAAACATTTCTCTTTTAATACCACAGCACTGTTTGATTCTGTGTTTGGCCACAATGTGTTGATTAATTTTTCTTTAAGAGCAGCTCTGGCAGTAGTGCAGCTGCAAAATGGTTCATGTTGTCTAGTTTGGTTTCTTCTGGACAAATTACAACATGATGCCATATCGTTACACCCTTAAATAAACACTGTATATGACTTAACGTACCTTGTGCTGCTTTTGCTGTCCGTTTCAGAAAGTCCCTATAAAGCACATGTCAGAATGATAACATGGTCAGTACTACTGAGCGTCCAATACAGAAAACAATGGGAATTGAATGGCTACTGGTACAGTGTTGCTATAAAGTTTGTGAACCCTTTACAGGTTTCTGTATTTCTGCATAACTTTTACCAGAAATTTGATCAAATTTGATCTGGGGGACACATGATTTCCTCCAAACATGGTTTTAACCTATTGGCATATAGAACCGCTAATAATTTGTAATCAGAGTTAAGCAGTGTAATTGGGTGCCAATTATCCAAGTGCAAAATGTCGTTTTGGAAGTAGAGTAATTACTCCCTCTTTCATAGATTCTCTAAGTTCTCCATTTGTAGCACATTCATTAAACACATTTAAAATAAACTATCTTCCAATAAAACTCAAAAGGCAACCAGTCAGGTCCTGGGCTTTTATTAAAAGGATTGTTTTTAATGATATCTAGTTCTTTCAATGGCATCTCCTCTTCATGAAGGTTTTATTTATACTTAAAGGAGTAAAGGTTGTATCTAGCTAAAAGATCACTGTTTCACTCTCACAGGTTTACATTTACATTTTACATTTATTCACTTAGCAGACTCTTTTATCAAAAGCAAAAATACAAGCAAAGCGATATATCAAGAAGAACAATACAAGTAGTGCTACTATACAAGTTCCATTAATTGAGTTCCAGAGGAAGCAAAGTGCACAGAGTAGAGGTGTAAGTGCAATTTTTGAATTTTTAAAAAAAATTCTTTTTATTATGAGTTGGTTAGGTGTTCATGGAAGAGGTGGGTCTTTAGCTGTTTTTTGAAGATGGTGAGAAATTCTGTGGTCCGGTTTGAGATTGGAAGTGCATTCCACCACTGAGGAACGGTTAGCGTGAAGGTTCTGGAAAGGGACCTTGCGCCACACTGAGTGGGAACCACTAAATGTCGGTCGCTAATCGATCGCAGATTGCGAGAAGGAACGTTGGCCTTCAGAAGAGAGTTTAGGTAGGAGGGTGCTGTTCCTGACAAGGTCTTGTAAGGGAGCATGAAGGCCTTGAACTTGATGCGGGCAGCTACAGGAAGCCAGTGTAGGGAGATGAAGAGGGGTGTGACATGGGTTCTCCTGGGCTGGTTGAAGACGAGGAGCGCTGCGGCATTCTGAATCATCTGAAGGGGTTTGATGGAGCTGGCTGGGAGGCCTGAAAGCAGTGACTTGCAGTAGTCCAGTCTAGAGATAACAAGAGCCTGGACTAGTATCTGTGTAGCCTGTTTGGTGAGGTATGGTCGGATTTTCTTGATGTTGTACAGGATGAACCTACAGGACCTTGCAGTTGCTGAGATTTGGTCTGTAAAGGTCAAGCCGTCATCAAGAATCACCCCAAGGTTCCTGGCCATCCTAGCTGGTGTGAGTGAGCTGAGTTGTACAGTGAGGTTCTGGTTGATTGAGGGACAGGCAGGGATGACGAGAATCACAGATTTTCCAAGGTTAAGCTTAAGATGGTGTTTCTTCATCCAGACCGAGATGTCCGACAGGCAAGAAGAGATGCGTGCAGAGACGGATGGATCATCAGGCTGGAAGGACAAATGGAGCTGGGTGTCATCAGCATAGCAGTGATAGGAGAAGCCATGAGACTCAATCACCTGCCCTAGAGATGTAGTGTAGATAGAAAAGAGGAGGAACCCAGAACTGACCCCCGGTGGAACGCCGGTGCAGTTGCAAATTGGCGCGCGCAACCGGATCGGACAGAAGAAGATTGGGTGTTGATTAAAAAGGCGGAAGAACGATGTGTCAGCGGGAATGAGGAATCCGGGTGTGTGGGTTATCTGTGATTGTGTACATATTTTTGAATACCAAATATTTGAGAGATTGCTTGCTTGCTATGTTGTGAGTGAGTGGTAGAATCTATGTTGTCCCATTCCCCTGTTTTGTTTGTTTTGTGGCTGAGTGTACGCCTCCATTGTAAATATCTTCTATTTGTAAATAGCACTTTTCTACTAATCACGAAAGCAGTAGGGACTGGGTGCCATTTGTTTTGGGTGTATCTATTGTTCGCTGTGTTTACCTTAGGAATTCAGGTAAGACTCTATTTTCTTTTGAACTAACGTTTTTTTGTTTGTTAGGTAATTTAAAGCGATACGGGACAAGTTAATCACGGTTCTGTTTGTTATTTTGGCCCAGCCCTTTCTTAGTGATTGATTGTTTTGGATTATCCTTCTTTCTTTCTTGTAATCATTAAATTTGTAGATATCAGGGAGTCACGTGACGCCATGCAAAGGGCAGACGTGTGAAAGACAGCTCTGCGCACTTTGTTAATTATTATTTTTTTATATAAATATTTTTATTGGGAGAGATGGCACATTGGAAAAACTAACAAACAGACTTTAGTACACTGAGACCCAAGCATAAGAGGAGAAGAGAAAAAAAAAAGAAGGCACAGAAATTTGTGTCGTCTCAGTGATTAAACAAAATGGGAGCCAACCCCCCTTTTTTTTTTTTTGTACAAATTAGAACACACGCATACGTCCAACCTCACCAAATAGAAACAAAGAGAAAAGTAATAAAAATAGATAATTAAAAACAAAAATGACGGAGAAGAGAAAAAATAAATAAGAAAAAATAAATAAATAAAATAAAAATAAAAATTAAGGGGATAACCAAAATAGATAAACTAACCAAAATAAACGGGGGGCGCTCAATCTGAAGGCAAAGATGGCAAAGATTTGAAGAAAGTTAAGAAAGGCTGCCACTTTCTGTGAAACTTGCCAGAATCGGGTCCCCCGGAGTACCTAATTTTTCCAACTTTAGAAGGGACATAACATCCCTAAGCCACTGAGTACTGGAGGGAGGCTTCGTGATTTCCAATGGAAAAGAAGGCCGTCTTGCTAATAAGGAAGTGAACGCCAAGAGATCTAATTGGGTCGAATTGTACCTGTCATAATCCTCCGGAAACCCAAATATGGCAATATGGGGAGAGGGTTTAACAGTAATGGACAGTATTTCTGAGATGCTATCAAAATAATTCTGCCAAAAGGAGAATAACAATGGGCAAGAGTAGAACATGTGAGTGAGATTGCAGGGAGAGGCGTGACATTTATCACAGCGGTCAATGACGGTGGGATAAATCTGTGATAGACGTGTTTTGGAGAAATGAATCCTGTGTAACACCTTAAACTGTATCAAAGAAAGACGAGCACAAACTGTGCTCTTGTGGATCTTGCTAAGGGCACCGTCCCACCAGTCTTCATGTAGTGTCAACCCCAATTCGCCCTCCCAAGCAACCTTGATTTTAATGATAGGTGAGCTGTCGTAGGATAAAAGTTTATTGTAAATTCCTGAAATACGAGATTTCTGAAGAGGATCAGACAAGAGAAAATCATCCCACAGTTGGCTTAGGGGTAAGGAGGGAAAGGTAGGAAACAGCGATTTTGCACAGTGTCTAACTTGGAAATAACGAAAAAGATGTGACGGTGGAAGCTGAAATTCGCTCGACAAATCTGCAAAACTACGAAAAGCCCCATCCTTATAGAGATCTTTGAAAGTTTTGAGACCTTTGTCATGCCAGATAGCAAATGTGGGGTCTGATATTGCTGGTTGAAATGAGTGATTTTTCAGTAATGGAGTTAAGGGAGACGCGGAGACGAATTTGAAATTCTTCCTGAACTGGTACCAAATTTTTAAAGCTGCACGAACCACAGGGTTGTCTGTAAAGCCAGAGAAGTTGGTAGAAGTGGAAGAGGTAAGCAGAGCCATTGGAGAGGACGAGCCGCATGAATGTACCTCTAATGTACACCATGGAGAATGCGCTGGTCTCAACCAAAATAAGATTTTATGAATATGTGAGGCCCAGTAATACAACTGAAAATTTGGAAGAGAGAGGCCAGCATTGAGCTTACATCTCTGAAGCATTGACTTACCTATTCTGGGTGTCTTACCACACCACAAAAAGCTAGAAATGTCCTGATCTATAGTATATAAATCGCTTTGATAAGAATAGAGGGAGACATTGGAGCAAAAAAAGGAACTTAGGCAGGATATTCATTTTTACCGTGTTAATCCTTCCTATCAGCGACAGAGGTAAAGACCTCCATCGCTGAAAGTCAGTTTTGATTTTAGACATCAATGGGGAGAAGTTAGCAGAGTAAAGTGAAGTCAGAGACCTGGTTATGTTAATTCCTAAATACTTAAAGCCAGAGGGGCTGATTCTTAAGGGTATATCAGATTGAGTCATTTGAATATCAGATTGAGTCATTTGTAATGCCAAAGTATTAACCGGGTAGCACTCACTCTTGGAAACGTTAACTTTATAACCTGAAAACGAGCCAAATCTGTGGAGAAAGGACAGAATTCCAGGTAGAGAGTGACATGGGTTGGAAACATACAGTAATAAATCATCCGCATAAAGAGAAAGTTTAAATTCCATGCCCAACCGAGATATCCCAGTGAAATAGGAGGACCTCAGATAAATTGACAAGGGCTCTATAGCTAACGCAAACAGTAAAGGAGACAAGGGACAACCCTGTCGAGTGCCCACGGGATAAAGTAAAATAAGTTGACTGGATACCAATAGTGGAGATACTAGCTTGCAGGGATGTATACAGAAGGCGTATCCAAGAAATAAATGTGTCACCCAATCCAAATTTGTGCAATACTGTAAGCAGGTAGTCCCATTCAACTCTGTCGAACGCTTTTTCAGCATCGACTGAGATTACCACTTCGGGGGAAGTAGTAGAGGATTTGGAGTAGATAATGTTCAAAAGGGTGCGGACGTTGTAAAATAACTGACGCCCTTTTATAAATCCAGTCTTGTTCTTCTGAAACTATGACTGGAAGATTTTTTCCAAGCGACTAGCCAAAGCCTTAGCGAGAATCTTAGCATCTACATTTATCAAAGAGAGGGGTCTGTAAGAGCTGCAGAGATTCGGATCTTTGTCCTTCTTCTTAAAAGTAGATTTATAGAGGCTTGTCGCAAAGTAGGAGGGAGAGCGCCACTCTGCAGCGATTCCCTATATACCGAAGTGCAATATAGAGACAGTTTAGATTCAAATCTTTTGAAAAATTCTACCGGAATCCATCTGGGCCAGGAGCTTTATTGTTTTGCATGCTATTCACGGCTAGGTTGATTTCCTCTAAGGTTAATGGAGAGTCAAGATCTTTAGCAACTTCTGGGTTAATGGTAGGGAAATTGAGACTGTCTAAGAAAGCATTCATATCAGAAGTCCCAGCTGGAAAGTCAGACATATACAGAGAAGAATAGAATGAGCGGAAGACTGAATTAATGGTATTGGGGTCCGTGTGGAGTATGCCAGATGAATCCTTTATTTGAGGAATTATTCGTGAGGCAGCTTGACGTCTCAATTGATGGGCTAAGAGTCGGCTCGGTTTGTCACCATGTTCATAATATGTGGAGCGTAGCAGAAGGCGCTCTGCATCCAACCGATGTAATAAGGTCAAATTCAGCCTGCAATACAACCCGATCTTTAAGTAAAGCAGAAGAGGGACCAGTGCCCAATTGCCTATCTAGTTCGTCAATTCTGCGCGATAGCTCATGTAGTTTGGCCATACGAGTGTTGTTCAGATGTGCAGAGTAGGAAATTATTTGGCCCCGCAAGTATGCTTTTAGTGATTCCCACAGCAGGGAACAGGAAATAGGTTCAAGCTCGTTCTGATTGATTTCAATAAAATCGTCAATTGTAGTTGCAATGAATGTGTTAAATTTGTTGTCTGACAGGAGCAGAGTGTTAAACCGCCACGGTGTTGAATATCGAGGTTGGGGGGAAAGCTGAATATCCAGAGAAAGCGGGGCATGGTCAGAAATCACAATAGGGTGATATTTAACCATCGACACTTTGGAGATAAGTTTGGCGTCAATAAAGAAATAATCAATTCTAGAGAAGGACTTATGCACCTGCGAAAAGAAAGAATATTCCTTGATACTGGGATTATGGAATCTCCAGGGATCCACACAACCATTCTTAGACATGAAATCAGAAAGTGTACTCGACATTAGTGAGGGTGTCAAGGTCTTGGAAGAAGAACGGTCCAACCTAGGATCAATAACACAATTCATGTCTCCTCCAAATATAAGGACGGTATTATGTAGTGAAGGGAGGCGCTCCAAGAGCTTATTCATGAAGTGTGGGTCATCAAAATTTTACATTTTGCATGCAACAATTTACCTGATATTATTAAGTATCTCCCATTTTCATCTGATATTACATTGGAGGATGAAAAGTGAATTGATCTACCAATTAAAATGGCAACCCCCTGGCCTTAGAATTGAAATTAGAGTGAAATACCTCAGAAATCCAGGGCATTTAAGCCGTACCTGGTCTGTGGTGCGCATATGAGTTTCTTGTAGAAACACTATGTCCGCGTTGAGCCGTTTCAGATGGGCAAATACTCTGGATCTCTCTCATAGGACTCCCCCATACCTTTAATGTTCCAGCTCACAAAGTTCACATGCGAGCCAGATTTTCCAGTATTAGTGGACATCTATCAAGTGTTTATGGCAGGAAGAGAATGAAAGTGAAGCCTCACCTCTGAGAGAAGGAAAAGGGACAGGAAACAGGAGGGGGGAGAAAAAGGACAAAAACAAAGATAAAATGAGAAAAATTAAAAAGTGAAAAGAAAAATAAATACAATAAAAGTAAATGATAAACCAAAACAAAAGAAAACACACTCCCAAAACACACAGTGAAGCACCCCATCCCATCCCCCCTCATTGACTTACACCGTCCCCATCCCCAAACGATGGAGACCCCAGTGCAGACTCCACAAGGAGTCAAATCCCCAACAGGAAAGCTAACAGCTGTTGACCCGATAGTAATAAACCCCCCAGGCCGGGCCCCTGCAAACTAAACCAAGATAAATGTCAAGGCACATAAACAGTCAATACTCCCTCATGTGTTGTAGAGTCAGTAGTGGTCCATTTCACTTCTGGAGACGGATTATCAGTGTTCTCACTTGATCAGTGTCTTAATAAACACCGCGGCGGCCTCCGCGGATTTAAACTCCCTCTCGATTCCGTCGTGTAATGTGGAGGCGCGCCGGATAAAGCAGACCGAACTGTATTCCCGGTATCTCACGGAGCTGGCGGCGGCAGTCATTGAAGGCAGCACGAGCGCGGGCTACCTTCGCGGTATGATCAGGAAAGATAGAAATGACCATGTCACCAACCTTCACCCGTTGTTGGGCTCTGCCCGCCGTGCAGATGTCTACACAGTCCGCGTGGTAATGGAGTCGGCGATTATAGGCCGAGGCGTTCACCGGGTTTGGGCCTCGGCTGCAGAGTGCAATGAGCGCGGTCCAAAAGTGGCTCTTTGTCTAGCCCAAAAACCTCCTTAAGCAGAGTGGAAACGGCTGCCGGTGTAGACGCGCAGGTCGAGTGTTCAGGGACACCTACGATCCTCACATTGTTGCGCCGTGATCTAGCCTCGAGATCCTCACACTTGTTTTCCACCCTCCCCAGCTCGGCAGATAGGCGCTCCACTTTAGCCTGTAGCGTAGCGATGTCATCGCAACAGGTAGAGAGCGAAGTTTCCATTTCCCCCACTGTATGCTTCAAAGTGCTCACCTCCGCCTGGATAACCGTAATACTGGCCGATAATTCCGCCTTTACGGTCTGTAGCTCTCCCTTAATCGATGTTAAGTTTTCACCCAAGGCCACCTGGAGCTCAGATTTAAAAATGGCCGCCATTTCATGGCGGAGCGCAGCGAGGAGCTCATCTTTGAAATCGGGGGGGATAGCGGGCATAGAGGGGTCACTACGCGGCGGGGATGCAGCGTGTGGAGCAGGCCGCAGAGGTGTACCTGCCAAAGCATTCGCGCCTTTGGATTTTGCCGGCATTTTAGACATTAAACTAGAAGTTTACGGTGTTAAACAAGACTTACAAACACAAATGCTACCAAAAACAGTGCCTATCATAATATAAATAGTTGTTGCAGGAGCCCCGAAAGTTGCGACCTACTCCATTTGTCACTCAGCCGGAAGTCCGTCTTTGTTAATTATTCTAATTATTTTCATGATATAATCTGGTGAAATTTGGAATACCCAGTTACACTTTTGCTATTTGAGGTAAACATGGCAAAGGCGTCAAAATCCTCGAGCTCTGGAGACATTAAAAGACACTTATGTGTTCAGGCTCATCTGGGCTTCCATCTTGTGGACCGCGGACTCGTTTTGGGTGGTGCAGCAGGAGAACAAATCCAGCACCAACTGTCCAACATGTCGGTGATGTTGACGAAGGTTATTGCTGACTTGGAAGATCTCGCTGTAATACGATGCTCGATTACCGCGATAGAAATAAAATTCTCTGAGTTAGTTACAAGAGTGGCGGATGCAGAGAAACGAATCAAGTATCATGAGTCTTCGGAAATGGCATTATTTGCTCATCCACCCTCGACCAAGAGAGACTTGGAAAAAATATTTGAAAGATTGAGAATTTCCTTTCAGGAAGCTGAAGGAATAATTTGTGGATTATTGGAGTTCCTGAGCATGAAGTCAGAGATATGGTGAAATTTCTGGACAATTTTTCCCCGAGTCTGCTCGACATAACAGGCCATAAATTAGAACTCAAGCGGGCCCACAGAGTCCCAGCTCGGAGATCTGGCGAGGGAGACAGGCCGCGACCAATCCTGGCCAGGTTTCTGAGATCAAACGATAAAGATCTCATGTTGCGCGAGGCGAGGAGCAAAGGGAAGGCTCTCTTGGAAGAATCACAATATTTTCTTGTTCCCGGACTTTGCGAACTCGCCAAGAAAGAAACGTGATCGCTTCAAGGAATGCAAAAAAGTCTTGCACCAACGTAAGATCACTTTTGCACTGATGTTTCTGACCAGACTGAGAATAAACACCAAAGACGGCAGCAAAGTATTTACGTGTCCCAATCAGGCAATGTCTTTTATTGAATCAATGGGTGAATAATCCATTGGATGTTTCTCTTGTGCGTGGGTCAACTCTCTGTGAGTACTCTGACTTTCGGAGGAAAATGGGTGCCATTTTTTAAATTTATTTTTGCGTTGGCGCCACCGAACGGCAAGAGGTTGTTTTGTGAAATATCACTTTGGCATGGACGGATGATCACTTTTACAATGAAGTTCCAGCCCAGATTAATAATAGATACTACAGGCGACCGCAAAATTATGCAGCCTCCAAGCAGTTTTGTTTCCTTTTTTGTGCTAGCTCTGCTTAGCGGCAGGGCTTCTTTTGTTGAATAACACTGCATCAGGACAGTGGCAGATGTCTCTGCTCACCTCTTCGCGTTGTACCTCCGGTTGACTGAAGTCCGATTTGTGGAGTACCTCCACGAGCCTTTTGGAATAATGACATCGTTCTTTCCTAACAGGCGGCTCGCTGAATAGAACTGAACAGCTCTATATCGGCTGGAATTTGTTTTGAGAAAAGCATTATTAATATTTTTTTTGGAACACCTTTGAGGGAGTTGTGTAAATTCTATACATTTTTTTGTTGAACACCTTTGAGGGAGGTTGTGAAAAGATATCTTATTGGTTTGGGGTGTATTTTATTTTAGAAAATATTTTATGTTATGTAATTCATGCAATCCGATGGCAGAGTTGTCGCGGGGGCTCTCGTAGGCGTACATGGACTCTTTGAGTTTAGGTGTCTCAGAGAATTGACCAGATTGAAATATAGATATAATACTATTTTGTCGAGGAAAGTGGAGTTTTGGTTATTCAGGGCAAGGCGGTCATACTTTTGAGTCGGGGACAAAGCAGGAAAACTTTTGGCTAGATATATAAAAACAGAGGGAGGCCTTTTCTACCATTCCGTTAGTGAAGTCTGTTAGTGGTGAAATTTTACCTTGGCCATTGATATTAATAATGCTTTAAAGAATTTTACTTGGATCTCTATAGTTCAGTGTCTTTCTAATATTTTCACAGTAGACAAACTTTGTGGAACCATTGTAACTCCTGAAATTGACGACGGGCAAAAAATTCTCTTGATTCTGAGATAACCCTGAAGGAGCTTGGCGAGGTAATCAAGGCCCTGCCTGCAGGCAAGTCTCCAGGGCCAGATGGCTTTGCCGCTGAGTTTTTCAAATCTTATGCTACAGAACTGGCTCCACTTCTGTTAGAAGTTTATACAGAATCATTAAAGAATGGAAAGCTTCCTCCAACCATGACACAAGCCCGGATCAGTCTGATTCTTAAAAAGACAAAGATCCAGGTGAGTGTAAAGTTATCGTCCAACTCCCTGATCCAGTTAGATGTAAAAATCGTGTCAATTCTGGCTAACCGATTACGTTATGACAGGTGGGGTTTATTCGGGGTCCGTAGGCTTTCTGATAACATTAGACGTCTCATTGATATCATGTGGTCAGTAGCGAATGATCAGTCTCCTGTTGCTGCCATCTTACTTGACGCTGAAAAGGCGTTTGATATGGTAGAATGGGATTTTTTTTAAGATTTTTGGAAGTGTATGGGTTCAGGAATACTTTCATTGGTTGGATAAAGCTACTTTATAGACACCCCCCGCGGTAGTACAAACAAATGGACTAATTTCAGATTATTTTACTCTGGATAGGGGCACCTGGCAGGGTTGCCGTCTTTCCCCATTATTGTTCTGTCTTGCCCTGGAACCATTAGTAGCCGCGATAAGGAAGGAGAATGATTTTCTAGGGGTGGTGGCGGGAGGCGGCATAAGCTTTTGCTTTATGCAGATATTTTATTATTCGTCTCTGACCCTACTAGATCTATTCCTTGCCTCCATAGAATTATTAATTCCTTTTCCAAATTCTCAGGATACAAAGTCAACTGGTCTAAATCCGAAGCTTTGGCTCTGACAGCATACTGTCTGGTGCCTTCCAGTGGCCCAAACAGGGCATTAAGTATTTGGGTATTTTATTTCCAAAAAATTTGTCTGATTTAGTTAGTGTTAATGTTGACCCGTTAATAAAAAGGTTTTCGAGTGATGTAGACAGGTGGTCTTCTTTACATTTATCTATGATCGGGAAGGTTAATGTTATTAAAATGAGTTGCATTTCAAAATTCAATTACCTGCTACAATCTCTCCCTATAAATGTCCCTCTTTCTTATTTAAAGCAATTTGAGAGTATAGCAAAGTCTTTTATTTGGAATGGTAAGCGTCCCAGGTTAAATTTCAATAAGTTACATAGGCCGATTGACGAGGGTGGGCTAGGCCTACCCAAGATTTATTATGCGTTTGGTCTCAGACATTTGACTCATTGGTCACTTCCACCTGAAAGAGCCCCTCCCTGGTTCTGCATTGAACAAGAAGTTCTTACCCCTATTTTGCCACTGCAAAGCCTTTCCATTAATCTAACCAGAGAAGTTAAATCACACCCCGTTATTTCACATCTGCACTCAGTGTGGACAAGAGTGTCCAGAGTGTTTGATTCTGATATTTATCTCAATGTTGCTTCAAGCCTATGGCAAAACCCCAAAGTCCCCTTTTTGTTGGACAGAGTGTATCACAAGGGGGTTTGATACACTCTGTGATCTTTATGAGAGTGGTGTGATGATATCTTTTGAAAAATTGGTTCAACATTTTGAGATCCCCAGATCTGTTTTTTAGATATCTTCAACTACGCCACTTGCCCTGTACTATTTTTGGGAGTAGCATGCACCCCTCTAAAGCAGCAGATACTCTGGGAGAGGTAATTTCTGCTTTTGGAAGAGGACACGAAGTATCAGTGTATTACTCCTTACTGATTCAGAGTCTAGGGGACGGAGTCTCGACCACTCTCGAGATTATGGGAGAAAGATTTAAATTTGAAATTGGGGGAGAGTGGGCTAGGATTTTAAAATATATAAAAACTGCATCTAGAGACGCAAGGGTGCGCCTTATGCAATTTAAGATTTTACATCAGTTCTATTGGACCCCCTATAAATTGTATATGCTTGGTCTTAAAAGACACACCCACCTGCTGGTGATGCTATTCAGAAGATGGAGACACTACCCATGTGTTTTGGGGGTGTCGTAAAATCCAAGAATTTTGGTTGAAGGTGCAGAGCTTTGTATGTGACGTGTTGACCACTCAGATCTCATTCTGCCCTAGACTCTGTATTTTGGGAGATGGGGAGGTCACACAATTGGAGGATAGGTACAAAAAAAGATTGGGTTTTGACCAGTGTGATGATTGGTGATGACAGGTTATTATAAGGGGATGGAAATCAGATGGAGCGCCTTCATTTTCAGAGTGGTGTGTGGAGATGGGGAGGGTGGCTGCCTTTGAGGAGGGGTCGAGCAGAAGGATTGTAGTTTGGAATTCCTTCAAGAAGAAATGGAGCAGTTATTTGGTGTTTTTAGGGGACTCTCAAGGAGGGGCAGTGGAGAGTATCATTTAGAGTTTAGTCTATGATTATATTTGATTACTGTATTTTCCTTTTTTTTTTTTTTTAAATTGTGTGTATTTTTATTTTTTGGATAGGTGAGTTTATATTCTATTGACCACAGGGGTGTTCGTGGGGGGACCAGGGTGAGGTGGGAGGTTGGTCAGGGGAGGGGTTATAGTGAGGATTTATGTTAAAATAGTTTGATTCATTATACATGTTCTTTGTCTCTTTGTGTTAACTTGTGAATCAATAAAAGTGTTAATTACAAAAAAAAATTTAGATATCGAAGATTTGAAAGACGTGTCTACTTTATTTTTTATTTATACTTTTGTGTTACATCTCGACACCACTGCAGAAAAAATTCTGTGCAATAACTCAATTTCAAATTACTCGAACATTTTATATGAATATTTATTAGTGTCAAGTAACCTGTAAACTTATATAGCGCTTTACACTGTCTCTCATTCACACACCAATGGTAGCAGAGCTGCCATATAAGGCTGCCATCAGGAGCAACTTGGGGTTCAGTGTCTTGCCCAAGGACTTCGGCATGTGGAGTCACGTGGGCCGGGAATCGAACCACAAACCCTACGATTAGATAGATAGATACTTTATTGATTAGTGGACAACCCACTCTACCACCTGAGCCCCAAGATCTGGTGCACAGTAGACACTGGACGTATCTTGTTGAACTCAAGTTTATTCGTCCCGTAGACGAGCTCAGCGTCTATTCAGAGTTCAAAGAGAGCAAAACGTCGTCAAACCGGATTTATCTTCCCGACACGCCGAACATGAGAACATAACATAAGCGTGTACCTCGATAAGAAGATAAAAATGGCGACCGCTAGCACACAGTCCGTCTATCCGAATAATACTATAACTGATTAAACAGGTCTGTGTGTTTGAACCGACTTTTAAAGCTTAAAATTCGAACTTTAGACTCGCGCTGGCTTAAGTACCTACCTCCCTCAGTCAAACTCAACGCCGACTGACGAGACACCGGAAATGACGCGATACATCCGGTCCCAACCCGCGAAGAGCGCTATATCCCGAATAAAGTACTCCCAACTCCCAGAACAGCCAACTATTAAATAACCGTGAATGATTTTGGGCGAAATTGTTATTTTATTCTTCTTCTTCTTCTTCTTCTTCTTCTTCTTCTTCTTCTTCTTATTATTATTATTATTATTATTATTATTATTATTATTTTGGTGAAATACATTTTCTAAACACATGCCATGAAATGAAATGAAATAAGTAAATAAAAAAAAAAATAAAAAAACCAATACATTTTATTTCCCATACCTGTTACACGAACACAGGCGCCATCTGGACTCCACGCCCACCGGAAATGGAATTCAGCAGCTCGACAAGGGTTTGCGGTTTGATGTCGCAATTTTCGCTGAATGTACAGATCTACAAAATGAGGGAGTTATGGGGAATAATAACAGGACGGTGGGTTACACTGTGGATTATGAAGCTGAAGAGAGAAAGTGGATCAGGTGTAATAATGAAGAGGAAAAACAAACTGCGTGGTGTGATTCAGGAGGACACTGGAGGATAATCTGATCTTCATGGTAATTAATGATTTTGTGTTACGAATGTCTGCGTTGGTCTTTTTAATACAGATGAAAACGTTTAGAAAAAAGAACTTATTGCCTTTAGAGATCTGTAAGGTAGGTTGGTGTTAGTAAACTCTGGTCCGCTTTATTGCCAGCCGCCCTTTAGACTAGTATAAATAGTCAACCTGAGTGATGAGTCTTTGGAGAAAGAGTCGGTTTGTGCGTATGAGCCTTGTTTTATTTATAGCCTAGATACAAATACGGGATATGGCAACAGTGTAACAGTGCGGAACTAAATCGGCCATCTTAGTTTTTACTTTAATATGTATTGCTGATAATCGGATATTTGGCTGTTAAAAAAATGATAATAAAAAACCTGAAACTTTGGACATTGAACGATGCAAAACTGAATTACTCTGCCCATTACATTTGATTCATCTATGTGTTCTGTGGAAAATGTAGGGCTGTAGTCCAAATGTTTACTTTATTTAATAGTAAAAGGGGTTGTATATAAAAAGTAATAGGCCTATCCAGATGGTAAAACTTAAAGCTGCAGTACTGAGTTTTATGCCTCTTTATCGCCATGTCTGTCACCATCTCTGTATTAAATATCAAATTGCAAGTTACTTGCGGAATGTCTCCTTTTTTTAACGTGGATGGATGAATCTGGTGGTTGGGTTCTCTGTGATCACCAGAGGGAGTGTCATTGCACGTCATACAAGGCAAAGGCATAAACCTATATCCGGAAAAAGATTCATATGAACAGGTAGCCTAAGTAACATGTGGTTTTTGTTGTGACCAAATGAAAACGTCAATGTTGTTTAAAAATGAATCACGCTATTGATTCAGTTCCAGTACTTGACAATGGAGGTGGTGGCGGATACGTTGTTCTTGGAAGTAGAGGTGAATCTCTCATTACCACACTGACCATAGCCAAAAAAAAATTATAAAAAAATAAATAAATAAACATAGGAGACTCGATACCTGTGTACTTCAGGGAACCTCTGTACTGTATGCTTTAAAAAAAGCACAAGAATGCAACATTTTAATTAATGCAGTATGGTACTTCTGTTGCAATATCGAAGGGTTCAAATAATAGGGGGATATTGTATTTGAAAACGCCTTAAAATACACTGTTGGGTAACGATCTGGTCCTTGTTGTTTTCCAGTGCATTAATGGCTCGGAGGACCTCTTTCTCAGGAGTATTGTCTGCATCCAGTAGCTTATTTTAAGTCTTCAACATTTATCTCAAGGAGCTGTATTTTACTTAAAGTTTGAGCACCAATATTTTCCTGGTTGTGTTCAGTTTTAAATAAGGTTTCCAAAAAAAATCCTTAAATAACATTCATTTACTCAGGATCTAATAAATAAATATCTGCCATTGTTGTGGATAAAATCAACTTTTCTAGCTTAAGTCAAAAACGTCAAAGACAGAGAATTTAGTAGATGTCAAACGTAATCAACTTTATTGGAAACCAACAAAGTGTGACTGTCTGCAGAGAGTCCAACTTGTACATACACAAACATGTCTTTATATACTTCCCAAAACAGTAAACCTAATTCCTAGGTGTGGCATTCAATGTTTCTTTTTAGAACTGACCAATCTCCATTGCTTTTACTAATTATTCATGTCCATAGGATACCTTATCTTTGTGGCGCATGCGCAGCCAGTTGTATATTCTTTAAAAGTTTTACCAGACCTGGGTTTGTTTACCCTGACACATCCTATAGCCGCATCTTGGTACCTTTCTGTTGATTCTTATCTTTTCTTTTGTCACTGATTTACAATCTTAAGAGGCTCTGTTTTAGAAAGCCAGTTCTGGAATGTGTCCAAATTACTACCATAAAGTGAAGTTACAATTAGATAAACACAAGGCTCTGGTTTTACTACCACAGAGTAAGTCTGCTTTAGACAAAACCCAAAACCTCTAATCTACACATTTACAGGTGAAACTGAGTTTAAACAAACACAGGTTCACACTTTACACACTTAGAAGACGACCTATTGGAAGTATCTTATAGTTTTAGATTTGCCACAGAAAGTAATTAGGTCCACTGTTTAGTAAGACACAGAATTCTTCTAACTCAATCCACACTCTATATCAAACACTCAATATCCAAGAATATTACTTGATAAACCATTATTCTGTGGAGTTAGATTATGCTTCTAACTATTGATTATACATATAGATTATGCTTTTTAACCAATACACATTATTTGATTATACTTTAAGTAATACTTCTAAATGCAGGTTACATATTGTATAACACGTCATAGCTATTTTCTTATACATATTTTTGATATATTTTCTATACCATCATTCGATCTGTGAAAGAATATGTCTTCTCCGATAAGCTTTGTGTGCCTCACAGATGTCTGAATGTGAGGCTGAATTAATGTTGGAACCTTTATTAAAAAAAAAAAAAAAAAAAAATAATAATTTCTGAATGGTCATGAATTTAATTGGTTGAAATTTGTCATGTGACTTAGGTTAGAGGTCATGGCAGCCATTTTAGTTGCACAGCACATGTCTGTTCTATAAAAGGGCATATTCTCTTATCTCATACCAAAGACTGTAAGTTTTATTCGTTTATTTAATATCAACTATGTTTAAAGAAGTATTTCATGGGATTTAAGTCATTTAGTGAAGGAGCTTATATTTACCTCTCTCTTGTATAATAATGCCGGACTGTGCCTCCTTCAGATTTACCTGAATTTTTATCAGACCTTTATACTTAATCTTTCTTTTTTTTGTATTGTAGTTTAACAAATCGACGATGTGTAATTGAAGTTTTAAAAGTAAAACACAAAAGGAATTCTTTTGGTTTCGGCTTTCCTTCCGGCCTCAACCCGTCGAGCTATCTGTGGAGGTGCTTATTACTTGCAGCAGGGACAATACCTGGCGCTTTTGCATACAAGTATTAAATCTCCAATTTTTTGGAATGGAAGTGGAGCGATTGCTCGTTCCCATGTAAATTTAATAGGGTTGTGGTCTGAGATGGTTGCAGGAAGATGGCTGGTAAATCTTTTGCTTGTTAAACTACTGAATGTCATATTAAAAATCTGATTAAAAAAGTCTGTTCTCGAGTAAAAAGATTCATTAATTTGATTTGGATAGAGAGCCGGCCACACATCCAACAATTACATATCTCCCTGTACTGTCAGTGTGTCCTAATCAAATTTAATTTTTTTTTCTTTTTTTTTGTTGATTAATAATGCTACACTTCGACCACTGGAAGAAAATGTTGCCATTTCAGTGCCATTTCTTCTTCAGACATGGTGTGTAGTATGACAGCCAAAAATTAAAATTTTGCTCTCGTCTGACCAGACTACACTCTCCCAGTACTTCATAGACTTGTCCAAATGAGCAGTAGCAGACTTTAAACGAGCTTCAAAATGTCTTTTCTTTAGTTGTGGGGTGAGCATGAGCAGTGGAATGCATTGCCTATGGTTTTCTCTGTGACGATGGCACCTGCTGCCTTCAATTGTTTGTGAAACTCTTTCCCAGTGGTCCTTGGCTCATGGGCTACTCTTCTGACTATTCTTCTTTCTCCCTGGTCAGAAAACTTGTGAGGAGTTCTTGTGCGTGGCCGGTTGATGACTGAGTGATGTTGCTTCCACTTGTGGATGATGGCCTCTGGTGCTTACTGGAGGATTCAGAAGTTTTGAAATGCGTCTGTATCTGATTCCATCAATATGTTTTACAACAATAAGGTTGTGAAGGTCTTGGGAGAGCTCTTTGCTTTTACCCATCATGAGATGTTTCTCGTGTTACACCTTGGTAAAGAAAAGCCTTTTTATAGACCATCAATTTACTATCCCAGCTAATATTAATTGGCGGAGATGGGGGGTATAATTACTTACGGATTTCATCCTGTTCCTTGCCTTACCTTGCCTTGGAGAACTGCTTTTTCTTAGTATGTTCAATACTTTTTAAAATTAATTTTATTACACATTATTGTATTGCTTTATTTATGGGCTTTAATGTTATGAATTCTATATATTTCCAGATTTATTGAGCTAATACTGATGTGAAATGTAATGTGAATAACCTCATTGCAAATATATTTACTGAAAATTGTTTTTGATGAGTTCAATACTTATTTTTCTGTGTGTGTGTGTGATATTTTGTTAAATGGATCAAAGCATTCAAATGAGATGTTTTTAAAAATAACCAATTTGGTTATTCACGTAAATATTCACGATCACATATTCACATATCACGATCGTTCATTGATGGTTTTTATTTAAAATTTATTTTCAAATAAGATGATGATTTTCAAAAACCTATGAGTGGTAGAGAAGTTCAAGTGTCTCATTGATGGATAAACTAAACAAAACATCATTCAGAGAGTTAAATTAAATGTCCCCAACAATAAAATGTTTAAAAAAAATTTATCTTGATGTGTTAATTTTATTAATGTTAAATATTAATCACAGCGTTATGTATAGAAATGACTGTTAAATATATAGCCTATAATTGTTGTGGAGTGAGGGGGTCCTTGTGGATTGTTGAACCACAGGTCTAGCGTATGAATTTTAGAAAGGTAGAATTGTCAAATAGAACACATTAGTTTTTTACTAACCGGAAGTATGAGCCGCTTCCTAGTCAGTGGCGCATGAGGTCATGTGATGCATGTAATGTCATGCCGCTAGCTTTAGCAGATACCCAGATTCACCGCAAATGACTTTCTTCAGTTTATTGTTTGTCAACGTCATTTTTATTCCCACCATGACCTCAGTCACCATCAGACAGAGGAGTAACCATCAAGTGACTGATGAAGAAAGTGTGCAACCTCCAAGTCCTTTAAGGCAAGGGAGCATTTTGTATTAAACATAGCGTAAAACTTTATAAAGCAGAGTTTGTGTAGCACTGAAACACGACAGTGACGCACGAGCACAAACTTGTTTATATTAAAAAATGCTCCACTGTGTGTAAAGGGTTGGGGAAACTGGTGCTTGTGGCTTAAGAGGTTTAGTTTAATTAAAATTTATTTTCATTATATGCTGTATTTGCACACTTGCAGTGTAACGTCTGTCGTTTATTTTAACGGATGTGATCTGTTAGAAACGAGGTCGCATTGCTCCTCTCTCACAGTGGGAGCGCAATTAAGATCTGTAATGTCTAATTTAACACTATGATCCAAAGTAAAACAGTATGCCTAAAAGCAACGACGAACAGAAACCATAAGGTGCAGTGAAAGGGTTTTTATTAATAATTTAGGACTGTACTTTAATTCAGTGCTTTTTGTGCATCCGTAAAACGCAGTGCATAAATACTATTTTGTATATTTTCATTTCGCCATAATTCACCTTCAAAAAGTCAGTCATAGTCAGAAAGCTACACTTTTCACTCTGTGTGCTTTTACGTGTAGAAAAACTAAACATTCACCACTGGTTACGCAGCTTCACAATTGGACTACACAATTAATTGAATATTGATCTCGATTACGATTTTGACTCCGCAAGATTACACGAACATGATCGACTGTGGTATTGATGTTTAAAGTTTGTCTTCTGCTCACAGAAAACTTATATCAAATCATGTGGTTCCTAAACTTACAGCCAATCACCATAGCGCAGCACAGGGATGACGCCATTTTGTATGCCAAAACCCGGAAACGGGAGTTAGCCTTTTAGCACTTCAGGTTCCATCGTCCCGAAGTCAATGGGATTTTGGTTAAAACCCTGAAATAAGGTCTGTGGTGAACACAAGCTCAATATTTTCATGTTTCATACTATGACATAAAATACGCCATTAAAACACCTCTCGTGATTTTTTTTTAAAAAAGCTTTTATGTGTATTGAAAACGGTGGTTGCTCACGGTCACATAATGAGGGTTTAGGATGAAGTCAATTGACCGTGGTGTAGTTCGTTTGTAGCATATGCTTAGCTGTTTATTTCGGGAGATTGTATTTAGGCTTCAAACTTCATAAAAGTTGCGTTAATTTGTGAAAATTATCTTGATGGACAGAACATGTTAGTATTGTAAACGTTTGTTGATCAGAGCTTTTTTTTGTTTGTTGTTTGCAATAATTCAAAAGCCTATGGGAAAATCCTATTGGGATTTTGTCGAGGGAACCGGTGTGATAACTTCCGGGTTCTGGAACAAAATTTACTTGTGATGCTCTATTGGGTGATTTGATGTGTCTCTCCTCCTGTAAACACTGTTATTGACTTTTCTGCATGGGCCTGAATTGTTTTAATTTGGTTGATGGCAATTTTATTCTTATCCTATATTTTGGGTACAATTTTATTTGTTTTGCTTCTATAAGACGATGCACTTTAAGGACCAGTCTAATTTGATGCAAATATTTGTACGTTAGCAGGAATGTAACACAACGTGGAGGCGAAAGCAGTGGTCTGTTAATTTAAATGTGAAGGTGCAGTAAAAATATGTTGTCCTTAAGATCAGTGAATAATCGTGATCTCAATCTTGATCAGCATTTTGGCCATAAGTGTGCAGACCTCCTTTTTCACACAGATTTTTAAATTGAAGTGTTGAAACTCACCCCTACAGCAGCATATCATATTTTAGGAATTTCTTTGGCTAAACGATGCGCGAGTCAGTCCCACAATTGGTTGCAATAGGCTCAAGCTTTTCACGAAGGAATGGGGAAGGCACTTCCCTTCAGCATGGACTCTCATTGGCTATTGAAGGCTATTGGCGGGACATGGAAGCTCCTATTGGCTCAAATGAGGTGTCGGTCGAAATGTCAGAGTACTGCGGCCATTTTGAAGTCAAGATCTAAGGAATATTTACAAGCAAACTGAAGTTATAACTGAGAATATGTGAAACATCTGCCGGTAATTTGAAATGATGCAGCAACAGTCTGTTGGTATTTACTGATATATGTTTTGGACTAAATATTTTACATAATTGGTTTCTTTGGACCTTTTTGACAGTGTAACAAGACTGTTATTGTCAGGATATTATGGATCAGTGGACTACTATGAGGCTTCATAAGTGAGTTGCCTCAGTTTTGTAAGTGTTTGTATGTTGGTGGTCTGATGGAGACGCTGCTTGTAGCTGCTCTTCTGATTGCATCTTGAAACGGTTATATCAATCAAATCGCAAGAATCTTGGCTTTCCGAAGATATATTGCATGAGTACCTATTTACACACAGGCCTGTGTATGTAGCATAGATTTGCAATTAAGAATGCGACAGCCCGCCGGCAGGCTGTGGAACGTTAAGAGATTAAGTTTAAATTTATTACCGACCCAAGTATAAACGGATAAAATGGACATTAATGAGTTGCGACTAAAGGGTTGCTTCTTACAGTTTTATGGTATGGGTATCGAGCAATTTAGAAAATTTTGTGCCACACCAAGCATGGAGAAGAGAAAGAAGAGCCGAGAATTGTCTGAGGACTTAAGAAGCAAAATTGTGGAAAAATATCAACAATCTCAAGGTTACAAGTCAATCTCCAGAGATCTTAAAGTTCCTTTGCCCACAGTGTGCAATATAATCAAGAAGTTTATAACCCATGGAACTGTGACAAATCTCCCTGGACGTGGATGGAAGAGAAAAATTGATGAAAGAATGCAACGCAGGATAGTTCGAATGGTGGATAAACAACATCAGTCAACTTCCACGCAAATTCAGGCTGTCCTGCAGACTCAGGGTGCATCAGTGTCAGCTCGAACCATACGTTGTCATCTGAATGAGAAGAAGCGCTATGGCAGGAGATCGAGGAGAGCCCCACTTCTCACACAGAGGCATAAAAAAGCCAGACTGCAGTTTGCAAAAATGTACTTGAGTAAGCCCCAATCCTTCTGGGAGAACGTTTTGTGGACAGATGAGACTAAGGTAGAGCTTTTTGGCAAAGCACGTCATTCTACTGTTTACAGAAAACGGTAAGAGGCCTACAAAGAAAAGAACACAGTACCTACAGTCAAACATGGTGGAGGTTCATGGATGTTTTGGGGTTGTTTTGCTGCCTCTGGCACTGGGTGCTTTGACTGTGTGCAAGGAATAATGAAATCTGGAGACTATCAAAAGGCCCATAATGTAGGGCCTAGTGTCAGAAAGCTGGGTCTGCGTCAGAGGTCATGGGTGTTTCAGCAGGACAATGACCCGAAACATACCTCAAAAAGCACCCAGAAATGGTTGGAGACAAAGCGCTGGAGAATTCTGAAGTGGCCATCAATGGGTCCGGATCTAAATCTCATAGAACACATATGGACATATCTCAAAATTGCTGTTACGAGAAGGCATCCTTCAAATCTGAGAGACCTGGAGCAGTTTTCAAAAGAAGAGTGGTCCAAAATTCCAGTTGAGAGGTGTAGGAAGCTTGTTGATGGTTATAGGAAGCGATTGGTTTCAGTTATTTTCTCCAAAGGGTGTGCAACCAAATATTAAGTTGAGGGTGCCAACAATTTTGTCCGACCTAATTTTTGAGTTTTGTGTAAAATGATGTCAAATTTGCCTTTTTTCTTCTGCTTTTTTGTGCTGTTCCAATGCACTTAAAGGTAATAAACATGTTTATACCAAAACATTTGTCATTGCGACACTTTTCTGGGAGAAATAGTGCATTTTCTGGGAAAAGTTCCAGGGGTGCAAATAATTTCGTCCATGACTGTATTTTAGTTAACCATATTTATCAGCTTGCTTCATTTACACTTAAGACTTGGTGACCTCAAGACAACAGGAAAACTTTATCTTAATCAATTCACCACAAACATTTCCTAAATTTAGCCTACTGTGCACACTCGTACATTGACCATTGTATGACCCACTGATTTTTATTTATTTTTTTTTTTTTTTATGTACTTGCTCAATAATTGATTTTTGTTAATTTTTAACAAAAAGTTATATATTGCAGCTTTAAGCATATACCAAACATTAATTAAAATCGTGCTTTACTTTTAAATTTGACAACAAATTAACTGTGGAGTACAGAGACAAATTTACAAAAGGTTATGCCTTTGTCCCAAACATTAATGGAAGGCACTGTAAAACCAAAGGGGGGCGGGGTGAAATTTAGTCTGAGAGAAATGGGAATCGAGCAGCTTAACCTAGTTTGTTATGGAGACTCACACAGAATTATTCACATTTTAATCGATAGTGGACTGGTACATGGAATACAATATAATATAACAGCTTGGTAGGTATCTTGACACACATACTCCACTCCAGTAGCTGGCAGTAATACACCAAAGTCTACAAGAAGTAAAAGACATAAAAAAAAATAAGCAGCAAAATCACTGAATGAGTTAGCATCTTTGCAAAGTACCTTTTTTTTTTTTTTTTGGTTCGATGGCTGAAAAAAAGTCTGTGGTTAATGCATATATACAGTGCATCTGGGAAGTATTCACAGTGCTTCACTTGTTACAGCCTTATTCCAAAATGTATTAAATTCATTATTTTTTTTCTCAAAATTCTACAAACAATACTCCATAATGACGACATGAAAGAAGTTTGTTTGAAATCTTTGCAAATGTATTTATATAAAAAAACAGTACATTTACATAAGTATTCAAAGCCTTTGCTCAATACTTTGTTGAAGCACCTTTGGCACCAATTAAAGCCTTGTCTTTTGAGAATGATGCTACAGGCTTGGCACACCTGTTTTTAGGCTGTTTCTACCATTCTTTTTGCAGGACCTCTCAAGCTTCATCGGGTTGGATGGGGAGCGTCCGGTGCACAGCAATTTTCAGAGATGTTCGATTGGGTTCAAGTCCTGGGCTCTGGCTGGGCCACTCAAGGACATTCAGAGTTGTTCTGTAGCCACTCCATTGTTATCTTGGCTGTGTGCTTAGAGTCGTTGTCCTGTTGGAAGATGAACCTTCGCCCCAGTCTGAGGTCCAGAGTGCTGTGGAGCAGGTTTTCATCAAGGATGTCTCTGTACATTGCTGCATTCATCTTTCCCTCGATCCTGACTAGTCTCTCAGTTCCTGCTGCTGAAAAACATCCCCACAGCATGATTCTGCCACCACCATGCTTTACTGTAGGGATGGTATTGGCCAGGTGATGAGTGGTGCCTGGTTTCCTCCAGACATGATGCTTGCCATTCAGGCCAAAGAGTTCAATCTTTGGTCTGAGAGTTCTTCAGCTGCCTTTTGGCAATCTACAGGCGTCCGTCTGGCCACTCTACCATACAGGCCTGATTGATGGAGTTCTGCAGAGATGGTGGTTCTACTGGAAGGTTCTCCTCTCTCCACAGAGACACGCTGGAGCTCTGTCAGAGTGACCATCGGGTTTTTGGTCACCTCCCTGACTAAGGCCCTTCTCTCCCGAGTCCTGCTGGTTCTAGACTTCTTCCGTTTACGGATGAATGGGGCCACTGTGATTTATTGGAACCTCCAATGCTGCAGAAATGTTTCTGTACCATTCCCCAGATCT
Organism: Ameiurus melas; assembly: GCA_012411365.1. NCBI lineage: Eukaryota > Metazoa > Chordata > Actinopteri > Siluriformes > Ictaluridae > Ameiurus > Ameiurus melas. Next base: position 26,300,678 of record CM022765.1, read on the forward strand.
GTGCCTCGATAAAATCTTGTCTAGGAGGTCTACAAACAATTCCTTGGACTTCATGGCTTGTTAACTGTGGGACCTTATACAGACAGATGTGTGCCTTTCCAAATCATGTCCAATCAATGGAATTTACCACAGGTGGACTCCAATCGAGTTATAGAAACATGTCAAGGATGATCAGTGGAAACAGAATGCACCTGACTAAAATTGAGTGTCATGGCAAAGGCTGTGAATACTTGCGTACATTTTTTTTTTTTTATAAATTTGCAAAGATTACAAACAAACTTCTTTCAATTTGTCATTATGGATTATAGTTTGTAGAATTTTGAGGAGAATAATGAATTTAATCCATTTTGGAATAAGGCTGTAACATAACAAAATGTGGGAAAAGTGAAGCGTTGGTTAACAAATAATTTTAAGCATGTTTATTTGGCTGTGGTCACTGGGTTCTGATCTACCTTGTTCCGGTGTGCAGGATGATTGGTGAGGGTGTGCCCAATGCACCTTCTTTCAGCAGGTTCACAGCAGAGCGTGAGGTGGGACGCAGGAGCTTCACCACCCTCCCTGGAAACATGCTTCTGTGGTCGAGGTGGTTTACATTCAAGTCACATTCAATCACCGTTTTGTTCCTTCTCCTCTGCTCTCAGTTGGTTGTTGGTGGTGATACGGTAGGTGGATAAGTTGTACTTAAGTGTGTCTGTCTGTCTCTCTTTCTCTCTCTGACATGGCATTAATGTGTACACATGTACATATGAACACATGTTAATGTTAAAGCCGTTTATGGATAAATCCGAGTAAATTCTTTTATAATGTATAGTTCTTTTAAAAAATTTCAGACTCCTGCCAGAGGGAACACCACCAAATTGGCCTGCAGAAACATTTCTGCTGTTGATGGTTACATGTACCCAATGCCGTCTTATATACCATCTCCTCTACTGCAGGACGAGGACTGCGAGCAAGCGTGGTACAATGAGGTGAGTCCTAAAAGCTTCTTCACATTCAGCAGCAATGCAGCAAAGTCCTTAGCAGGGCTGGACAATGTGATATAATATTGGGATGAATATCAATTATGTTTTTATATTTATATATATTTATATAATGCTTTTTAAAATCTTCTGTAAAATTATGAAATTTTTTCAAAAAATAGACAGATTCAAAAAAATCTTTTTATTTTTGTAGCCATTAAATAAAAGCATCATTCAGCTACTGTATTTCTGTCAGTGTGTTAAAGATATCGTGTATAGCTTTTCTGCAAGTATTGGAATAGCAAGGCCAGTTCTGTTTTCGTTGTCTTCAGTGTGTGAGATCAAAAGAGGTAAGTAGATCAGAATTCCAGCTTTCATTTCCTCATATTTACATCTAGGAGTGTTAAACAACTTCGAACATGGCACCGTTTTATTTGAAACCCACTCGATTTTCAAATGAACAAAAATATTGGAACACGCGACTGACAAGTGTTTCTTGTTGGCCAGGTGTGCCCTCCGAGATCACTTGATTAAACAGTTAATGAAAATCTTATGATGTTTCAAGCACCACTGTATGGGTCTCTCCCCTGTGATTTTGTTTTTGCTCAAAATGAGTTAAATGTAAGGCTTCTTTGACCGATGACTCGGTGGAAGAGACTTGACCTGTCATGTTTATTTCATTGGGCTAATGCACTTCATTTGATTGTATTCAGTGTTAAAGTGTGTTTATGACCCAGTAAAGATGATGTGTGTTGCATATTTAATTATTCATAGTGAGAGCACTGAAATAAAGCTCGACTCTGTTAATGAATGAATGCTGTGATTAGCATGCAGGTTATGAATAATTTGGTGAAAAAGGAGATGTATTTCTACAATTCTGCTAAATCTTCTAAAGACTCTTTCACACTGATCTACAGAGACTTAATAAAACCTGTATTCTATACAAGAGTGACATGAAATGTTGTCTTTTAAAGTCATCCTCTTTATTCATGGGAAGTACATTATATACTGTTATGTGCTAGAAACCATCTAATTGGGTTGTATGGTTATCTGTTTTTTTTTTTTAGGCAGGGGAGTTTTTGTCAGATGGACATCATCATGCAAATAAAACTAGGCACCGACTGGTTCTTCATGAAACCAGAAAAACCATCACTGTCTCTGAATGCATCGAGCTTCGCCTTTCTATGTCCTGTCATGGATCAAATCAAAAGGTTTATATTTTTATTTTTACCTCTATATGCTTTAGAATGATTTTTCCTTTGATTTAATCATGACTGTCGTTATCTTTTGCAGTTTAAACACACTTACCAAGGTATGTATTATCTCTTTCTCCGTCTGTGTGTGTTGTCAGTCTGTTAGTATCTCTGTGTTGCTCAGTTTAATCTCTAAAGCTCCATGTTCTCTAAGGGAGTCTCCTAAAGTTACACATCAGCCATATTTCTAATAACATTTAATCTTGTAGAAAATTAAGTCAGATATTGGCGTAAATTCCTGAAGATGTGGGGGAACCTTAAAGGACACAGTTGTTACAGTGAAGAAGACAAATTAAACTGTTATAACATTGTATCTGAAGGGTGAAACGTTCTGCCCAAGTCTGCTTGAACCAATTGATCTGCTCGATCATCCGCGTTTTCTGAATCCGACTCGAACTGATCCGGTAAAACCTCAGACACCTTGGAAGGTGAAGCTTGGGATTATAGTATGTAGTGTTTACATTTCCAACACCCGCTTGAGATTTTTGGGTAATCACAACGCAGTGGCTCAGCTGGCCAATCAGAGCACTCTGGGCTTTTCGGAAAGGAGAAACCCGAACTCAGTCGGAGCGTTTCTGGAATGTTGGGAAAAGATGTTTTGCAGTGATTTACAGTATGTTTGGTGGGGGGGGGTTGAACATTTCAAGCATGTTAACCTATTCTATTGCACCCAATAAACAAAATAGTAAAAAAAAAAATTAAAATCATTTGAACTCTTTAAATAAACTTCACTACTTTGTTACGCATTTTTAATCTGTTTGTGAAGCATCCGATCACATGATTTACAAATCATTGTTAATGAGCTGTTACTATAGAAACGATAAAGTATTAGAACGAGTACATTAACATAGACCTGTGGTTTTACGCTGTTGCTAGCTACCTCTGTATGGTGCTAAACGAGTGCAGGTTTATAGAGAGATTAAGCTCTTAAACTCCGTCTTTGTTCAGAAGATTTTCACAAAATTTGTTTTGTAACAGACGTCGCACATTTCTGCATCTCACCAGTCATCAATTTAGTTTTGTTTTTTTTTAACAGGACTTTTTTGCTCATATTTATAAGTATGGAAGACATTGTGTGCGTTTGTGCACTGGGAGTATATTAAAAATATTTTTTTTCTGTAACCGTATAAAGAATTGCCACTTTGTGAGCATCTGTACACAGCATTTTGGCATGCTCACAGAAGTATAAATCAGAGCTTTGATGGTATCAGAAAACAGCTGGCCAATCATATTCTCACACTGATGCACGTACAGATTAATACGTCGTTGCTCGTTTAATCATGGAGTCAAGTGTAAGTGCAGCAGTCGGAGCAACCAGTAAACGTTTTTGTGTGTTATTGGCACCAAAGACCACACATTTAACCGTCTGTTTTCTCCTTCCTTCCTCAAGTGATCAATAACACCACCCTGAGTTTTGAGCAGCAGTGTGAGTACTTTCTGTAAAGTTTCTTTTTGGTAATTGAGCTGAAATATGAACTAGGATTGACTGAAGATTTTTTTCTTTTTCTTTTGTTTTTAAAAGCCAATAGCACCAACACCACCATCATCTCTGTCGTCGCTCCCCTTATTCTGAGTGTACTCCTGATTGTAGTGCGCTACATTTAAAAAAAAAAAAAAAAAGGTAAATCTGCATCACCCTTACATAGGCAGCTAAAATGAGGGAAGTTTAAATATTTGAACGTGCTGTTTGATTTTACTGCACATGTGTTTGCTTTGAATAGACCCAGTTCGATCCAAGTTGTTGACAGACTGTAGATTCTAGTTAATACGCACTATAGATTGATTCTGTTGAGTGAAGCAGACGCACATGGACCACGGTCTGCCATTTAGTGATGAGTGTCATAAATATTTGGAGCTAAATGAAATAATTTTAATTAATTTTTTTTGGCGTGGACAGTTACAACAAGAAAACAAAGGAAAGAGTTGTTGAATATAGTCATAGATCAACCACTCCAAGAAACCGAACGTATGTGTTCTCCAACAGATTTATATCAACGTGATGTGAGTGTGTGTGTATATATAAATGTGAGCAATATTTGTATATATTTTACAGTGAACCTGTTTTTACTTATTCTTAATTCACTGTTTTTAAACTCTCATTTTAATTTAGTAGTTGAGATCATATAGCGTCTTAAAACTACTTGTTGGTTGTTAACAAATAGTTCTTTCCTAGCTGCATGCCACAAGTGTTGTACTTAATTTTCCCTAATATTTTAATTACTTTTTAATTAAACTATTTTATTTATTGTGTATGTGCTAGCTATATATATATATATAACTGAGTTGTATCTGAAGCATTAGGTTTTTTGTTTTTTTTGTTTTATGTATTTCTTTTTTATAACTGTAAGGGAGACAAAAGAGAAATTAAAAGTAGAAAATTCCTAATCAGTTTAAAATGCACTTTATTAAATAATTTGATTAATTTGTAATGGCCAAGTTAAAATGATCAGTTCATGAAAACAGGATGTAGGATTTAATGTTGCAACAAAAAGTTTGTACTTGTTATTGTCAGAGGTGGCTCGAGTATCAAAAATAGTGGCTAAAGTAAAAGTACCATTACTTAGAAAAAAAATCTGCCAATCTGTCCAAGTATCTACTTGAGTAAGAGTATGACTGTATCTAGTTAAAAATTTAAGGTTTCTGTTACACAGGAAGCGTCAGATAAAACAGATTGTAATGTAAATAAATGTAGACGCATCTGATTTTAAACTCCTTTATTGAGATGCGTTTGATCAAGCTAGTGTAACTCCGAGTGAAAGCTTCTGCGTGCAGTGACATGCCTATAGCATGTAGCGTTATCACAGAGCAGGGTGTCGCGTTCAAACTTGCGTCAAGTAGTTTAACGCTGGTTAACTGAACATAATTATATCTTCAGTTTTGCTGAGCTTTATCACCACCTTCATCGCTAGCACTATTTGGTGAATATTTGATTTAAATGAAATTTTCATTGAGGATTATTTTTTATAATTGAGTTAGTGCCAGCCCTATGAAGAGTTAAACAATTAGAACATATGTATTGAATTTAGATTTTCTATTATTAATATAATTGTATTTCTCTACTGTGTTTTGTTCATCAGTGGTGAGCACCCAGAGCATATGAAGATTAAGGTTCTCCCTCCAGTCTGATTCTGCCTTTTCTATAATCGCACTTGTATATCTGCTTTTGCACTTTCACTACACTTTTCTGTCCTATTTGTGGAGAAAACTATGCATCACTCATCACAGCTAGCCGGCTACCTTGGTGCTAACTTAATCTGTCGGAACATTCCAAGGTGGGAAATGACGTAATTCCAGCATGTAAATTATCATAAAGTGGAAAGCATAGTATAATTCCAAGGTCTTGAAATGTAGACGAGCCAGTATTAAACACTTTTAGTTTTGCATTTAAATGGTAAAATACTTCTGCACATTCCTTTATAAACAAAGTGATTTTCAATATCAATGCCAGAATAGACCCCAAAATTCTCATGATTCAAGCTGACATAAAAAAAAAGTGAAAAGTAAACCGGTATTTTATAAAAAAAAAAAAAAAAGAAAAGATAAAGCCACAATATTTTTTTAAAAAAATCAGTCTGCCCCTTCATTTTAGTAAAAACACTTTTTATAGTATAGTGAATTAAAATGTTGCACAAAACAATGACCAGATAACTAAATCCTAAAGTATATAAAATACAGTATTAATAATTAAAGATTATTGCGATTGTTTTCTTATTGTATGTTATTTATCACTTCATGCTGGCACTTTCAGCTGAAATGGCCACTCTGAATGTAGCATTAAATCAGGGATGTCATACATGCCACCTGTATGACATGATTGGCCCTATAGAAGTATTTGTAATCCAAGCCAGCCAATGAGTTTAGAAATGGACATTTATTTATTTTTTAATGAATTGCAGAGTGCACACAATGTACTTTTCCATTAATTGTACAATAACCAACTTTTTCTGGCCCATCGGACTACGTATAATCTATTATGTAAGATGCCCCTACTTTAAAGCATTCATTTGTACACATGCAATACTTTTTATTTCTTTATGTATTTATTTATTTATTTTATCCCCCCCCTCATATTCTTTAATACTGTCCCTCAATTCAGAATCTAAATGTCTATCAAACTTCTGTGACTGTACAAATAAAATTTCTGCCCTTGCTGAGTGCCTTTCTTTTATATATGTAGCCTGAACTGGAGAACTCTATATCTTGGGTGAAAGTAGCTGTTACTGACACATGAAAAAATCTGAATAAACTTTTCTCTTTTAATACCACAGCACTGTTTGATTCTGTGTTTGGCCACAATGTGTTGATTGATTTTCTTTAAGAGCAGCTCTGGCTGTAGAGCAGCTGCAAAATGGTTCATGTTGTCGAGTTTGGTTTCTTCAGGACAAATTACAATATGATGCCATATTGTTACACCCTTAAATAAACACTGTACTGTATATGACTTAACGTATCTTGTGCTGCTTTTGCTGTCTGTTTCAGAAAGTCCCTGTAGTCCCCAAGTTTCTGTATTTCTGCATAACTTTGACCAGAAATGTGATCAGATCTTCATCTAAGTCTTAAAACTTGATAGAGAGAACTCATTAAACAAATGACACAAACATTAGTTTTTAAATGTATTTCTTGAGCAATATTATTCAACATTTAAATGAGTTTAGCAGACCCTCCAATGTTTCAAGGTCATAAACTTGGGTCTTCATTATCAAAGTGGTCTTCACCACACAGGATTATGGAAGTGTTCTATGGCCCGATCAGATTACTGAGGACCTCAAAAAGAATTCTTGATGCTCACCAGGCTGGAAAAGGTTACAAAACCATATTGGACTTTGACCTTCAATTCACTGTGAGGTAAATGATCTACAAATAGAGAAAATTCAGCACCACTGTTACACTCCCAAAATCTGGTCATCCAGAGAAAATCACTTTGAATAATATTAAGCAAAGTCACAAAGAACCCCAGGGTAACATTTAAGAACCTACAGGCCATTCTTGTAATGAACAATGTCAATGTTCATGAGTCCACCATCATGCAAACACTCGAACAGTGTGCGTGGCAGAATAGCAAAAAAAAATTTTTAAATCATCACTCTAAAACGAACACTACTGTTTGTCTGAGGTTTGCTCAAGACCACGTGTATAAGCAAGAATCATGTTTTAACAATGTCCAATAAATAAATCCAACATGGAACTTTTATTTGTTTAAATGAAACGTGTTATGTTTGGTGAAAACCAGATACTGCATTCCAACACGAGCCTAATCCCAGCCGTGAAGCATGGGCGTGGCAGTTTGGGGTATGGGGTTGCTTTGCTGCCTAGTTTCAAGAAACGGCATGCTGTTATTGATGGACCTATACATTCTGGATTGTACCAGCAAATTCTACAGCAAAATGTCAGGGTAACTGAAGCTTAACTGTAAGTGGGTCATGCAGCAAGACAAGCAAGCCTAGAAAGAAATAGTTAAAGCAGAAGAAATGTAACATTTTGGAATGGCCAAGTTAATGTCAAGACCTTAACCCAATTGCAATGTTTGAGTTCTTTAATAAGCCAAAGTATTCTTGCCAGTGTCATTTTTTCCATCCACTTTTTATCCAGGTCAGCTATAAAATCAAGTTGTAACAAATTGATAATAAGGAAGCAAAATAAAATTTTCATGCTTGACCAGAACTGAGGGTTTGAAACAGAGCTTTCTGTGGAATATTTCTCAAACCCACTTAAGGGTTCCACTAAACATGCATTCAGGTCACAGATAAATGGACTGCAGATAAATGCAGTCCTTCGGAAATGCATTTGAACCAGCAACTTAAGGATAGTCATGCTGTTACACATTTACAGTCCACCACACTACCAACAGAGCTAAAGCAGGGGAACAATAGCACTCCCCACCATTCTGTGATGCTCACATCAACCCAGCAGTGTTCTTCCAGCTTCTGCCATCCAACCACAGGAAGTCAACCACATGCATACAATATATTAGAAGAATGCAGACCAATACTTGGTCCCTGAAGGACAGCAGAGACTAGACATAGCCAATACAATGGCACTATTTACTGTCCAAACACAGAGACTCTAACAAAAGAAAAAGCAGTGGCTGGAGCAAATAAAAAAAGAAATATTATTTATATATTTTGTATGTACATATAATGTTTAAATAGTTTATTTTTTTTTTAATAATCTTATATGCTCATACCTTAATAATATTTTATAATAATTTATGACTTGTGTTTATTGTTATGGTGTGTGTGTGTTGTACTGTGTTATTCTTAATCTGGTGTATTTGTTTATTTATTTAACAAGAAATACAATTCTATTGTTTATATACCAGCGACTGGTCACTGATTTAGATCACACTTTTGCTTCAGTAATCACTCTGTGAGACTGGGTGGTAAAACATTTTATAATCTCTTTATTTTTTCAGTCCACCTTAAAGCATCTTAGCACAAATCTTTAAATAATAAGTAATAGAGTAATTATATGTAACATTAATTACGCTTTCTAATAATTGGAATCACAGACAATACAATACAAAAAGATTTCCCAAGCAGCACTGTGCAAGCGATCATTTTGAAATGGAAGGAGTATCAGACCACTGCAAATCTACCAAGACCTGGCCGTCCCTCTAAACTTTCAGTTCTTAACTTTAGTCTCGTCTAAAGTTTGCCACAAGCCTTTTTATGGATATCTTTGAGAAATGGCTTTCTTCTTGCCACTCTTCCATAAAGGCCAGATTTGTGCAGTGTACGACTGATTGTTGTCCTATGGACAGACTCTCCCACCTCAGCTGTAGTTCTCTGCAGTTCATCCAGAGTGATCATGGGCCTCTTGGCTGCATCTCTGATCAGTCTTCTCCTTGTCTGAGCTGAAAGTTTAGAGGGACGGCCAGGTCTTGGTAGATTTGCAGTGGTCTGATACTCCTTCCATTTCAAAATGATTGCTTGCACAGTGCTCCTTGGGATGTTTACAGCTTGGGAAATATTTTTGTATCCAAATCCGGCTTTAAACTTCTCCACAACAGTATTACGGACCTGCCTGGTGTGTTCCTTGGTCTTCATGATGCGCTCTCCCGCTTTCAACAGAACCCTGAGACTATCACAGAGCAGGTGCATTTATACAGAGACTTGATTACACACAGGTGGATTCTATTTATCACCATCAGTCATTTAGGACAACATTGGATCATTCAGAGATCCTCGCTGAACTTCTGGAGTGAGTTTGCTGCACTGAAAGTAAGGGGGCGAATAAGTTTGCACGCACCACTTTTCAGTTTTTTATTTGCTAAAAAAGTTTAAAATATCCAATAGATTTTGTTCCACTTCACAATTGTGTCCCACTTGTTGGTGATTCTTCACAAAAAATTAAAATTTGATATCTTTGTTTAAAGCCTGAAATGTGGCAAAAGGTTGAAAAGTTCAAGGGGGCCGAATACTTTCACAAGGCACTGTATGTTTTTGACATTTCCGATATACAATAATTTACTTGAACAGTATTTTGTTTTCCTAAGTGTTTTTGATTTAAAATATAATATAATTGACTTTTTAAAAAGAACAGTGATGTGATAAATATCTCATTGTTTTGCTACTAGAACTTGTGGAAATTCTCATTTGTTTTAGCTAAATGTTATAACATGTCACTCAGAATGAAGAAATTACAGGAAATTATGTTTCTGTTGGCGCAGAGGCAGTTACCTACTGTTTCCATACAGCTTGATTGTAAAATATTAAAGTCCAGTTTGTGGTTATTAATTCAAATGTTTTTCTTTTATATTTAGGCTGTGACGAGCATCTGTGTGTGATGAAAACTCCCGTGTTCCTGCATTTCCATGTTGGGGAATAGACAACACATTTATAAACAGTCACTCTCTTAGTTGTAGCACATTATACCAGAGGCTTTAGTCTGTTTACTTCATTTTTTTTTATCATATGCTAGTGTGTGTCGCACACAGTCGGACGCTTAGCCTTTCAAAGTATACTCCATTTGACATGTACACAGGCGGTCTACAACGCCAGATACGACAACTTGCACCGAACCCCTCCTGGCCTACAAGAGTCAGTACAGAGCAGTAAACAAGTCTTTTGCTGTGAAGGACCACAACAACACGAAGAGCAATGCTTGAGCAATGTCTCGCCACGATTAGCACCCATATACAAATCCTTATACACTTTAAGGCTAGAAATATTCACATGTAGGTACATTCTAAACTGCACTCGTTTCCGTCTCTTTCTGTCTCATTTATTCCGTTTTTCCTTCAACTACCTTGAGAATCAATGGCCCTGAGTTACTGTACCCACCTTGTGGAACAACTAAATAGTGTGAAATAATTAAATGCACATGTGTGACCTGTGCGTACAAAGCCCGTGCGGTTAGAAAAATCTGACTGCGCGCATACAGTATGCGTGTACTCTCCCGGTGACGAAATTTGTCACATGTTCCTAGCGTATGCTTAAAAAGTGAAGCATGCTTTCTGCTTAAGAGAAGTGGGAAGTGTGTTCATATCAGACTGCACCCAGTTCTGCACTGAAGCATTACAGGATCCAGACATGAGGACTGAACAGCTGGAATGGAGAATCTTTATTGATCATAGCACCTCTGTGTGTGTGTGGTCCTGAAGTTAGAGTGCCACAATTCCAATTCGAGCTGCAACAGCTAATGCTGTATTTCATTTGAAGATCTAAAACTATTTCTTATGAGATATATATACACACAAAAACAAAAGAAATCAGGATGGGGCAAATACTTTTTCACAGCACTGTACTATAAACCTGATTTTCCTCAACTTTTTACGCCACTTAGTTTTGGAGTTTGTTGTTAGGCTTTGCTCACGATTCTGACTTTTTATCTATTCATGTAAAAAAACAAATCCCTTTATTAATGTAAATGCCTTCACATGATCTCTTTTTAGCCTATTTATTTTATTTATTTTATTTATTTCACCAAAGCAACTCCCATTTGAGATAAGATAGTTATTCTGTCCAGAGACACGCATAGATATATTAAGAAAATTAAAAAGAAAGAAAAAGAAATAAAGACTGTTGACATTTTATGAGTCCGCCGGCTGCATATATATTTTGCTCTTTGTACAGGCTAATTATATAAAATATAAAATTATATATTTTGCTCTTTGTACAGGCTAATTATAAAAAATATTTAGTATCTTATAATGGACATAAAATGAAAATGCTTGAAAGTGAACTTGAGTGTGAGATGGCGTTATACACGATGTCACAGACATGATGAATGATCTACAGACCGTGCATCTAAACAGTGTTCCTCAACGCCGGATGGATTCATGAACCACGTGATTTGAGAAACCTTTTACATCCGCTCCAAACTGGTCTAAACCGGTTGCGCAACATCCGTCTTTCTAGAACATTCATGGCCGTTGTAAGGTTCAGACAGAATGAAGGAGTTATGGGGATATAATAACAGGACGGTGGGTTACACTGTGGATTATGAAGCTGAAGAGAGAAAGTGGATCAGGTGTAGTAATGAAGAGGAAAAACAAACTGCGTGGTGTGATTCAGGAGGACACTGGAGGATAATCTGATCTTCTAGGTAACTAATTATTGTTTAATGTTAAATATGGCCGTGGTGTTCTTTGTAAAACATCTCGAAAAGTACTATATTGTGTTTTGAGATGTGTAAGAAAGGGTTTTCTCTAGATGATATTGTTGATCACTTACAGGCCTGAACACTGAACAGATCCCTGACCTTTGGTGGAGATTACTGGTGCTACAGTAAACTGTGTTACTTTATTACACGGCCTAGTTACATTACAGTGTGGTGTAAAAACCTTTATATAAAAAAAATATATCTAATATTTTTTATAAAAAAAAAACCACACACATCTAAAAATTATTTCCAGACCTTTCGTTCGCAATGATTAACACCAATATACCACCAGTCAACATAGAATGGTGGGAATCTTCCAATAATTCAATAATTTTCACGAAGAGTGTGTGTGTGTGTGTGTGTGTGTGTGTGTGTGTGTTCTTCAACATCAGACGTCACACAGGTTTATTAAAGCGCGCTGGTTACGTACAGGACGTTTATTCTGAAAACACCCACACGCGCGCAACACACACACACACACACACACCAAGACCGAGTTAGGAGACCTGTTAGTCATCGATCCTCCGAGAAGAACAATCAAAGTTTAAAGGTAAGCTCTTGTTCTGAGTTAAAGTCGTGCTCTAGGAGTCTGATCTCTAAACCCGGACCTTCATGTAACTGCTTTAATAGAATGTAAGACTTTTCTGTTCCGGTTACATTTATATTTATTCACTTAGCAGACGCTTTTATCCAAAGTGACTTACAAATAAGCAAAGCGATATATCAAGCAGAGAACAATACGAGTAGTGCTACTATACAAGATCCATTAGTTGAGTTCAAGAAGAAGCAAACTGCACAGAGTAGATGTGTAAGTGTGATTATTTATTTATTTATTATTATTATTATTTTTTTTTTTTGAGTTGGTTAGGTGTTCATGGAAGAGGTGGGTCTTTAGCTGTTTTTTGAAGATAGTGAGAGATTCTGCAGTCTGGATTGAGATTGGAAGTGCATTCCACCACTGAAAAACAGTTAGCGTGAAGGTTCTGGAAAGGGATTTTACGCCACGCTGAGTGGGAACTACTAAACGTCGGTCGCAGATTGTGAGCGGGAACTTCAGAAGAGAATTGAGGTAGGAGGGTGCTGTTCCTGACAAGGTCTTGTTGGTGAGCATGAAGGCCTTGAACTTGATGCGGACAACTACAGGAAGCCAGTGGAGGGAGATGTAGAGGGGTGTGACATGGGTTGTCTTGGGCTGGTTGAAGACGAGGCGTGCTGCAGCATTCTGAATCATCTGAAGGGGTTTGATGTAGCTGGCTGGGAGGCCTGAAAGAAGTGAGTTCCTGTTCTGTTTCCATTTACAGTCCTGATACAGAACCGATGTGTAGTGTCCGTGTGATGGTTTATTATTACCGTCCATGTTGTTCGTTATCTTTCTGTGGAGGTGCAGTTCATTCAAAAGCATAAAGATATGCGTTTACACCAATTAAACGCGAATCCTTTGTACTTTCACATTACGTGTAGTTCAAGAAAAACAGTTTACCCAGCTAGTTCGTTGTTTAAATTATTTATAATCAGGAAATCAAAATAGATATATCGGTATGTGGTGTCTCTGGTGAGTGTAAAATAAATAAATGACTATTAGAATTCGCTTGAAATACACTTTAAATGTCAGTAAATCGTCGGGAGCGTGTTTGGGAGCGTGTTTGTGAGCAGTGTTTCCGGGCGCAGTCATTCAGTCAGCCGGGCGAACTGCACGTCACCAACCGGAAGTAGCTGCAGGTTGGCGAAAATGGTGTCTATGGGAATAGGCAGGTCTAAAGGTTTCTCGTTGGTGAAAGTTTCTTGCTGGAAACTGCGTTGGAGGTACTGTGGTGTGATCTCACAATAGCTGGTTAAAATACAAACATTATTAATTTATTGCTTCATCTGCGTTATATCTGCTGCTGTAGAATAGGCCCTGTTTCACAATCAGTGCGTTTACCTGGACAACAATAATCCACTATTAACCCGATTAAGACGATACTCTGATTAAGAAACAAGCATGTAAACAGCAATTTTTATTTGCCTTAATCTGATTTAAGGTCATATTCAAAGTAAGCTCTAATGGAATTAAGACGTGTGGAGTACTCCTTTTGTAGTCGCATTATGGACATGGATTACAGACATGTAAACACCTTAATCACATTATTAATGTCATGAGAGTTTTCATCGCATTGTGCGACAGGACACGATCACACACGACAGTGCTCAACCATGAGACAGCAAACGAGAGTACAGCTGCGTCCCAAACCACGTACTTACCTGCTGTATAGTCGGAGAAATGCATGCATCTCAGCTACTATATAGACGGTAAGTACGCGGTTTATGACGCAGCCCACGGCTTCAAGCGGTCATCTATTTGCACGTACAGCACGACAAATAATTAACTGCACTTAAAGCGTTCATTTAAAAAAAAAAAAAATACCCAAAACTGTATACGATACCATAACGAAGACGATCTGTATGTTGTTACATGAAATTCTGAATGTGCTGCTCGTTCCCGGGCACTTCATCCAAGATACGAACAACACACTGGGATTTTGCTCGATTGCAACAAAAGTGTTTCATTATTATTTATTTAATATTTTTAGTTTTAAACCCGCTAAGATAAGTTAAGGTGGTTGTTGTTGTTATTATTATTATTATAAAAAACTTTATTCATATAAAGCGCCTTTAAAAGCATCTTCTCAAAGCACTGTACACAAAATAAGCAGTACACAGAAAAATAGTTATTATTATTAATAATATATGTATATAATAATTAAAAATAATAAAAGAAGACTTCAGCAGTCAAATGCAAGTTTAAAAAAGTGTGTCTCGAGAAGAGCTTTAAAAATGCCAAGAGTCTGGGCTTCCCTGAGTTCAAGAGGAAGAGAGTTCCAAAGTGAAGGAGCGTAGACAGAAAAAGCCTGTCACCCATAGATTTTAGGTGGGTTTGTGGAACAGTTAACAGATTACACTGCGAGGAGCGCAATCTGCGTTTTGGGGGTGTAAGGGATTAATAAGTCAGATAAGAAATGCGGAGCCAATCCATGTAATTTGTATGTCAACATAATGATCTTAAAATCGACACAGAACCTGACCGGGAGCCGGTGTAAGGACTTCAAAACAGGAGTAATATGCTCACATTTCCTGGTTCCTGACAGGATCCTATTGGCAGAGTTCTGAACATATTGCGATTTGTGGATTTAGAAACTACGGCTTAAATGGAGTTACAGTAATCCAGCCGAGTGACAACAAATTAATTAATCAGCTTTTCAGCCACAGAGAAGTTTAGCATTGGACAGAGTCCAGCTACATTTCTGAGGTGAAAAATGGATGTTTGAACAGTGCTCTGAACAAAAGAACCAATGTAAGGCTCCTCATTTTACTTCGTGTCTCTAGAACAGAGCCAGTGGACCAGCTTTGTGAATTTGATGATGGGAACCTATAAGCATAACTTCAGTTTTCCTGCTGTTCAGGCACAAAGTTATTGTTCATCCATGATTTTATCTCAGAAATACAGTCAGAAAGATAACAAGCATCAATGTTTTCACCAGATTAAGAGTGAATGTAGATTTGGGTATCGTCAGAAAAAAAGTGATGATGGAGGCCGAGTGATCGCAGCAGATGCCCAAGTGGAGATGTTGAAGAGTAGAGGGCCTAGAACTGAACCCTGAGGAACACCAGTGAGCGCAGAGCTAGTGTCAGACCTGAAGCCACACATAGAAATAAACTGGGAACGGTCAGTAAAATAGGATTTAAACCAGTTTAAAACTGTCCTGGACACACCAAAAACACTTTCAAGGCGGGTAAGTAAAAGACCATGATCCACAGTATCGAAGGCGGCTCTAAGGTCAAGAAGAATAAGAATGGAAGTATTGTCAGAATCAGAGGATATCAACAATTCATAATACGTTAATGACTTTTATGTAACAATACACAATCTATGCAGTGGTGTCAAACTCATTTTAGTTCAGGGGCCACATACAGCCAAATTAGATGTCAAGTGGGCCGGGCCAGTAAAATCATAGCATAATCACCTATAAATAACCAGAAGTCCATGTTTTTACCTTTTTGTTTTCATGCAAAGACATTTATATTTAGTTAAATATCCTTTTATACAATATATCATGAGCAACCTCAGATTTCTTAAGACAAACGTGCGATTTGCTTCTGATTATCATTCACATATATGTGCATTACAACTGCTCAGTGTTTGTACAAATGCAAAAAAAACTTCACAGGTATTTGGAACTGAAAAATATAATATTTCACTTTAAAATTTATGGCATTGCATGAACAATAGGATTCCACCAAACCAAACTCTTTTGTACTGTTGACTAACATTAAATTGCACATTTTTTAAACTATTACCCATTCATCACTGAATAAATAGGAAGCGGTCCATTTTTCATGGAAAACTCTACACTCTGTATCCACTATTCTGCTTTTTGGCAGACATTTTGTCTAATGAGGGTGCGGGGATGAGTAGAAAATGGAGTAGACTACTCCGTGATAAACCGCAGACGTCGCATTGCTGCCATCTGCTGATCAGTCACAAAGATGTGCCTGCGTCTTCTACCCCTTAGCGGATAATTTAGGAATAGCATTTTATTAAAATGACAAGTTCGTGTCTTTTATGCATTTTTTTAAATGTATTTTTTTTTTTCAATTTCAAAATTCGTCCTGTGGGCCGGATTGAACCCTCTAGCGGGCCGGTTTTGGCCCGCGGGCCGTGCGTTTGACACCCCTGACTATAGCTACAATCAGTAATATGTAAACATGATTGCAACAAGAGTTTATGGTCTGTATTACATTAAATTAATCAAGAATAAGGATTTAAAGACTTTCTATTTGAGAAAATAGAGACTAACTCCTTCGCTAACGTAAGCTGGGCTGGACAATACACAAATGCTTAGCTTTATATTCAAGCAGGTACTGCTCAATGAAAATGTATAACCCTTTATCAAGTTTAGAATGCGCTGTAAGTGAAGATTACAAGTCACTATACATCATGTTGACGTATTTCGGGCAGTAAACTCCATAGTTCTTCTATGCAGGCGGAAGTAACCATACACTGCCTTGAGTCAGAACGGAAGTCGTATGACATCGTGTGAAAAGGGTCTACTATTTTATTGTTTTTGGCAGACACGTTACAGTGAGAAGAAGCACGGTTTGAATTCCTATCGAAGCGTTCAAAGTTGAACATTTGTATCGTCGTCAGTTTCGTGGAACCGGTGTTACTTTAGTAAATGTTTTATTAGTTAAAGTTGTGTGTTTGCTAAATTGCTTAATGCTGATTAATAGGTCACTAAATAGTTCACCTAGAAGCAGCAGTCTAGCTTTTAATAATGTTCCAGTGTTTTATGATCAACGCTTCCAGTATTTCCATTGCTTTATTACTTATCAGACAAAACTTAAACGTTTTTAGTTTGCTTGCACTTGCAGTGAAATTACAGAGAAACATACAATTGTAAATCATAGTAGTATTTACAAGTTAAACAGTAGAAATGGTCACTTCTAGGACAGAGAATTTTTTGCCATCCTGTGCAGTCGATTGAATGGTAATAGACAAGAAAGCAAATTTAGAGAGATTAGTATTCTTTAAATAATTGTAATTTTATCTTTTATTATTTATGATCATCAATGGTGCCCCGAATGAACTGCTGGTACACCAAGACCAAAACAGATGCGTGCTGGTGATGGCGTCAGTAAACCTGTGGCCATGCCATCTCAATTGACATCCAAATATAAATTTTATAGAAAATTTTTTTTTTTGGTCATTATCGCCATTCTTACAGTCAAAGAGGAGAAATAAGCTTTGGGATAGTGACTACAAGGTACACCCCTGTTATCTACGTCAGACTTGTCACTTCCTGTTAATAAACCTGTTGGCCAACCTTTTTTAAGCCTTTCAGTTAAACAGACAACTTTCGCGACCAACTGAAAAGACGTTTAGACATGCCCATTACTCGGATCTGCAGCGACTCGTGCTTGAGTGTACAGACCACTCCTTAACATTCAATCCGGCTCTGAAACAGATGAGAACCTGGTCTGAAGGAGCTATCTTAGCATCTCAGGACAGTTTGGCGTGATCAGAGAGTTTCTGTAGGACAGTTTCTTCCCTGATGCAGTCAAACATCTGCTCAACACCTGCTTCCTCCCAACACACACCTGTACACCTGGACTAATCAAACACCTAACCTAGTATGATTCAAAATATTGCACACCTGCACTTTACAAAGCTGCATCAGTCACTTTTTATTATGGAACTTGTTTTTGATGATAATATTGCTGCTATACTTCTGCTGCTACACTGCAAAATAGTTTACAGCCCGTGTCCTGTGTATCTATTGAACTGTATATTTATTGTCCTGTTGCCTCACACTGGGGTGTATTTGGACTGATGTCATAGGCTAATTAGCATATCGTTTTATTCATCATGATCAGTGGCACATCATATTCGCTCCGTACATATGCATTTAAATACCACAGAGAATAGTATGAGATTTTATTATTTTGATTAAAGTGTTATAGTAAGGCATTTCCTCTTATATGATGAGTCTCGATCTTCATTTTTCAGATGACAGAGATTCAGGTTAACAAGACTTGTGAAGAACTTTATATGGGTGGTGTATACAACTACTCCATATCAACAAATTGCGAGGATGCTGAGATCAGCTGGAAATCGCAGGTGAGAAGTTTGAAGGTTTTTTGCACAGGAGACACTGTGATGCACTGAATGTTGGGGTGAACAAATTTTTTTTTTCTTGTTCTTTTCCACATTGTGGATGTGCAATATATTGTATGTGCATTATAGAATGGAACTGTGCTGGGCCATGGAAGATTTTTGACTCGTGATGACTGTGAGAGTGGGATTCGCCAAGTTGTACGGTGTTTTGATCCAAGTTATGTGGTAGGTACATTGTAAATAAATTAAAATTCTGCGTCTTCTATTTGTAATGAGTGTTTGATTTATATACACTCAATATTTTTTTGTCTTTTGCAGAAGAAATACACCATTAACGGTATGTCCTTCTACTCTTTGTTTCACTTCTGTACACCACGTGAGCTAAAACAGATCAGTATGTTTATTATGCAGGAAAAAGAACTAAATAATTCAGTAATAAGACACATCATGCTAAATATTTTTATTAATATGTTTGTGTAATGAACCACAGTTTTTTTTTTTTTTTAATGGAGTCAGGTTTGAAATCAGTGCAGTTCAGGACAAAAAGTTTCACTCTAGTGAGAGAAAACAGGCTCACAACAATAAACTATTGACAGAAAAAGTGAGCAACAAATTTAGAGTTTATGGGTTTTTTGTGTGTGTTTTTAGTTCTCAACAGCATTACACCAGCCCCTGAGCCATATGGAAGTGAATACTTTGTAGCATATTTCTGTTGAGATGAAATATGCTATATTGCGTAGGGTTCTGTGGTATTTATTTTTTTTTTGCTCATACTGAATAACTCTAATGGATGGCCTAAAAAGGAGGGAGAAGGCGTTGAAAGTAAGGAGAGTAGTGGAGGGTGTGCAGTTAGGACCTGCAGCAATCGAGAGGTCCGAGCAGAATAAAACATGACTCTAATATTTACCTGATGATGGAGGTCTAAGAGAACTGAGGTGAGAGGAAGTGTAAATACAGTAGCGTCAGTCAGATTACAGCGCAGAGTGAAAGTGTGCTGTTCAGTAATGTTCTTAATTCATAATAAATCTTATAAATTAATCTTAATACATCTAAAGCTCAGAGACCTTCTTTGACTCGTATACATGGGGTGGGATTTGTGATTTCCAGTACAGTATAATGTCTTTCTTTCAAACTGTTCTCTCACACACACACACACACACACACATTTTTAGTACACACATACAAACCACAACTCTGATATCCACACACACACACACACACAAAATTATAGCTGCATCATTTATTCATTTGGTCTGCAGCACTCCATAAAACAGCAGAATCAGAAAAAAGGAAAAGCATGCACACGTTCCACAATGTTATAATGTTTTGAGATGCACAAGTAAAAAAATTGTCATTTAATACAAAAAGTGGAACTTTCACTTTTTTTAGATTCATTACACATAAATGAAATATGTCTAGCCTTTTGTTGTTTTAATCTTGATGATTGTGGCTTACAGCTCTCAAAAAAAAAAATCCAGTGTCTCAAAATATTACAATAAACAATTTATTATACAGAAATGTCGACCTTGTGGAGAAGTATGATAAATTATGCACTGATACTTGGTCGTGTCTTTAAACCTTTTGTACGAATTACTGCATCAGTGCGACGTGGCATGGAGACGATCAGCCTGTGGCACTGCTTAGGTGTTCTGGATGCCCAGGTTGCTTTGATAGCGGCCTTCAGCTCGTCTGTATTGTTGGGTCTGGTGTCTCTCGTAGATTCTCTATGAGGTTCGGGTCAGGAGAGTTGTCTGGACAATCAAGCACCGTAATACTATGGTCAGTAAACCAGTTACTAGTAGTTTTGGCACTGTGGGCAGGTGCCGAGTCGTGCTGGAAAAGGAAATCAGCATCTCCATAAAGCTCGTCAGCAGATGGAAGCATGAAGTGCTCTAAAATCTCCTGGTAGACGCTGCATCAACTCTCGACTTGAGAAGACGTAGTGGACCAACACCAGCAGATGACATGACACCTCAAATCATCACTGACTGTGGAAACTTCACACTGGACTTCAAGCAACATGGATTCTGTGCCTCTCCTCTTTTCCTCCAGACTCTGGAACCTTGATGTCCAAATGAAATGCAATGTTTACATTTATCTTCTCCATGATTGTAGTTGTGTACGGAGAGATTAAAGCCTCATGAAACCTTTTCTGGTGTTTTCAGTTAATTATCTGGTTAGAGCCTTCTCAGGTCAACATTTCTGTATTATAAATTCTGTATTTTGAGATACTGGATTTTTGATTTCCATGAGCTGTAAGCTGTAATCATTGAGATAAAAAAGTCTTGATATATTTCACTTTGTCTAATAAGTCTAGAATATATGAAAACTTTAAAACTTTCCACTTTTAAATTCAATTATGGAAAAAATAACTTTTCCATGATATTCAAATTTTTTGAGATGCACCTGTATTTTCCCCAAAGGCTGAACTTGAGAAAATATTTCACATTTCAGGGAAAAAAAGTTTTGAAACCTAGTCAAAAAAAATAAAACCTATGAACACAGAATGCATGATTTTATGCTTAAAAGTCACAGGGATATAAGATGTCCATAAGGACGCACAAGGGTTAAATTTATAGAGCAGTAAATTCATTATGGTTACTGTATATGTGTGTCTGTGTGTAGTTTTCAACAGCACTACGCCAAACCCTGAAGCTGCTAATATGCGCGAAAGTGAGTATTTTCTCAGATATTTATTTTATTATTTATATTAAGATGAAAAATGCTATATTGAGTAGGGATGTGAGTGCAGCATTGCTGATTATTTAATTTTTTAATGTTTATGATTTACCCATTTTAAAATAACTGTGTGGGTGTTGTCCAAGCAGAATAAAACATGACTAATATTTACCTGATGACGATAAGAACTGATGTGAGAGAAACAGGAAGTGTACAGCAGAGTCAGTCAGATTACAACTGTGAAAGTGTGCTGTTCAGTAATTTTCATAATTCAATGCAAATAAAATGTATATATTTAGATGAATGGTGCTCAGCCGTCCACCCCCCCCCCTTTAAACATTTATTAATTAATTTATTTATTTTTTTAGGCATGTACACCACTGTGAACCCTGACCTTCCCCAATGTAAGTACATTTACTGTGTTCATATAATGTGTGTATGATGTTATATACTATGATCACAGATTATGCACTGAGGGGATAAAAAGCATGGGGATTTAGTGAAAGTGAAGTGAATATTTAGATTCCAGGCCTTCTCAGTGCTCAGGTTGGCATTTGAACTGAAATATGAACTAGTATTTACCAGAGATTATATTTCTGTCTGTTTTTATTTTTTAAGCTCAAATCAACACCATCGTCTCCATCGTAATCCCTGTCATTGTGATCGTAGGCCTGATTGTAGTCCTGTACTACAGAAAACCAAGGTAAGTCTACATCACCCTCGAAGAAGCAGCTAAATGAGGGAAGATGAAATGCTTTAATCTGAAGACGTTAACATTTAGACGGATGAATTTATTTGGTGATTAACAGATGTTTCTATTCTTCACTGTGATTATGGGCGGGCAGGGTGATAGTAGGACTCAGGGAGAAATTGATTTGTGGCTGCTGTCAGCGAGCAGATGAAAATAACAGGTGAGTGAAATTCCAACTACATTATACTATCACACTACGGCTGCTTTAGTTTATTTTTAAAAATAAAAAATTTCTTGTCTATTTCTTGTCGGGTGACCGGGTAATTGAAATGTTTGATCTTTTCCTTTCGTGTGTTCTGGACAAATTCTGGTATTTCGTTCTTTTGGCTAGGATTTTATTTATTTATTTGTTTTTGGTTAGCGTTGTTGGCAGCTCTGTGTACTTGCTTTTGCACGTGCACAATTTCCTTATTAGTGTTTAAAGTGAATTTTCCAGAAAGTCAGAAGGAATATTCTGGATGTTATTAACCAAGTAACTCCTTATCTTCTACACCTCAAACAAAATAAAAATACAAATATTTCTTGTGTGTGTGTGTTAGGTCAGTCATCCAAATGGAGGACATTACACCAAGAAACACTGAAGGTGAAGCTCAACTGAACACCTCAAATACTGAAAGGTAAGATCTTCCCCATCTTCTCTTTTTCCAGGTGCCAATCTGAGGAGGGGAAAAGTCTAATCTTACCTAATGCACCTTTAAACAGATTTTATCAAAATGAACACCTTTTAAAAAATACATGGGAAAAGAAAAACGACTAAAGACACAATTTATACAAAACTGCAGATCTCTACCAAAAATCACGTTGGAACTCTAATGTAGAAATATAATAGAAATTAGTATACGTTCATTATTATAGTGACTGTATTATGCTAAATAGTTGGATCTAATCGAAAGATGTGTTTATTAGTGTGGACCCTGGTGATGTGAGCGCTAACGGCTTTATGAACGGTGATGTTGGAACTGAAGAAGCTCAACCACTCCAACCGCATCCTCACAGTGTCAGAGTT
The DNA here is from genome assembly GCA_012411365.1 of Ameiurus melas. NCBI lineage: Eukaryota > Metazoa > Chordata > Actinopteri > Siluriformes > Ictaluridae > Ameiurus > Ameiurus melas. The sequence goes on from CM022765.1 coordinate 26,323,581, forward strand.
AAACCTTTACTACTGTACGTAGATGAACAGGACTGATGGGAATGAATATTGCTTGCTGGATGGAGATGATGTGATGGATAAATACATTATTATATAATGAGAAGGATGAATGTATAAATGTAATGTATGAATGATTTTCTGTATTCTTTAATCATTGTATTTCTTTATTGTGTTTTGTCCGTCAGTGATGTGTGCAGAGTCGTCGAGAGCGAGTGAGGATTACTCGTCGGCTTCAGAACTTCTGTCCAGTCTGCTTCTGCCTTTTCTACTGTCGCACTTTCCCTACAGTTTTGTATCTGGAACATTTTTTAAACCTACAGTAAAATGAAGTAGTTAAACTGAAAGAGTGGTATTATAGCGCTCAGATAAAAGTGCCATTTTTAATCATGACAAAGCAGATCAAATTTTAACTTGATACATTTTTTTATACTTTAGCAGTATTTTGATATAAAAATGTATTTTCTTATTTAGTATTTGCTATATAAATAACATTTATAACAACTCATTTTTGCCAAAGAAAGGGAAGATCAAACCAAAGAAACCCAAGATAAAAAAAAAAACCCACACACACACTTTTACCTTCTTTTCTGCACTTTAAAACACTGCACAGCTGTCGGAATCAAACCTGTAGCATAGCCTCTTTACGCTGTAGGTCACATGACTATGCCAACATGGTGGCTGTAGTAGCACATTATTTAAATTATTTTATTATTTACCTACATACTGTTTCAACAGCTGAGATGTACGTACCGTCATATTACGCAATTTCAGACACTGCGTGCGTGTGTGTATCTCATTCCTGGCTAACTCTTAGCCCACTCAAGACTCGTTCCACTTTGATTTACTTGTAAGCCCTTTCCTTAACTTGCACTGTGGGGCCAAACCTTAGACTGGGTCGTCATCAACTCTACGTCATCGAATCAACGCTATAAAGAGCACTGCTGGTGGCTTTGTCAGCAGCCCAGTGCTCATTCCTATTTATTTTCTCATTGTGATTTGACTTTTGCTATTTCCTTTATTTTTTCTGTGTAATTTATTGTGTGTAAATGTGTTCGCATACTTTATATACTGTAACCATGTGTAGAGCTCAGCTGCATTTGTCTGTTTTATTTATTTTACACACACGTGTTTTTTTTTGTGTGTGTGGCTTAGTGGTTAAGGCTTTGGGTTACTGATCAGAAGGTTGGGGGTTCAAGCACTGCCAACCTGCCACTGTTGGCCCTTGAGCACGGCCCTTAACCCTCTCTGCTCCATGGGCTGACCCTACTCTCTGACCCCAGCTTCTTCAACGGCTGGGGTATGTGACGAAAAGAATTTCACTGTGCTGTAATGTATACGTGACCAATAAACACTCTATCATTATTCTTAGCAGTGTCTTTTCCACCTTTTATCCCTGTCAAACTTATCCTGTTATCATCCTCTACCCTAGACTGGGGTGTATCACTGTCCTCCATTACAGAAAATCTGAGACCGCAATACTAGAGACACGATTTTTTAGAAAGTAACAAGTCTGGTTTTTACAGAACGAAGGGAATTGGTGGAGCCACCAGTCATAACCCTGTAACACGAAGTCTTCTTTCTACCCCCAAAATAGTCAAATAGAACTTGGCTCATAAGCAGATCCAGTGAAAAGTAAAGTGAATGTCTCAGTGCTTCTGATATTTTAACAAAAATATATTTCGACACTCAATTCAGTACCCCACTCTCACTAATATACTATGTGTGTGTGTGTGAGAGAGAGAGAGAGAGAGACTGATTGATTCAGAACACCTGTCTTTTCAGATCTGTGACACAAGTTAGCAAGAAAAACAAGTTGATAAGTAAGCAAGAGAGAGGTTTCATACTTGACCAGAATTTAGGGTTTAAAATAGAGCTTTTACTGGAATATTTCTCAAACCTACTTCAGGGTTCCACTAAACATGCATTCAGGTCAGAATAAATGCAGTCCTTCGAACAAGCGACCTAAAGATGGCCATGTTGTTACATGAGCTTTCGAAGGAGTTCAGACCTGAGCTCTGGATGAGTGAGCTCCATGTCCATGTACAATATTATTTGAGGCACATGAACATCATCTTCATTTGATGTAGCCTACTGAGAAACCTGAAGTAGGTGTATATGAGGTTTTACGGTAGCCATCATTATTTTTAATTAAATAATTACTGTGACATTTTTAAACTGTTTTATCAGTACTTTGTAAATTATTTACAGAAAAACTTAGGCTATACTGTATGGCGGAAACGACCGGTTGATGGCAGCGCTTTAAATCAATAAAATTTATTTATTTTTTCTCAGCTGTTGATCATGTAGTAAGGCTCTCCTTCATTTTCGTATTGTTAGATTACAGGATTTATTTATTTATAATTCATTGTATTAAGCACATGAAGCCCTGAAGTTGTAGACTCCGGTACAGTAAGGTGTTGTGCTTCTGGTTACCTGGAGAAGGCGCTGTTTTAGCTGTTTTAGCAACTGCTGGACTGTGATTGGTTAGGAGATTTCAAAAGGAAGTGACGTATAAGGAAGTAAGATGAGGTTTAAAGTATATGGCGGGAAAGACTGGAGCGTATGAAACAGTACAATCGAGAAAACGGAGTAAAAAAAAAAAAACAACAAAACACGGAGAGGAGAGTGATCATAGAATTACTTCAAGAAGGGACAACAACTGGTGAGTGGAATCCGGATTAGATAACAAACTGCTGAGTAAGGTTAAAAGTACTGAAGTATTGAGAAGTGGATCTCTACTGATTGTAGAAATAAAGAACAGCAAGGGAAAGCCATGCAGCTGAATATAATAGATGGTAAGAGAGTTCGGTGATTGGATTTTTTAAAAAATGGGTTCCAGGAGACATCTCAGGGTTACCTACAGGTGCTCGATTTATATTTACATTTATTCACTTGGCAGATGCTTTTATCCAAAGCGACTTACAAATAAGCAAAGCGATATATCAAGCAAAGAACAATACAAGTAGTGCTACTATACAAGATCCATTAATTGAGTTCAAGAAGAAGCAAACTGCACAGAGTAGAGGTTTAAGTGTGTGTTTATTTATTTATTTTAAAAAAATTTAATGAGTTGGTTAGGTGTTCATGGAAGAGGTGGGTCTTTAGCTGTTTTTTGAAGATGGTGAGAGATTCTGCAGTCCGGATTGAGATTGGAAGTGCATTCCACCACTGAGGAACAGTTAGAGTGAAGGTTCTGGAAAGGGACCTTACGCCACGCTGAGTGGGAACTACTAAACGTCGGTCGCTAGTCGATCACAGATTGCGAGAGGGAATGTAGGCCTTCAGGAGAGAGTTGAGGTAGGAGGGTGCTGTTCCTGACAAGGTCTTGTAGGTGAGCATGAATGCCTTGAACTTGATGCGGGCAGCTACAGGAAGCCAGTGGAAGGAGATGTAGAGGGGTGTGACATGGGTTGTCTTGGGTTGGTTGAAAACGAGGCGCGCTGCAGCATTCTGAATCATCTGAAGGGGTTTGATGGAGCTGGCTGGGAGGCCTGAAAGAAGTGAGTTGCAGTAGTCCAGTTTAGAGATGACAAGAACCTGGACTAGTATCTGTGTAGCCTGTTCGGTGATGTAGGGTCGGATTTTCTTGATGTTGTACAGGATGAACCTACAGGACCTTGCCGTTGCTGAGATTTGGTCTGTAAAGGTCAAGCCGTCATCAAGAATCACCCAAAGGTTCCTGGCCGTCCTGGTTGGCATGAGTGTAAGTGAACTGAGCTCTACAGTGAAGTTCTGGTTGATTGAGGGACAGGCTGGGATGACGAGAAGCTCAAATTTTCCCAGGTTAAGCTTAAGATGGTGTTCCTTCATCCAGACCGAGATGTTCAACAGTCAAGAAGAGATGCGTGCAGAGACGGATGGATCGTCAGGCTGGAAGGACAAATAGAGCTGGGTGTCATCAGCATAGCTGTGATGGGAGAAGCCATGAGACTCAATCACCTGCCTGAGAGATGTAGTGTAGATAGAAAAGAGAAGTGAACCCAGAACTGACCCCTGTGGAACGCCATATGTGAGTTGCTGAGTTTCAGAAATACCTCTGCTCCATGATACCTTGAAGGATCTGTCAGACAGATAGGATTCCAGCCAGCATAGAACCGTTCCAGTGATGCCCAGGTTGGAGAGAGTTGACAGGAGGATCTGATGGTTCACAGTGTCAAAAGCAGCAGAGAGGTCAAGTAGGATGAGGATAGATGATCTAGACAACAAGCACTGCTGACTACAAGTGAGAGGTTTTTCTTTGGTTTGGTTTGTTTTGCTTTGGGGTTTTTTAAAAACAGAAATGCAGTTATATTTTATTGTTCTCGTGTAGAAACAGCAGTAAAACTGCGTCATGTGAGCAGAACTGTAATCTAATTCCTGGTAAAGCTGTTGAATATATGTGTCACACCTGATAAACAAGTTTCTCTTGGAAAACAAGGTTTATCTTTAATTGAACATTTAAAATGTTAGCACTGCATCTTTGCCTAAAAGGGTCCACTTGTGATTCGGGATATTTGGGCCATGTTTGCTGATTTACATGTGGGCCATATCCATTTTGCTCTGTCCAAAGTAAGGCCAGTAGTGCCGCATCACCTGAAGTGGCCCATATCCGGATGCTATCTGAGTATTCCTTCAAATGTCCTTCTGGGTGTTTCCCTCCCTTCCGTCCAGTGTTCCTGCGATGGCTCTGACCCTGATCAGGATCAAGCTTTTACTGGAAGTGAATGGTTTGGTGATCAGAATGTAAGGGCATACCCTCAGTATGTTGAATCATCATTGAGATCTGAAAACACATTATTTTGTATTGACGAAGCTTTTTTTCTGTAGGTCAAAGATGTGAAAGATTGTTGTTTACAAAAATATTTACAACATGTTTGTGTTTTCTAGGAGTGTAATTCATCCAGAAATCAGTGGATCCAACTGTGTGTCCAGCATTCTGTGTATACACTAATAAAAATAAAAATAAAAATGGAAAGCCCTGCTCTGGACACCGAAAATGTGACCCCAGCCTCAAAAACACGGTAACCTACCATGCCCTAATATTTTAGTCATTAACTGTTCATATCTGAAATATGTAGCGAGTGTATATATGAAGGAAATATCCAATTAGGTAAAATGATGTCCTCCATTAAATTAACAAATCAATCAAAACTGTACAGAGTGTATACAAATCACTAAAGGACCGTCTATAATGCTGTACAGTAAACTCCAGAGAAAGAGATCAGGCTCACCAGAACACAGCTGTGTCTCCATGAAGAGTGATGCGTCTATGGATTCTCCTGGGAACTTTAAAAATGCAGACTACTTATTTGTAAACAGGTAACAGCTCATATTTCTCAAAATATTTAAAGAAACAACATATTAAGCATGTATAAATGTCAGAAGAATACAAAGAGCTTGAGCAAACATGTATCAGTGTTTTGGGTTTAACCAGTGAATACCTTGAGGTTGATTTGATCTAAACCAGTGTTTCTCTAAGCTGTCCTGGAGTCGCCCCAGCACTGCACATCTCACACACCAGATTCAACTCATCTGCTCATTAGTACAGACTGCAAGACCTGCATTGGGTGTGTCAGATAAGGGAGACGTACAAAAATGTACAGTGCGGAGGGTACTCCAGGACAGGTTTAATCTAAACAAGGGGGGAGGGGGTTTTGCTTCAGAACACACACAATAAAGATGGATAGTGACAAAGTTTGCAGTGGCAGCAGAAAGCATGGCTCTGACTTCTCCTCCTGAATCCCCAGGGGTAAAGGGACACACAATATATAGTGGTGAAGGTCCTCTGCCCTGTCTGTTTGAACCATTAGGCCCTGGCATGATTATGGAGTAAAACATAAAACAAAACTGGTGGCAGTTCGGGTGGGAGAGGTGTCGGGAATGTTAGCTAATTAATAGGCTTGAGCATTTCACAAGTAAATGGGGGAAGGCTCATCACTTCAATGTGGACTCTTGTTGTATAGTTTTGCTCGCGACGGCCCATCGGTCCCTGTGGAGCTTTAAGCAGTTTAATTAGCTCAAAAGTCAGAAGTCCACCTTTCTCCAATTCTCTCTCCCGAAAAATCACACACAAACTCTTACACCACTGAAAGAAACATTTGTGACCCATTTGAACGCCTCTCATCTACTACATCTGTAGGAAAGCACCACTTGCTGTCACGAATCATTAAGAAACAGCATCTTCTCATAGGATAAGTACGTGCAGGCTCATGAATAATTGTGACAACGATGCGTCATCGATGTACTATAGTACATTGTCACGTCACTGCATGTGACGTGACACGACGAGATTTTCAACCCAGAAAGACAAAAATAGCGCGAAAAAATTAGAAATTAACCAGTTGTCCTACAGTTAAACTTAACGGATGCTAAGATTGTCTTTTATGATGTGTGACACAAAAACCTCTCAGGAAAAAGTAGTTTAGTGTTTCATGAAGCTTTAAAACACATCATCTGTATGTTCTATGAATAGAATATTAAAATTCTGTTACAACCCTTATGACCTTATAGGGAAAACATAGACCCCTACAATTCCACAAGGTCCCTTATTGTCACTGTGTTATTTGAAAGTTAATGCACTCAAATGATTGAAGTATTGTTGTACAATTAGGGCTAAAGTTTAGACTACAGTATTAAAGTGATGAAGGTCTTTAACAGCTACAGATTTTATTCCCAGTGTTCTACAGAAGTCAGGAGACAGAAGAGAAAAGAACATCATCACAGCTACAGGGTAAGATCAAACCCAACAACATGACTGTGACACTGACGCGCTGGTATTATAAACATCTCTGCTGTTATTTCCTGCATAGTGATTAGATTATAGAGAACATACTGTAGAATAAGACAAATACACAGTGAGAACATCATAAAGAATGGTTATCTGTGGTAACAGTCAGAAAAAAGTGTGATCTTAAACTCTAATAATTAGACCCCATGTCTCACCATGTCTTCCTTCTTCACCCTGTCACAGACACGACCCAGAACCTGCTGCTGTAAATGAATTCCAGAAAAAGTTCAAATTAAATCTGGTGAAGAAGTTTCAGTGTTTAAATGGAGTGATGATAAACCTGGAAAACCGAACACTCCTGAATGAGATCTACACAGAGCTCTACATCACAGAGGGAGACAGTGGAGACGTCAATAAAGAACATGAGGTGAGACAGATCGAGGCAGCATCCAGGAGAACAACAACAGAGGAAACACCAATCAAATGCAATGACATCTTTAAGCCCTTATCTGATCAAGACAAACCCATCAGAACTGTGCTGACAAAGGGAGTCGCTGGCATCGGAAAAACAGTTTCTGTGCAGAAGTTCATTCTGGACTGGGCTGAAGGGAAAGTAAATCAGGACGTCCAGCTCATATTTCCACTTCCTTTCAGAGAGCTGAATTTGATGAAGGACCAGAAACTGAGTCTGATGGATCTCCTTCATGTCTGTTTTAAGGAGACAAAAGAAACAGAAATGTCCAGTTTGGAAAAGGTTCTGTTCATTTTTGATGGATTGGACGAGTATCGTTTTCCTCTGGATTTCCAGAACACAGAGAGAGTGTGTGATGTAACTGAATCAGCATCAGTGCATTTGCTGCTGATAAACCTGATCAAAGGGAATCTGCTTCCCTCTGCTCTCATCTGGATCACCTCCCGACCAGCAGCAGCTGATCAAATCCCCTCTGAGTGTGTCCATCGAATCACAGAGGTACGAGGGTTCAATGACCCACAGAAGGAGGAGTACTTCAGGAAGAGGATCAGTGATCAGAGCCTGGCCAATAAGATCATCACACACCTGAAGTCATTAAGAAGCCTCTACATCATGTGTCACATCCCAGTCTTCTGCTGGATTTCAGCCACTGTTCTAGAGAGAATGTTGGATGAAGCAGAGAGTGGAGAGATGCCCAAGACTCTGACTCAAATGTACACACACTTCCTCATCATTCAGACAAACATCATAAGAGAAAAGTACTCAAAGAAGCAGGAGAGTGATGAAGAAATGCTTCTCAAACTGGGACAACTGGCTTTTCAGCAACTGATAAAAGGCAACCTGATCTTCTATGAGGAAGACCTGAGAGAGTGTGGCATTGATGTGAGAGAAGCAGCAGTGTACTCAGGTGTGTGTACTCAGATCTTCAGAGAAGAGTTTGGGCTTCACCAGAGTAAAGTGTACTGCTTTGTTCATCTGAGCATTCAGGAGCATCTCGCAGCTCTGTATGTGCACCTGACATTCATGAAGGAAAAGAGAAATGTTCTTGTACAGAGTCGGGTCTTTAAGACAATTTCAGATGTCCACAAGAGTGCTGTAGATCAGGCCTTAGAAAGTCAGACTGGACATCTGGATCTTATCCTCCGTTTTCTTCTGGGTCTCTCACTGGAGTCCAATCAGAAACTCTTACATGCCTTAGTAACACATACAGGAAGTAGCTCCCAGAGCAAAGAAGAAACGGTTCAGTACATCAAAAAGAAGATCAGTGAAGATCTTCCTACAGAGAAATCCATCAATCTGTTCCACTGTCTGAATGAACTGGGGGACAATTCTCTAGTGGAGCAAATCCAACGCTACCTGAAATCTGGAAAACAAAGAAACCTCACTTCTTCACTGTGGTCTGCTCTGGTGTTTGTCTTACTGACATCAGAACCGGAGCTGGACGAATTTGACCTGAGTAAATATGCTAATACAAAGAAGATCACCGCTTTGGCTCTTCTGAAGGTGATGCCTGTGATTGCAGCATCCAGTAAAGCAATGTAAGTAAAGCTGGATAGAACTGTTATGGTGTTAGAAAGTTAGACCCTGAAAGCACTGTGACAAAATATGAGGTGGTATCTCTTGCACGATACAAGGATGTATCGATGCAAGTTGATGCAAACGCCAGCAATTAAGAAAAAATGTTTTATGGAAATGTTTGCAGTCTTTTTACTTGTTGAGATTTCTCAGTTATGTCTAATATTACAATATTAATGCCAATATTTTCATTTGATTTCTTTGTCACTGTACAAGCATACAACAGAATACAGTTGCAGAATAGTTAAGTGCATATTTCAAACAGGCCACATTCCACATAAATGGAAAAAGTGCTCGTACTGTTATTTCACAATAATGGTTCTTGCATATCAAGGATGTGATGTGGTGTAGTTGGAGGGTGGGTTTTTCTGTTCATGGTTCAGTATGGTGATAGCTTTAAGATGAAAACTGAGATTTAAACACAGTAAAAGAGACAAATAATCAAATTCAGTAAAAGACTAGGAAAACAAAAGGAAACTACACGAAGAGAGGAAAAAAAGAAAACAATAAACATAAACTGGTATAAATCAAGTTGCAGAGATGTTGAAAGCTTGGAAAAGGAGGTGGGTTTTGAAATGGGCTTTAAATAAGGAGAATGACTAGGATTGACCGAGTTTGAGGCAGGGAGTTCCAGAGTGCAATTTTAGAGAAGGCTCAGTCTCCGACGCTGTGTAGGTTGTAAGCAGCCATGGTAAGAAGACCGGTTGGGATGACCTAAGGGTACTGGGTGGTTTGTGTGGAAGGAGAAGCTTAGATGAGTAGGAGGGGGCAGGGTTATTGAGGGCGTTGTATGTGAGCAAAATGATTTTGAAGGTGATACTATACTTCATGGAGAGCCAATGAATATAATAGTAACTGTTTTACAAATATTGTCTACACCAGGTGTTACATTTCAGGATTTGGAGTCAATTATTAAATTACACTAAAGGCCAACACTTTAATAATTTCTGAGTAGTTTTTAGATGTGGGTCATGAATGCAGTAGATAGGGTCAATTTTAACCAGCGTTTCAGTACTGTATGATGTGATCCCACTTACTCTGTACAGTGGAGCATGCATTATGCTACTTCCCTGAACTCTAGATATAAAATGTACATTAGGTGCTTCCTAATAGCAAATCTACTCTGGACCGGTTTAAAATGATTCATTGCCTATTTGCTTGGGCTGAATGAAACAAGGCAGCAGTCAGTATTTGGCCTATGGATGTTAACATGTATATGTATTAATGTGTTGGTGCATGTTTTACAGGTAATTGGGTGGCATTCTGTGTGAAAAACCCTGCATGTTGTACCCAAAACTGGTGTTAATAAACATGCACTTTTCCAAACTGGACAGTTTGAAGATTAGAAAAAAGTCACCTGGTCTTTTTCCCAGTTTTCAATTGACAGGAGTAGACCCTGGTGTGGTCTTCTGTTGTTTTAGCCCATCCACATCAAGTTTGCTGTGTTGTGCATTCTCAGATGCTTTTCTGGTCACCACGGTTTGTAAAGAGTGGGGTTGTTTTTAAGTTATTATATCCTTCCTATCATCTGGTTATCCTCCTCTGATCTGTCCCATCAACCAGGTGTTTCAGACTGCAGACCATCTGCACACAGAACGTTATTTTTCTTTTCTACCATTCTGTTTAAGCTCTAGAGACTGTTGTGTCTGAAAATCACCCAAAAGTAAATTAGTGTATGCAAAACATAAATAATGTAGGTTCATTCACTTATTTTAGGACTAAATAATTTGCACTAGTGTTAGTTCATTATGTATTATATTGTTTTCTTCAGCATTCAGCATGCAACACTGAAAGAGAAACACTGTGAAGCTTTGGCCTCTGTACTCGGCTCTGAATCCTCCAGACTAAGAGAACTGGATCTGTCCTGGAATAAACTAGGACACTCGGGAGTGCAGTGGCTCTCTGCCGGACTGAAAGATCCTCACTGTAAACTGGAGGCACTAAGGTAAGGTCATCTCTCAAAGTCCCAATAACTCCTACACAAATCATCACAGCAAATTTCAGTTGCAAAACAATACTACATGCAGGAAAATATATTAGCAATTAGGGAATAAAGATTTCTTATTCAGGCTTATTTATGTAATAAATGAATTTAAATTAAAATGCATTTATACAGTTACAGCACAAATACAAAGAAAGTTACATGAAACCTGACTCATACTCGTACCATACTCTTGATATCAGTAAATCTCAATAACCGTGTTAACATTGGAGAGACGCCATAATAAAACCATCAGGGGTCAAGCATACTCTAATCAGAATAATCCTGAGATCCAGAAACCTGTAAATTAGTAGCTGGTTTTTGTTTTTTTCCAGTTTCATTTTTATTAATCATTTCTGCTAAAACATTTCTGCTAAAACATTTCTGCTGAACGTCTACATGTCCGTTGAACCTCACCTTTTCTCTTCTGTCCTTCCCTCCCTTTCCCAAATATTCCATTGAGAAGAAAAAAACTAAACAAATTGAGCAACACAGCAGTAAACATTCACAGTTTTTTTTTTTTCTTTTATACTGACAAAGGAAAACAGAATTTAAAATATTGAAAACCCACACCCCGCCCCCCTGACTCATCATGGCTACCCAATAACTGTCGCTAGTTATATAGATATTGTAAAACCCAACAACAGGCACTAAAATTTGAGTGGGAAGTGTCTGTAACTCCATAAAGTATACAATAAAAGGATGCCAATTATTAAAAAAATGTCCGTACAACCATTCATCATATCTTATTTTCTCGAGTTTCAGAAAAAAAACATCACGTCCTTTAGCCACTGGGAGATAGATGGGTTTAAACTCTGATTAAAATAGATTTACAATATATTTCTTGCACACAAAAATGCTTTTAGCATAACCGGATGTAAATGATTTATTCTTTTAAAAAAATGTATTGTTAAGGATAATATTAAACTAAAATAAATAAATTACTTATTCAGGTAGTGTTTGAGTAAATTAACCCATTACTGTTGACCTGAGGGGACGTACAGTAAATAGTGTAAACTTTTGCACATGAAGGTGAACCGTATGTTACAACCTTTCTCTGAAAACATTTGGAGGGAATTTACTGTTAAAGTTGTACGCGACTTCATAAAGTTCCAGCTGAAGTGAGCTGTGTCCTGAACTGATTCGATTCGATTCAATTTTATTTTACTTGTATAACACTTTTTACAACGGACTTTCTCAAAGGAGCTTTACAGAAATATATATACCTGTATAAAATCTGTATCCTGTGTTATATGTTTCTGAACTGATAATATGTAGAGTGTGTCTCAGTCTAGTAGAGAACTATCTGTGATTCATTCTCTCGCTCTCTAAACTTCTATGGTCCCTCAGCTGTTCTCTGTTCAGCTTCGGCTGCTGATGGTTTCATTTTGCACACAAGAGTAAACTAAATATAACACTCAGTATGCTTATTGTTTACACTGCTTATTTAAAAATAAACAGTTATTATATCCTCATGGTATTCTTTCATTTTTAAAGTAAGTATTAAACCAAGATGAAAATGTGTTGATGATGAGTGTGTCATTGTGTCTCTGCAGATTGTGTGGTTTTGATGTCTCGGATGAAGGCTGTGCTGCTCTGACTTCAGCTCTGAGATCAAACCCCTCACACCTGAGAGAGCTGGATCTGTCCTATAATAAAATAGGAGACGCAGGAGTGAAGTGTCTCTCTGCTCTACTGGAGAATCCTCACTGTAAACTGGAGATACTGTGGTAAGATCATCTCTCTGAGAGTCACATGACCTGCTCCTCAGTAAGACGCATTCTCTAATAGTGAGACTGAAGCAGAGGTTTTAGGTTCATCATCAATGTCCTGAGGTGGAAGATAAGGGTGTGTCTCGATCAATTCCATAGGTCGTGAGTAAATGGTGTACATGAGTTGGGGCATTGGTAAGGACCCTGGCTCACTACACATGATAACTCAGTTTCCAGCAATATGACTACATACTCCCATTGTAAAATGTCACCACTGGCATTTCTCAACAGGCAGGACTGATATCTTTCTGACATTATATGACATACATATAGAATATGACTTCATCATGGAACACAGTTTTTGTCATGGTACTTTAAGCAGGATTTTAGTCTGGCTAATGAATTTTTCCAAAGCCATTAAACTTCTTAAATGTCGTTAGACTCAAACAATTCCTTATATACAACATCAAATAAAGTTAAAAATCAGTAATGTAAGAAATCATACCGATAACAAGCTACTTATGGTGTACATGAAGTTAGCTGAGAGTTTGTCCCCATTTTTTATTTATTATTTTGAGCTCAGAGGAAAATATCATCATTTCCAGTAAGGGATCATAGTGAGCATCGATGAACCCTGGTTTTTGTGGTGCAAAACAGATGAAAATGTGTTGATGAAGAGTGTCATTGTGTCTCTGCAGGTTGCAGTATTGTGATCTCTCAGGTGAAGGCTGTGCTGCTCTGACTTCAGCTCTGAGATCAAACCCCTCACACCTGAGAGAACTGAATCTGTCTCAGAATAAACTCGGAGACTCCGGAGTGAAGAGTCTCTCTGCTGTACTGGAGAATCCTCACTGTAAACTGGAGATACTGAGGTAAGATCATCTCTCTGAGAGTCACATGACCTGCTCCTCAGTAAGACACAGTCTCTAATAGTGAGACTGAAGCAGAGGTTTTAGGTTCATCATCAATGTTCTGAAGAGGAAAATTGTTTCTTTTCACTGCACACTGATGATCTGTCAGTGTTTTTGGGAAAGATGTAGATATACAGTCTTTTTGATGTACATTTATGGCATTTAGCAGGCGTCCTTGTCCAAAGTGACTTACATTTGTCTAATTTATACAACTGAGTAGTTGAGGGTTAAGGGCCGTGCTCAATAGTCCAGCAGTGGCAGCTTGGAGGTGCTGGAATTTGAACTCTTTTTACATAAAAAAAAAAGTGCAATTATAACAGCTGCAATGCAAAATGTGACTTGATGCAGCTGCAGTGTTTTCTTTCTTAATGTTTGTGGCAAAAGTTTCAATTAAATTAATATAACATCCATAAGCAAAATATTAATCAAGATGTATACAACATTTTGGAAGTCATGAGAATCAAATCAAAATGAATGTTCCAAAAAGATTACTCCAGATTCACATGCTCATTTAAAAAAAAACAAAATTCTATTTGCGGATTTTTCTGACACAAATTTTTTTTTGCTTCTGGAATTTCTCTTTTGTTTCAGAAATCTTTTTTGTTTTTGTTTGGCTAATTTTTTTTTATAGGGGTGGGTCTTGGAAGAAGGTGTTCACCATATGTTTCTACTGTCTTTTTTTGGAGTGGGAGGTGCTTTGAAAGTTACCCACACCCACCCTATTAAAGGGTGGAGTTGTTGGCCGGTAGCACGGGCGCCTTCAACAGCAGGGAACTGTATTGTAGCGCAACAGTCAAATAAGGGGCAAATTATGGAGTTGTTGTAGAGCGTACATTGTTAGTAGAACATTCTGTTGTCTGTTTATCATACAAGGTGACTGCATTCCATGAACATTAGTAGTAATGTCAGTTTATTAACCAACTTCTTATTCTGATTTTGTTTCCTGTACCATTTTCTCCTTAATATGAAAATGTCTAAAACAAATCTGATAATTCCACATAAAACTTAATATACTTTTAAAATACTCCATCCATTTTCTGTAACGCTTATCCTACACAGGGTCGGGGGTAGTCTTGAGTTTACAGGACACAATCACACATTCACACACTACGGACAATTTAGAGATCTGTCAGCCTACTATGCATGTCTTTGGATTAAGGGAGGAAACTGGAGTACCTGCAGGAAACCACGAAGGCACAGCGAGAATATGCAAGCTTCCCACACAAAGGTTTAGGCGGGAAACAAACCCCCAACCCTGGAGGTGCGAGGCAAATATGCTAACCACAAAGCCACAGTGCCTCCTTCAGAATACTCAATATGAAGAAACTTACTGTTGAACTTTTTCAACATTTGTCCTGTGAGCTTGGCAGTATATATTATTTCATATGAAATAAGTGTAGTGAATTATTCTAATAATCAGAAAACCGCGTAGGAAATTGTATCTGATGTGGCTACAGGTGCGAGATCATAAGACCTGGACTGTTTAAGGTGAAAACAAATTAACTAACTCCCACACCAAAATCAATTGGCCAATAGAGATTTAAGGTGAACGACTTTTTCTAAGAACCACTCCTCCTCCATTTTACACTTGGTTTACTTATTTGATCTTCGCTAGTTTGCTGCATATCTGTTGTTACCACCGCACTGTCAATTTAATATTTACTCTGAGGACTTTTGTTAATGTGGTTATACTTACAGTTACATTAACGCCATATGGCAGATGACTTTATCCAGAGCAACTTACAGAAGTGCTCTGAATTCTCTATCAATAAGTACATCCTTTTTCAGTAGGTCATGGATTAAGACTACTAATTGTCATGTCATTCTGAACAATAAGATTATTTTACACATAGATCATATTTAAAGTAAGTATTAAAGATGAAAATGTGTTGATGAAGAGTGTGTCATTGTGTATCTGCAGGTTGTCTAAGTGTGGTATCTCAGTTGAAGGCTGTGCTGCTCTGAGATCAAAACTGTCACACCTGAGAGAATTGGATCTGTCAGGGAATAAAATGGGAGACTCAGGAGTGAAGACTGGACTGGAGAATTCTCACTGTAAACTGAAGACAATGAGGTAAGATCATCTCTCTGGGAGTCACATGACCTGCTCCTCAGTAAGACCCATTCTCTAATAACTTAGACAGTGGTGGCACAGTGTTTCAGGCAAAGTATGTCTCAGATCAAACCCCTCACACCTGAGAGAGCCTGTCCTTTTAATTAAATAGGAGACACGGGAGTGAAGCTGCTTTCTGCTCTTAAGTATGAAGAACATTAGAAACTACAGACACTGATGTGATTATAATCTTTTTAGATAAACACTGAAAAAAAATTAGACCAGTCATTTGTCTCTAGTTCCAGTAAATAGATTCCAGAGTACAGTGCCTTGCGAAAGTATTCGGCCCCCTTGAACTTTTCAACCTTTTGCCACATTTCAGGCTTCAAACATAAAGATATCAAATTTTTATTTTTTGTGAAGAATCACCAACAAGTGGGACACAATTGTTAAGTGGAACGAAATCTATTGGATATTTTAAACTTTTTTAGCAAATAAAAAACTGAAAAGTGGTGCATGCAAACTTATTCGGCCCCTTTACTTTCAGTGCAGCAAACTCACTCCAGAAGTTCAGCGAGGATCTCTGAATGATCCAATGTTGTCCTAAATGACTGATGGTGATAAATAGAATCCACCTGTGTGTAATCAAGTCTCTGTATAAATGCACCTGCTCTGTGATTGTCTCAGGGTTCTGTTGAAAGCGCAGAGCATCATGAACACAAGGAACACACCAGGCGTCCGTAATACTGTTGTGGAGAAGTTTAAAGCGGTTTGGATACAAAAAAGATTTCCCCAAGCAGCACTGTGCAAGCGATCATTTTGAAATGGAAGGAGTATCAGACCACTGCAAATCTACCAAGACCTGGCCGTCCCTCTAAACTTTCAGTTCTTAACTTTAGTCTCGTCTAAAGTTTGCCACAAGCCTTTTTATGGATATCTTTGAGAAATGGCTTTCTTCTTGCCACTCTACCATAAAGGCCAGATTTGTGCAGTGTACGACTGATCGTTGTCCTATGGACAGACTCTCCCACCTCAGCTGTAGTTCTCTGCAGTTCATCCAGAGTGATCATGGGCCTCTTGGCTGCATCTCTGATCAGTCTTCTCCTTGTCTGAGCTGAAAGTTTAGAGGGACGGCCAGGTCTTGGTAGATTTGCAGTGGTCTGATACTCCTTCCATTTCAAAATGATCGCGCACAGTGCTCCTTGGGATGTTTAAAGCTTGGGAAATATTTTTGTATCCAAATCCGGCTTTAAACTTCTCCCAACACAAGAGTATTACGGACCTGCCTGATGTGTTCCTTGGTCTTCATGATGCTCTCTGCGCTTTCAGCAGAACCCTGAGACTATCACAGAGCAGGTGCATTTATACAGAGACTTGATTACACACAGGTGGATTCTATTTATCACCATCAGTCATTTAGGACAACATTGGATCATTCAGAGATCCTCGCTGAACTTCTGGAGTGAGTTTGCTGCACTGAAAGTAAAGAGGCCGAATAAGTTTGCACGCACCACTTTTCAGTTTTTTATTTGCTAAAAAAGTTTAAAATATCCAATAGATTTCGTTCCTTCACAATTGTGTCCCACTTGTTGGTGATTCTTCACAAAAAATTAAAATTAGATATCTTTATGTTTGAAGCCTGAAATGTGGCAAAAGGTTGAAAAGTTCAAGGGGGCCGAATACTTTCGCAAGGCACTGTAAGTTTTTGACATTTCCGATATACAATAATTTACTTGAACAGTATTTTGTTTTCCTAAGTGTTTTTGATTTAAAATATAATATAATTGACTTTTTAAAAAGAACAGTGATGTGATACATATCTCATTGTTTTGCTACTAGAACTTGTGGAAATTCTCATTTGTTTTAGCTAAATGTTATAACATGTCACTCAGAATGAAGAAATTACAGGAAATTATGTTTCTGTTGGCGCAGAGGCAGTTACCTACTGGTTCCATACAGCTTGATTGTCAACTATTAAAGTCCAGTTTGTGGTTATTAATTCAAATGTTTTTCTTTTATATTTAGGCTGTGACGAGCATCTGTGTGTGATGAAAACTCCCGTGTTCCTGCATTTCCATGTTGGGGAATAGACAACACATTTATAAACAGTCACTCTCTTAGTTGTAGCACATTATACCAGAGGCTTTAGTCTGTTTACTTCATTTTTTTTTTATACGTATGCTAGTGTGTGTGCACACAGTCGTACGCTTAGCCTTTCAAAGTATACTCCATTTGACATGTACACAGGCGGTCTACACACGCGCATTACGACAACTTGCACGACCCCTCCTGGCCTACAAGAGTCAGTACAGAGCAGTAAACAAGTCTTTTGCTGTGAAGGACCACAACAACACGAAGAGCAATGCTTGAGCAATGTCTCGCCACGATTAGCACCCATATACAAATCCTTATACACTTTAAGGCTAGAAATATTCACATGTAGGTACATTCTAAACTGCACTCGTTTCCGTCTCTTTCCGTCTCATTTATTCCGTTTTTCCTTCAACTACCTTGAGAATCAATGGCCCTGAGTTACTGTTCCCACCTTGTGGAACAACTAAATAGTGTGAAATAATTAAATGCACATGTGTGACCTGTGCGTACAAAGCACGTGCGGTTAGAAAAATCTGACTGCGCGCCTACAGTATGCGTGTACTCTCCTCAGTAACGAAATTTGTCACATGTTCCTAGCGTATGCTTAAAAAGTGAAGCATGCTTTCTGCTTAAGAGAAGTGGGAAGTGTGTTCATATCAGACTGCACCCAGTTCTGCACTGAAGCATTACAGGATCCAGACATGAGGACTGAACAGCTGGAATGGAGAATCTTTATTGATCATAGCACCTCAGTGTGTGTGTGGTCCTAAAGTTATAGAGTGCCACAATTCCAAGTCGAGCTACAACAGCTAATCGATAAAAATCGATTATGGAAATCGTTGTCAACGAATCTCTATCAATTAGTTTGTCTACACGTGGCACAGGGTACATCTACTAATTACGTTACCTCCATTCCGAAAACGTGCATTGGAGAGTAAATATTAAAGTTGTGTCCCAAATGAAGTACACTATGCACTGTGTACTCTGCCGTCTAGTTTATGAATTTTAGAAAGGTAACCTCGTCTCAAATGGAACACGAGCATTTTTTTTTTTTTTTTTTTTACACTAACCGGCAGTATAAGTTCCTAGTCAGTAGCACATGAGGTCATACACACGTAATGCGATGCCGCAAGTTTTAGCAGATGCACAGAGTCACCGACAAAAACAGTAAACTGAAGAAAGTCGATGTCCGCGATAGCTTTTTATTCTCAACATGGCCTCCGTCACCATCAGACGGAGGAGTAATTGTCATGTGACTGAGGAAGAAAGTGTGTGACCTCCAAGTCGACTAAGGCAGTTTAAGGTTTTGATGTTTGTTTTTAAAACTCTTAATAATCAAGCTCCTTCATATCTTGTGGATCTTCTTAAGCCACATTCATCAAACAGACGTCTAAGATCTTCAGATAGGTTTCTCTTGCATGTCCCTCGTTCTCGGTTAAAAACAAAGGGGGATAGAGCTTTCGCTGTTGCCGCCCCCCGTCTATGGAATCAACTGCCACTGGACATCCGCCTTGCACCTTCCATTGCTATCTTTAAAAATAGGATTAAAACATATCTTTTCTACCAGGCTTTTTGCTCTAATTTTAATTGTTTAACCTATTTTTTTTATTGATTTTTCTATTGTCTTTTGTCTGTTTTTCTTTGTTTTAATTCAGTTTCTATTTTATTTTCTGCACTCTGTTCAGCACTTTGGTCAGCATTGCTGTGTGAAATGTGCTATATAAATAAATTTTACTTACTTACTTACTAAGGCAGGGGAGGATTTTAAATTAAACACAATGGAGGAGATCAAACTTAATAGAGTTTGTGTAGCAGGGAAACATGACCGTGATGTACCGTGATAAACATAAGCACAAACTTATGTTTAAAGCCAAAATGCTCCACTGTGTGTAAGGGGTTTGGCGAAACTGGTGCACGTTGCACAAAAGGTTTCATTTAAGTTTATTGTTATTATTTGCACACTTGCAGTGTAACTTCTGTCGTTTATTATAATGGAAGTGATGTATTCGTAAGAGGCCGCATTGCTCCTCATGCGCGGTGTAGACACAGTGATAAACAGTGGGATCCCCCCTCCAATCTGATTAATCCAAAAAAAAAAATTGGCCAACTAAAAGATAAGGAAAATAATCATTAGTTGCAGCCTTAGCAGTGTGTTCGTCAGACTGATGCTGTACAGGATCCAGACATTAAGACTGGACAGCTCATTGTTTGCTCCTTCACCTGAAACAGTTGATCTAGTGTTTACAGCATATATATTTTATGTTAACTGTAACAGCAGCACATTATCTAAAAACGTGCATAAGTCTGAGCTCCTGTAAACAGGGGTGGGCTTTACCAAAAGGCAAAGGCTGGTGATTGCCTTGGGCCACAAGCTACCGAAGGTCCTTAAAACTCTGCATTATCTAAATGTTTAAGAAAGTTTTATTTTTACTTTTAGCTGTACATCTGAGTGGTGCAGCTCTCCTGCAATGCACCCAGATGATGCCCCCTGACTAGCTAACATGTTGTCTTGATTGTTTTATATTCTTGATTGTTTAATATATTATCTTGTTTTATATATTGCATTATGTCACACTGTTCTTCTGTTTCTGTTTGCCTATTTTACAAATATGATTAGATCTGTTCCATGCTATTTCAAATAAATATGCTTAAATAGCATTTATGCTTCTGTATTGTGTTATGTTTTTATGCTAGTAAGTGGTGTTAAAAATTGGTCTAGCAATCAATGTGTGTTATGATGGGGCATGGGCCGGGTGTAGTAGTCTGCTCTGGACGAGTCCAAGACCACTTTTTAGTCCCAGTTCACCCCTGATTAGCAAATCCACCAAGGAATGGGTCAAAAAGAAGAAATGTCAGGTTATGGAATGGCCTAGTCAAAGCCCGGATTTGAATCCCATTGAAATGGTGTGGGGGGGATTTGAAATAGGCAGTACATGCGAAAAAAACATCTTGCAACCGAAAGAATGTTGCATGGAAAAGTGGCCCAGCAATCCTGAGTGGACAATTATGCAAAACACCTACAAGATGTTATTTATGCTAAAGGGGGCAATACTAGCTTCTGAGGCCACGGGTGTACTTGGCCTCAGAGTATATCCATTGATATTTCTGTTGAATAAATGATTGAAAAAGCTAATTTTCCTTCTGGTTTTGTTCAAGTATATCAACTTTATTAATTGTCACTATTTCAAAGATGATCAAATGTTTTGTTGTCCAAATATATCAAACAAGCCAACAATTTCCATAGTGTGTGTTAATTTTTTTACATGAATGTAAGTGCAATTTACCACATTACCACAACTTACCACATTACCACAGGCCTCTCTTGCATCAATAAAGGTCACTGTTCATGACTCCACTATCAGAAAGACAATGAGCAAAAATGGCATCCATGGAACAGTGGGGAGATGAAAACCACTGCTAACACAAGAAAATTAAGGCTCATCTGAATTTTGCCAAAACACACCTTGATGATCCTCAAACCTTTTGGGACGATGTTCTGTGGATTGATGAGTGGAAAGTGGAACTGTTTGGAAGACAGGAGTCCCGTTACATCTGGTGTAAACCAAACACAGAATTCCAAAAAAGAACATCATACCTACGGTTAAGCATGGTGGAGGACGTGTGATGGTGTGGGGATGCTTTGTTGCTTCAGGGCCTGGGCAACTTGCAATAATTGAGGGAAACATGAATTCTGCTTTCTACCCTGAAAATCCTAAAGGAGAATGTCTGGTCTTCAGTCTATATGTTGAAACTCAAACGCAACTGGATTATGCAGCAAGACAACGGTCCAAAGCATACGGATAAGTCCTAGAAGTAAATGAAAGACTGATCTCCAGTTAATGGATGCTTTTGTTGTAGTTATTGCTGCTAAAAGTGGCACAAGCAGATTTTAAATTTAAGGGGGAAATTAGTTTTTCACTTGGGTGATGGGTTTGCTTCAATAGAAAAATGAAATAAAATATAAACTGTATTATGTGTTTACTCAGCTTGCCTTTGTTTTATGCTGCATTTCATTTGAAGATCTAAAACTATTTCTAATGAGATATACACACACAAAAACAAAAGAAATCAGGATGGGGCAAATACTTTTTCACAGCACTGTATAATAAACCTGATTTTCCCCAATTTATTATTATTTTTTCATTTAATTGAAAATTAAATTTTTTTTCAGCTCAACTTTTTACGCCACATAGTTTTGGAGTTTGTTGTAGGCTTTGCTCACGATTCTGACTTTTTATTTATTGATGTAGAAAAACAAATCCCTTTATTAATGTAAATGCCTTCACATGATCTCTTTTGATTATGTTCACATCAGTCTTATTTCTACATCAATATATTAATGTATATTTATAGGATAATGCCTAAATGTCGATTTAAAACTCTTCAATATGAATTAAAGGATGTGTATATAAGCTACAGACCTTTTTAGGAAACTCATTTGCATAGAAGGCGGGGTCCTTACATATGATTTGTCAGTATCTCCTGGCGTGTTGGGTGTCTAGCTCCACTTTGTCATCTGAAGACGAGAGCTGGCTGATGAAAGAGGATTTCACACCGACTCCTGGCCACCAATTTTGTTCACTTTTTTTTGCTTTTGTTTTAGAGCAGTTCTGCATGAAAAATGTGAGTACACTTTTTTTTATACACATACGGAAGACAGTGACTAGAATATTAGACGAGTTTTAGACTGTCTATAAAACTGTAATGCTTTATAACGCTTGTGAATATTTATTCGCTTTACATTTAACCTGTAAGTAAGTGTGTAATGAACTAAATGAAATAAAGTGTAAAATAAGATACATGATCTGTACTATAGGCTGAATCAGATTTGCACAGTGTTCCTCTCTGTATCAGTGTAATGGGTTTATCTCACCTGTCTGGAGCTCCTACACTGATTTGACCCCTCTTTTTTTTTTTTTTTGTTTAGCCTATTTATTTTATTTATTTTATTTATTTCACCAAAGCAACTCCCATTTGAGATAAGATAGTTATTCTGTCCAGAGACACGCATAGATATATTAAGAAAATTAAAAAGAAAGAAAAAAGAAATAAAGACTGTTTACATTTTATGAGTCCGCCGGCTGCATATATATTTTGCTCTTTGTACAGGCTAATTATATAAAATATAAAATTAGATATTTTGCTCTTTGTACAGGCTAATTATATAAAATATAAAATTATATATTTTGCTCTTTGTACAGGCTAATTATAAAAAAATATTTAGTATCTTACAATGGACATAAAATGAAAATGCTTGAAAGTGAACTTGAGTGTGAGATGGCGTCATACAGGATGTCACAACATGCTGAATGATCTACAGACCGTGCATCTAAACAGTGTTCCTCCACGCCGGATGGATTCGCTGAACCACGTGATTTAAGAAACATTTTACACCCACTCCAAACTGGTCTAAACCGGTTGCGCAACATCCTGCTCTGTTCGTCACAGTCTTTCTAGAGCGTATTCATAGCCGTTGTAAGGTTCAGACAGAATGAAGGAGTTATGGGGAATAATAACAGCACGGTGGGTTACACTGTGGATTATGAAGCTGAAGAGAGAAAGTGGATCAGGTGTAATAATGAAGAGGAAAAACAAACTGCGTGGTGTGATTCAGGAGGACACTGGAGGATAATCTGATCTTCTAGGTAATTCATTATTATTTAATGTTAAATATGTCCGTGGTGTTCTTTGTAAAACATCTCGAAAAGTACTATATTGTGTTTTGAGATGTGTAAGAAAGGGTTTTCTCTAGATATATTGTTGATCACTTACAGGCCTGAACTCTGAACAGATCCCTGACCTCTGGTGGAGATTACTGGTGCTACAGTAAACTCTGTGCTGCTTTATCACACGGTCTAGTTACATTACAGTGTGGTGTAAAAACCTACAGAGTAACCTCACAGAATTTATCTAATATTTTATTTTAAAAACAAAACACACACACACATCTAAAAATTATTTCCAGACCTTTTTACCGTTTCGTTCACAACGATTAACACCAATATACCACCAATCAACATAGAATGGTGGGAATCTTCCAATAATTCAATAATTTTCACAAATTAGTCAGAGGTGTTCAATTAGACACGAAGTGGGTGTGTGTGTGTGTGTTTGTTCTTCAACATCAGACGTCACACAGGTTTATTAAAGCGCGGTGGTTACGTACAGGACTTTTATTCTGAAAACACACCCACACACCAAGTTAGGAGACCTTTTAGTCATCGATCCTCCGAGAACAACAATCAAAGTTTAAAGGTAATCTCTTGTTCTGAGTTAAAGTCGTGCTCTAGGAGTCTGATCTCTAAACCCGGACCTTCATGTAACTGCTTTAATAGAATGTAAGACTTTTCTCTGTTCCGGTTCTGTTTCCATTTACAGTCCTGATACAGAACCGATGTGTGGTGTCCATGTGATGGTTTATTATTACCGTCCATGTTGTTCGTTATCTTTCTGTGGAGGTGCAGTTCATTCAAAAGCATAAAGATACGCGTTGACACCAATTAAACTCGCATCCTTTATACTTTCACATTACATGTAGATCAAGAAAAACAGTTTACCGTTAACAGTAATCAGGAAATCTAAATAGATATATCGGTGTGTGGTGGGGTCTCTGGTGAGTGTAAAAATAAATAAATATTAGAATTCGCTTGAAATACGCTTTAAATGTCAGTAAATCGTCGGGAGCGTGTTTGGGTAAGCCCGGAAGTAGCTGCAGGTCGGGGGAAAATTACGTCTTTATTTATTTATTTGTAATAGGGGTTGTAGGCTAAATAAAAAGTGCTGTAATTTCCTGATAGTAAAACTTTTATATATTTGTATTTAATTCTGAGAATGTGCTTTTAACTTAAATTTTACTACAAATTTCAAACCGGGGAGTACAGAGACAAAAAAATAATTTGTCAATTTGTCCAAAGCATCATGGAGGACAGGAAGCAGGTAATCGGAGAGAAATAGGCGTCGAGCAGCTTAACCTAAAGAGTTTGTTTCCGAGAGAATCGCACAGAATTAACACGGATATTTTCCACATTTTAATGGATACTGAACTGTTAAATAGGATATAGATACAGGAATGTGAAGAGAAGAAAAGACTGGTAGAAATCCGACACGTAGTAGGCTCACTCGTGCTCCAGTCCAGTAGGTGGCGGTAACACACCAACAGTCACGAAGAAGTAGTAGTAGTAAGAAGAAAACCCGGAAGCGACAAAGTTTCTTTTTTTTGTTAGTTTTTTTTATACATACATTTGATTCTGTGCAAAGAAAAGCTTTATGTGAGTTTATTCCGCGTAATGTTACTCACTATGTAGCGAGATTACAGGTGTTCAGTCACTGTGCTCAGGTAATCAGCTACAGTGTATTGTTCATTATGGTCAGAAAGCATTGCATTTTACTGTGTGTGTGTGTTGTGTGTGTTCGAATGGGTGATGTAGTTTATCTCTCTCTCTCTCTCTCTCTCTCTCTCTCTCTCTCTCTCTCTCTCTATTCTTAGTTTTCAAAGTGCTTTATTGGTAAGATTGTTTACATGCAATATTGCCAAAGCCTCAGTTAAAGGAGAATTTAATAATAATAATAATAATAGATGAAGAATGGATAATACAATAGTAATAATTACAAAAATAATAGATAAAAATATACATTACAATGAAAAGTGACGCACTGCAAGGTGCAATAATTATGTACAGTGTGCAGCTATGCCTGGTTTCCTGTAATCTGTTGTCTGATGGACTGTAAGGGCCCAGTTGTGACCGTAGATCTCCAGCGGGTCCAGTGGCTGACAGCAGCACCAGGTCATCTGCATAGAAGAGGAATTTCAGCTTAGGATTATATAAAGTGTTGTGGATTGTTCCTGTAATACTGCTATGTCGAATAGGGTTGGGCTCAAATTGCAGCCCTGTCTAACTCCACGTCTTTGGGGAAGAAACTGCTCTTTTATTGTTATTTTTACAATTGAGTAGATGGATTTAATTCTGTCCTACGTTTTGCCCCTTTGCCAGATTGGAGCATTTTGTAAATGCCATTGCACCAAATAGCACCAAAAGCTTTTTTTTTTTTTAATCGACAAAACAGGCATGTATTGTGTCTTTGTGTTTTTGGTGGACGTGCTGGTTGTCTAGTGTATGTAATGTCGTAAATGTGGTGGTTGGGTAGAAACCCAGTTTGACTCTTACTCAAGACATTGTGTTCGGTGAGAAAGGTCTGTATCTGGGCATTGAGAATACAACAGAAGGTCTTCCCCAGATTACTGTTCACACAGATGCCTCTGTAATTATTGGGGTCTCCACGTATGTATAGTGGGTGTATTAAACCCTTTTTCCAGGTATCTGGAAAATAGCCTGTTTGCTGGACTAGATTGAACAGTTTTAGTAAGGCCTTATGCATAAGGCCTGTTGACTAACATGCTTTTCTGGGTTTTAGCTTGTTAAGTGCGTCTCTCAGTTCTTCTGGGGGTATTCTGTTGGTCCAAGGTGTTTTAAATGTTTTTGATTGTAGATTTCAGTTGACTTGGCCTTTTTTATTTGTATTTTTTTTAATATATTTTTTCTGATCAGGTGTGACATTTCCTAGAATAAAAAAAAAGTTTTCTCACATTAGTTAATTTTTATGAGCATTTCCTTTTTTGTTGTTTGTTTTGGTTGGTCCTTTTTGCCAATAATTGATTATTGTGTCCAATGCACCCTCTTTCAGCAGGTTCACAGCAGAGCTTGAGGTGGGACACAAGAGCTTCACCACCCTCCCTGGAAACATGCTTCTGTGGTCGAGGGGGTTTTCATTCATGGCACATTCAAGCACCGTTTTGTTCCTTCTCCTCTGCTCTCAGTTGGTTGTTGGTGGTGTTGGTGGTGATTCGGTAGGTGGATAAGTTGTACTTAAGTGTCTCTGTCTCTCTTTCTCTCTCTGACATGGCATTAATGTGTACACATGTACATATGAACACATGTTAATGTTAAAGCCATTTATGGATAAATCCGTGTAAATTCTTCTATAATTTATAGTTCTTTAAAAACATTTTCAGACTCCTGCCAGAGGAAACACCACCACATTGTCCTGCAGAAACATTTCTGATGGTGATGGTTTCACATATCCAGTGCCGTCTTATATACCATCTGCTCTACTTCAGGACGAGGACTGTGAGCGAGAGTGGAAAAATAAGGTGAGTCCTAAAAGCTTCACATTCAACAGCGATGCAGGACTGGACAGTGTGACGATATAATATTGGTTTCGGGATGATCAATTATGTTTTTAAAAGAAAAAAAAAATATATATATATATATATGTGTGTGTGTGTGTGTGTGTATATATAAAAATAACAGTTCCAAACGGTTTTTAAAATCTTCTGTAAAATTGACATTTTTTACAGATTCAAAAAACATCTTTTTCTTTTTGTAGCCATTAAATAAAAGCATCATTCAGCTACTGTATTTCTGGCAGTGTGTTAGAGGGAAGTGTATAGATTTTATGAAAGTATTGGAATGACGAGGCCAGTTCTGTTGTCTTCAGTGTGTGTTTAAGATCAAAAGATGAATGTAGATCAGAATTTCAGCTTTCATCTCTTCATATTTACATCTAGGAGTGGTAAACAACTGGAAAACTGGTAAACATGGCACCTTTTTGTTTGAAACCCACCCGTTTTTCAAATGAACAAAAATATTGGAACGTGACTGACGAGTGTTTCTTGTTGGCCAGGTGTGCCTCTGAGATCGATTGTTTAAACAGTTAATACTACTGATTGTCTACTCTTGGTTTGAGTCCTTGGTTTTGCGTGAGCCACGAATTTGTATTCCCACAACAGTATTTTTATTTGTTTTTTGGTCTCGTTTTTTAGGTTGAAAATTATGATGTTTTGGGGAAGTATAAATAAAGGTCACAATTTCAAGCATATGTGGTCTCTCCCGGTTTTGTTTTGTTGACCGATATGACTGTGAAAGAGACTTGACCTGTCATGTATTTCATTGGGCTAATGCACTTCATTTGATTGTATTCAGTGTTAATGTGTTTATGACCCAGTAAAGACTGTGTGTTGCATATTTAATTATTCATAGTGAGAGCACTGAAATGAAGCTCGACAGTTAATGAATGAATGAATGCTGTGATTAGCATGCAGGTTATGGATCATTTGGTGAAAAAGGAGATGTATTTCTACAATTCTGCTAAATCTTCTGAAGATACTCACAGTGATCTACAGAGACATAATGAAACCTGTATTCTATACAAGAGTGACATGAAATGTGTTTTTTAGTCATCCTCTTTATTCATGGGAAGTACATTAGACACTGTTATGTGCTGGAAACCATCTAATTGTATGGTTCTCTCTCTCTCTTTCTCTCTTTTTCTCTTTTTTTTTTATTTTTTTTTTTTTAGTCAGGTGCGTTTTTTTCAGATGGACATCAAGCAAATAACACTAGGCACCAACTGGTTCTTAATGAAAGCAGAAAAAACATCACGGTCTCTGAATGCATCGATCTTAACTATTCTGTGACCTGTCATGGATCGAATCAAAAGGTTTATGTATATATTTTTTAATCTCTATATGCTTTAAAATTATTTTTCCTTTGATGATTTAATCACAACTATCATTATCTTTGCAGTTTAAACACACTTACCAAGGTATGTATTATCTCTCTCTCTCGTGTGTGTGTGTGTCTGTTAGTATCTCTGTGTTGCTCATTTTAATCTCTAAAGCTCCTTTTTCTAAAGGAGCCAAATAAAGTTACACATCAGCCATAGATTTCTAGTAACATTTAATCTTGTAGAAAATGAAGTCAGATTTTGGCGTAAACTCCTGTTCTGAAGATGTGGGAAACCTTAAAGTTACAGCTTTACCTCTGACTGTTACAAAGCACCGACACTGGAGACTTGTTGTTGTTGTTGTTTTTGTTTTTTCTGTTTGTGAATTGTCCACTGTATAAGTCTTGTCAATGAGCTGTTACCATAGTAACATATTATAGCATGTGTATTAATATAAACCTGTAATTTATGCTGTTTCCGGCTACCTCTGTATGGTACTAAACGAGTGCAGGTCTGTAGAGAGATGAAACTCTTAAACTCCATCTATGTTCAGCAGATTTTCACAAAATTAGTTTTGTGACAGACGTCGCACATTTCTGCATCTAAAAAACTAAATTGATGACCTGTAAGAAGAGAAATTTTTGTTCATATATAGGAACAAAAGACATTGTGTGCGTTTTGTGCACTGGAGGTATATTAAAAACAAAAGTGATTAAAAAATGGATATTTTTTGTAACTGTATAAATATTGGCACTTTGTGAGCATCTGTACACAGCATTTTGACATGCTCACCGATACGAGCTCATAGAAGTATAAATCAGAGCTTTGACAGTACCAGAACAGCTGGCCAATCATATTCTCACACTGATGCATGTGCAGATTAATGAGTCATTGCACCTTTAATTATGGAGACATGTACAAGTGCAGCAGTCGGAGCAACCAGTAAACATTGTGTGTTATTGGCACCAAAGACCACACATCAACTGTGTTAATTTGTAACAGTGTGTACCTTCCTTCCTTTAAGTGATAAATGACATGACCCCAATCCGAGATGTTCCTCAGCAGCAAAGTGAGTACTTTCTGTAAAGTTTCTTTTTGCCATTTGAGATGAACTAGGGTTGACTTGAGATTGTATGTACATATTTTTTTTCTTCTGTTTTTAAAAGCCGATAGCACCAACAAGACCATCATCATCATCATCATCATCATCATCTCGTCCATTACGATTGGACTCCTGATTGGATTCCTGATCGGTGTCCTGATCGATCTCCACAAAAAACAAAGGTAAATCTGCATCACCCTCAAAGAGGGAGCCAAATGAGTGAAGTTGAAATGCTTTAATCTGCTGTCTGATGACGTTAACATTAGACGGGTAGATTTAGTTGGTGATTAGTAAATAATTCTGTTCTTCACTGTGATAATGGATGGACAGATTGAGAGTTGGAGTCTGGGGGAAACGGTTGAGTGGCTACTGTCAACAAGCAGATGAGAGTAATGGGTGAGTGAAAATCAAACTGCAATCTGGGGAGGGGAAAAGTCTAATCTTACCTAATGCACCTTTAAACAGATTTTTATCAAATTGAAACAATGAAAGGAAATTCTCTTATGTACTTATCATATTATGAACCGTATTAAGATACCTTGAATACAGAATACTGGGTTATAGTTTCTGTTTGTGTGTCTCGCAAATACCTATGATGAATGTATTCATTTAATGATCTTTTATTCATTTAATTGCCTCTCTTTAATAAGATGATCAACTGCTATCCTTGATTATAGCTATATCCTTGAAATACACATGTATTGCCGTGTCAACGTGACACTAGACTTATTTTGTATTATGACTGTGCTGTGTGTGGTTTTTTTTTTAAATCTGTCTGACACCTAGATCAGTTGCAACCGTCCACGCACTGCTATCAAAGTGTAAATACTCTTCGTTTGCATGAATAAACGGGAATGTCTCTGTGAGCATGCATGTGTCAGTCTGTGTTCATCTTAGACCCCCTAGGCCTGAACGCTCTGAGGTAAACCACACTTTCTAGCTCATAGCAGCACAGAAACACAGAACTAATATTTAATAATTGTAGAACAGGCTGGAAGGTATGACAGAAGATCTGACAGGCATAATCTGGGATTCCTGAGATCTAACAATTCCTGAGAATCTAACAGTTTGGTGTCAGAAGTGGGATTACTCCAGACTAGTTGTGTTTTTTCTTTCCTCCCTGGTGCGATGTAATTCCGAACCCATAATTATAATTGGAGAATAGAGTGATTACCGTATAATCTATACTCTGGTCTATGATCCTCTGTAATGTCATGCTGCCTATTGTTTTTTTTATATATATATATATATATATATATATATATATATATATATAAAAAATTGTAGAATAATTTGTCTGTGTGGTTTCCCAACAAGTGTTATTTTTATTGTTTATTTAGTATTATTGTGTTATTGTGCGAGTTGTTTTCCAAGTTGGTTATAGGAGGGTCTCCATCCAGCCCGGTTCTTCCATCTCCTGGCATGATGCCAAGAGACTGGGTAGAGACTGTGTTAGGCGGGTTCTATATGGTTCCATATTTTGATTGTTTATATAGCTGGTCAGTAGCATGCGCGCGCCGCTTCAAATTATTACACTCCGTGGCAAAATGTTATATGGGATGGCTTCGAATACTCCTCTTATGGGATAAACATTCTAATTTGAAAGACAAACTCCCTAAAACGTAGAACTAAAGTTCCAAGCCTAAATTCCTGTTCTGCCGCTGCTCCAATTTCGTAGCAAACACCCACTCATGCTAAACCACCCACATACACAGCGCAAACACTGTCCTTTAGTGCTCATCTCCCATTGACCTGTCCTAATTATCGTTTGGGCACATGTCATTATTGTAAGAAACCTGGCCATTGGGCTCATGACTGTCGTGCTAAAAAACTGAATCAGCTGCAAAAGAGAGTCGAGGTGGTCGTGGTTTCCTGGTAAGAGATGGCCACGGTATTTTCCTGCACAATCTGTCCCATATTATCAGCCTGGTCAATATCAGCACGCTCCTCAGATGTATGGCCCACCTCCCATCCCCGCTGCTGCAGGGAGGTCGAGGTCCCAATCAAACCATCAATCTTATACGTTTCCAGCTCCACCTCCTCCATATTAATTAATCCTTATAAATTAATTAATTAATTAATTAATTAAATGAGAAAAGAAAAACTAAATCTCTACCTAAAATAACATTGTAAATATAATAATGTTGAAATTAGTATATATTCATTATTATAATTATTATATTGTGTTAAATAGTTGGATCTAATTGAAAGATGTGTTTATTAGCGTGGACCTTCGTGATGTGAGAGCTAACGGTGATGTTGGAACTGAAGAAGCTTGACCATTCCGACCGCGTCCTCACAGTGTAAGAGTTAAACCTTTTACTACTGTCAATTAATGGATCTTGTATAGTAGCACTACTTGTATTGTTTCCTGCTTGATATATCGCTTTGCTTATTTGTAAGTCGCTTTGGATAAAAGCGTCTGCCAAGTGAATAAATGTAAATGTACTGTACGTAGATGGACAGGACTGATGGGAATTAATATTGCTAGATGGATGGAGATGATGTGATGGATAAATATATTATCTAATGAGAAGGATGAATGTATAAATGTAATGTATAAATGATTTTCTATATTCTTTAATCATTGTATTACTTTATTGTGTTTTGTCCGTCGGTGATGTGTGCAGAGTCGCCGAGAGCGAGTGAGGATTACGGGTCGGCTTCAGAACTTCTGTCCAGTCTGCTTCTGCCTTTTCTACTGTCGCACTTTCCCTACAGTTTTATATCTGGAACATTTTTCTTTTTTTAAAATCTACAGTAATATTAAATAGTTAAACTGAGAGCGTGGTATTATAGGGCTCTAGATAAAAGTGCCATTTTTAATCAAATTATTTTATACTTCACACATTTTTAGACTTTTGCAGTATTTTGGTGTAAAAATGTATTTTCATATATATTACTTGGTATATTAATAAGAACTCAGAAGAAACACTGCATCATTAACACCGCCTATAAGCTGGACAGAAATGACTGTTATAACTGTAACACTTTCATTTTAATAATTTTTTTTTATTACAGTCACTTGCAGTATTTTATTTAACCTAACCCTTTATATATTGCACAAAACTTTGTAAAGACCAAAAAATTATGATTCCTGTTAACCTGTTTTATATTATGTTGGGATTTATGTTAATAATCATAGATTGTTGCAAATTATTATTAATTTTTTTTATATATTTATATTTATATGTATATATCTCAACCCTTCATGCTGCCATTAAGGAATGTATTTATTTTTTAATTTATTTTAGGAAATTCCAACTGATATAATTGTGCATGTTTTATAAGCTCTGAATGGAGCGTTAAAGCAGGGGTGTCAAACATACCACCTTTGGCACAGAAAGGGCCCGCTAGAGATTGTAATCCAACCCAGCAAATAACTTTAGAAACCACAATCTGGACATTTTTTAAAAATTTATTTTTATGAATTGCAGAGTGCACAAAATATAGAGTTCTGCTAAATTGGTCAATAAACATTTTCTATCCCATCAGACTAAGTATAATCTATTATATAAAATGACTTTGACACCCCTGATTTAAAGCATTAATTTTACACGTGTAGTACTGTTTTCTTTTCTCTCAGATATTTTCTTTAATGCTGTCAGTTTATTGGGGTTCTAAATGTCTATAAAGCTTCTCTGTGACCTTGCTGAGTGCCTTTCTTTTATATATGTAACCTGAACTGTTGAACTTTATTTCTTTGTGGAAAGTGCAGTGTTCTTTTATTCATTCTGTAGCCGTTTCTGTAGAATGAGACAATCTGAATAAAAACCATCTTTTATTTTTAATATACCACAGCGCTGTTGGATTCTGGATTCTGTAAAGCTGTTAAAATTTAATTGAATCGATTGGCCAGAAGGTTTAGATTAATTTTCTATAAGAGCAGCTCTGGCTGTAGTGCAGCTGCAAATTGCTTCATGTTTATTGTCTAGTTTGGTCTCTTATGGAACAATTACAATATGATGCCATATTGTTACATCCCTAAAGACACTGTATATGACTTAACATTCCTTGTGCTGCAATTTGCTGTCTGTTTCAGAAAGTCCCTATAAAGCACATGTCAGAATTATAACATGGTCAGTACTACTGAGTGTCCAATACAGAGAACAATGGGAATTGAATGACTGCGTGTATGAATTCAGTGTACTTGTTACATGGAGAAATGCCACATCATGCATTGAATTAAATCACCAATGTCATAATGAAACTAGACAGAAGTGAACTGTGGTGATGAGGTATTGACTCATTTTAACAGCAGTAATATTTCTGCAGCCGATCAGCTGTCCTTTCAAAATGTGATAGTATTTGAGGTGGTACTCGGAACCGGTGTCATCTTGATGGTAGTGTGAACAGACTTTCACATAATTAGCCCCTTTTCTGAGGACAAAAAAACAACAAAAAACAGAAAATCAGATTCCTTATTCCTCTTTACTTCTCCCCCCCCCCAAATGTACACTTGGTTGCGCCCATACTCAACGCAAGTTGGTTGGTATATTTTATCAGCTCAGTCTGTAAGAAATGGAGACCACAGCCAAGTGTAGAAAAGTGCAGCAGAACACACGAGGTCCCCCCCCCCCACACACACACACAGTCAGTAACTACATACCTAAATATCTAGACTAACGTCAGTTTCAGTTTCGACTATTAACGTTGCATTCAGTTGTATATAATCCCCCCACAGAGTTCACTGTAAAACCTCACGTTACGACAGACTGCTGTAAATGCGAGTGAAAGTTGCTTCCAATGGCAATCTGGCACCTTGCACGGCAGTTCTGCTACCACTGGTGAATGAGACACAGTTTCAACCACAAGTTGGTTGATATATTGTAGCCGCTCAGTCTGTAAGTAATGGAGACAGCAGCCAAGTGTAGAAAAATGCAGCAGAACACACGGTCAGTAACTACAGACCTAAATAGTAGGTGACCTTATCTTAGTATAGAAGGTATCACACCATGGCTTGGTTTGTTCTTAAGAACGTCAATAAACGGTTGATATTTGCACAGCCACGTCAGTTCCAGTTTTGACTATTAACGTTGCCTTCAGTTGTATATCATCCCACAGAGTTCATTGTGAAACCACACGCTGTGACAGACTTACAAATGCAAGTGAAAATGAGGAAAGTTGCGCAGCATTTCGTTCCTTTACACTACAATTGGGCTAAGGACAACTAAGTGGGACCCAACCCCCCATGTCCACACCATGGATACGCCCTGGCACATGCGTACCTGAAGGCGGGGACTGGAAGTCTTCACAGTAAAACACACTCAGTCTCATCCTCACACTCAGTGCAGTGGGGCTTTACTGGGCTGCTGGATCTTACGAGTTGAGCGTTTGTTTTTTCATCAAAGCAAAGTGAGTAAACTTTTTAGACACTTTCATCAGACAGCAATTAACAACTGTGGTGTAGGTGACTATCATAAGTGCAGTTTAAACAACTTAAATAAATAAAACTACTTGTTACCATCATCAGTTCATTTATTTATCTTTAGTAACCGCTCTATTCTTCCCAAAGACGCGCGCATTTATATATTGGGTTGGTGGTTCGATTCCCGGCCCACGTGACTTCGTACCGAAGTGTACTTGGGCAAGAACCCCAAGTTGCTCCCGATGGCAATTTAGCACCTTGCACGGCAGCTCTGCTACCACAGGTGAATGAGACACAGTTTCATCCACGCTTTGGATAAAAGCGCTATATAAGTGCAGGCCATTTACCACACACACATACACATATATATATATATATATATATATATATATATATATATATATATATATATATATATATATATATATATATATATAAAAGAAATAGATTGTCTATTTTCTGGTCGAACTGAAATATTTATATACATGGAGAAAATAATAATTAGGATTTTTTTTTAATCATCACAAATTTATTAGAGCATGTTAAGTTAAACACTGGCAACCTAATCACTTGAGTCGGTTTCACTTTTAACACGAATGTTACACTCCTCCCCAATACGCGTTTATTTATATATTAAAAAAAAACACCGAGACTAACGTAGCACACTGCTTGATGCGAAACTCTAGTAAACTGTGCAGGTTTCAGTACCACGTGATTTGGAAAAAGTTCTAGTTGTGAAACTCCCTTTCCTTAGTCCATGACGCAATATTTTATGCAGAAGGCCTTTCACCGTCGCTGTTAAGTTCAAAATGAGGGAGTTATGGGGAATAATAACAGGACGGTGGGTTACACTGTGGATTATGAAGCTGAAGAGAGAAAGTGGATCAGGTGTAGTAATGAAGAGGAAAAACAAACTGCGTGGTGTGATTCAGGAGGACACTGGAGGATAATCTGATCTTCATGGTAATTCATTATTATTTAATGTTAAAAATGTCCGTGGTGTTCTTTGTAAAACATCTCGAAAAGTACTATATTGTGTTTTGAGATGTGTAAGAGAGTTTTCTCTAGATGATATTGTTGAACACTGAACAGATCCTCAGTTGAACTCTGTCAGTGAGCACTGCGTGTTTAACTAGTTATGATCAGTCGATATAAATGGATGTATCGGGATGTGGTGGTGTCTCTGGTGAGTGTAGGAATATTAGGAAAAGAAACGACGGACTGCGAACCAGACCGCGGTATTGCCTGATGCCGGTGGCCGGAAGAGAGGGCGCGGTGATGGGAAACACTGTGCGAGGCAGACGGCATCCGTGCGCGGGTAAAGTTTAACCCCATAGCCGTCTGGCTCTACCATCCTTTCCACTATTCGCTGTCTCGACAATAACCTACACTAACTCAGATGAATTGCAGACTGCAGTGCTCGCCATACTTCCTGCCCAGAGAGATTGTGTCGCCACCTGCTGATGTCTATTTGCATGTACCAATTAACATATCGTTTTATTCATCATGATTCAGCACAGTGGCGTGGAAGGACCAAAGAAGGGCACTAAAATATTACTTCTGTTAACATAACCAAATGTATGGGTTTTTTTGTTGTTTTATTTTTTGCAGATTTTAAATGTCAATATTAATCAAATAAATCACCTGTATTTAAAGCAACCTGTCTGCAGCAGAACTGTATATATCTGCTATTAAACTTTATTCCACGCTGATCAACAAGAGCTGGGTCTGTTGGAAACTGTAAGGCCATCAAGGATGGGTCAACTTCTGGTGCATTTGGACCCTGAATCTGGTATTCGGTATCTGCTTCTCCAGCTCCATCCTCTGTTATTGATCAATCTTTTTTCTTGAGTGATCTCTTTTTTTGCACTTCCCTGTTCAGCTCTTCCTCATCCTCACTGGGCCTAATGTCTCACTGTGTTTCCTCACAATGTATGGCTTTGGATAAAAACAAATAGAATGTCAGTGTCAGAAATGCGGCTGAAATAGAGTTATATTTTTTATTATAATGAAACATAACTGGCATGCAGCGTCATTCGCTATGCTTACAGTAGCATAGTAGGATAAATGTAAGTTTTCTGTATTATCTGCTGCTTGTGTATTTACGGCTAAAGCAGAAAGTATACTCTTTTTACGTGTGACTCACATTTTAATAATAAGGCATCTTATATGATGGGTCTCGTTCTTGTTTTTCAGATGACACTGATTCAGGTCAACAAGAGTTGTGATGAGCTTTACATGGGTGGTAAATACAACTACTTCACATCACTTCATTGCGAGGACCCTGAGATCAGCTGGAAATCACAGGTGAGAAGTTTGAAGGTTTTTTTTTAGACAGCGGACACTGTGATGCACTGAATGTTGGGATGAACTTTTTTTTTTTCCTTGTCTTTTTCACATTATGGGTGTATGTGCATTATAGGATGAAATTGCGCTGGGCCAAGAAAGATCTTTGATTCGTGACTACTGTGAGAGTGGGATTCAGTGCACTGTAACGTGTACTAGTCCAGTTAATGAGGTAGATGAATTTAAAATGAATTAAAATTCTCTATGTTCTTTTGTGCTATTTATTTAATGCAAATGTTTGATTTTATATAAAAATATAATTATTTTGCAGATGGAATACATCTTTAATGGTACGTCCTTCTACTGTGTTTCACTTTTGTACACCACGTGAGCTAAAACATCAGAATATTTGTTATGCAGGAAAATAAAAATATTTTATTGTTGTGTGTGTGTGTGTAGTTTTCAACAGCACTATGCCAACCACTGAAGCTGCTAATGTGTACGGAAGTGAGTAACTTCTAAGATATTGGAAAAATGCTATATAGAGTAGGGATTTGTTATTTTTAATGTTTGACCAGTTTCAAAATAATTCTGTGGTTGTGGTGGTGGTGTCCAAGCAGAATAAAACATGACCTGATGATGACGATAAGAACTGATGTGAAAGAAACAGGAAGTGTACAGCAGAGTCAGTCAGATTACAACTCAGAGTGAAAGTGTGCTGTTCAGTAATTTTCATAATTCAATGCAAATAAAATTAATATATAAAAAAAAGTCATCAGAAGAATGGTGCTCAACATGGTGCCAACCCCCCTTTTTTTTAGGCACGGTCAACACAGTGACCCCTGACCCTCCCCAATATAAGTACATATAGTGTGTTCTATAATCACAGATTATCCACTGAGAGGATAAAAAGCATGGGGATTTAGTGAAAGTGAAGTGAATATTTAGATTCCAGGCCTTCTCAGTGCTCAGGTTGGCATTTGAACTGAAATATGAACTAGTATTTACCAGAGATTATATTTCTGTCTTTTATTTTTTTTTAAAGCTCAAATCAACACCATCGTCTCCATCGTAATCCCTGTCTTGGTTGCCATTCTGATCGTAGGCCTGATTGTAGTCCTGTACTACAGAAAACCAAGGTAAGTCTACATCACCCTCAAAAAAGCAGCTAAATGAGGGAAGATGAAATGCTTTAATCTGAAGACGTTAACATTTAGATGGATGAATTTATTTGGTGATTAACAGATGTTTCTATTCTTCACTGTGATTATGGGCGGGCAGGGTGATAGTAGGACTCAGGGAGAAATTGATTTGTGGCTGCTATCAACGAGCAGATGAAAATAACAGGTGAGTGAAACTCCAACTACATTATACTATCACACTACGGCTGCTTTAGTTTATTTTTCAAAAATCTGGATATGAGTGGGGAAATTATAACTGTATGCAAAAATGCTAATTGAAATGTTCGATCTTTTCCTTTCATGTGTTCTGGACAAATTCTGGTATTTCGTTCTTTTGGCTAGGATTTTATTTATTTATTTGTTTTTGGTTAGCGTTGGTGGCAGCTCTGTGTACTTGCTTTTACACGTGCACAATTTCCTTATTAGTGTTTAAAGTGAGTTTATTCTGGATGTTATTAACCAAGTAACTCATTATCTTCTACACCTCAAACAAGATAAAAATACAAATATTTCTTAATGACTGAAGTTTGAGTGTGTGTGTGTGTGTGTGTGTTAGTGTTTGGTCAGACATTCCACTGGAGGACATTGAAGCAAGAAACACTGAAGGTGAAGCTCAACTGAACACCTCAAATACTGAAAGGTAAGATCTTCCCCATCTTCTCTTTA
Source organism: Ameiurus melas (assembly GCA_012411365.1). Classification (NCBI taxonomy): domain Eukaryota; kingdom Metazoa; phylum Chordata; class Actinopteri; order Siluriformes; family Ictaluridae; genus Ameiurus; species Ameiurus melas. The sequence goes on from CM022765.1 coordinate 26,362,191, forward strand.
TCCAGGTGCCAATCTGGGGAGGGGAAAAGTCTAATCTTACCTAATGCACCTTTAAACAGATTTGATCAAAATGAAACACCTTTAAAAAATACATGGGAAAAGAAAAACGACTAAAGACACAATTTATACAAAACTGCAGATCACGTTGGAACTCTAATGTAGAAATATAATAGAAATTAGTATACGTTCATTATTATAATGACTGTATTATGCTAAATAGTTGGATCTAATCGAAAGATGTGTTTATTAGTGTGGAGCCTGGTGATGTGAGCGCTAACGGCTTTATGAACGGTGATGTTGGAACTGAAGAAGCTCGACTACTCTGACCGCGTCCTCACAGTGTCAGAGTTAAACCTTTACTACTGTACGTAGATGAACAGGACTGATGGGAATGAATATTGCTTGCTGGATGGAGATGATGTGATGGATAAATACATTTTTATATAATGAGAAGGATGAATGTATAAATGTAATGTATGAATGATTTTCTGTATTCTTTAATCATTGTATTTCTTTATTGTGTTTTGTCCGTCAGTGATGTGTGCAGAGTCGTCGAGAGCGAGTGAGGATTACGGGTCGGCTTCAGAACTTCTGTCTAGTCTGCTTCTGCCTTTTCTACTGTCGCACTTTCCCTACAGTTTTGTATCTGGAACACTTTTTAAATCTATAGTAAGACTTAGTAGTTAAACTGAGACTGTGGTATTATAGGGCTCTAGATAAAAATGCAAAAATTTTAACCATGACAAAGCAGATCCAATTTTTATACTTCACACAATTTTATACATTGTTGCAGTATTTTGGTGTAAAAATTTATTTTCATATATATTATGGGAAGGGAAGATCCAACCAAAGAACCCCAAGCACTTTAAAACACTGCACATCCTTCTGCACTTTTGTTATGCACTTTTAGCTGGGATGATAGCGGGGGCCGGGCAGCTTCAACTTGTTGACACTTACCTGATTGCGCTCCTGGTTGTGCCTGCTTTGTCCAATCCGTGTTTTACTGATATTTCCAGTATTGGACTGTGCCAGAGTTATGACTGAACTTGATCTGCGCATTGGTTTTTATTGGTTGCCCAGCTCCTGTATGTGAGAGGCTGTGTCCGAACATGCCTACTAGTAGAGGAAAAGCAGTACACCAAAGGAGGAGCAACTCAGGATTCTCAGTATTCATACAACAGTATTTAAGAAATATTTAAGATTCTGCAGTGTGGAATAACTGTACACTGCTCTATCCCATAATGCAACGGGACTGGCACGGAAGAGCTATCAGAATCAAACCTGGTGCATCGGCTTTTTAAGCTGTAGGTCACGACTATGCCAACATGGTGGATGTAGTATGTCCAGATTTTCATGCTTACTGATTATATTGATACCTACATACTGTACAGCGGCCGAGCTGTACAGTACGTCTTAGTATGCCATTTCAGACGCTGTGTGTGTGTGTGTGTATCTCTCATTCCTGGCTAACTCTTAGACCACTCAATACTCGTTCCACTTTAGTTTACTTATAAGCCCTTTCCTTAACTTGCACTCTGGGGCCAAACCTTAGACTGGGTCGTCATCAACTCTGTCATCGAATCAACGCTATAAAGAGCGCCGTTGGCGGCTTTGTCAGCAGCCCAGTGCCCATTCCTTTATTTTTTTCTCATTGTGATTGACCTTTGCCATCTCCTTTATTTTTTCTGTAGGTCATTTTTTTTTGTGTGTAAATTTATTACCATTCTTTATACAAGTGGAAAGAAAAAGTATGTGAACCTTTTGGAATTTCATGGTTTTCTGAATAAATTTGTCATAAAATGTGATCTGATCTTCATCTAAGTCAGGGGTATTGACAAATATAATGTGCCTAAAAGAATAACAGAAAATAAATTCTACAATTTATTCTACAATTTAAATTCTACAGTTTTACATTCAAAATGTAAAATTGTATTCTAGAAAAAAAAGAATTGGGAGTGTAATCTTTACATTGTATGTCAGAGGTTCTCAAACTTGTGTAAACTTGTTCTCAAACTGCGTCTTCTACACCCTAGCGGATAACTTAGGAATAGCATTTTTATTAAAAATGACAAGTTCGTGTGTTTTATGCATTTTTTTTTTTCACTTTCAAAATTCGTCTTGCGGGCCGGATTGAACCCTCTAGCGGGCCGTACGTTTTAGATTTATAGATATATAAATTTTATATATCTATTTTAGATTTTAGATATATAATCTATAATGTTTTTGAGAGATAGATTTTTTAACATTAATCTTAATTTAAAAAGAAGAAGAAAATATTCATGTTGTGATCGTAAAAGTTTACTCCAAATCTGGAAAGTTAAGAGGGTATACTGTGTCAAAGCACTAGAGCAATCAAGAAAGAGGTCAAATCTATGTAAGTTAAGAATTGCACATAACTTGAACATTGTACTTGGTCCCTTGTTGTAAAGTGTGGCCCCTGCTTATAAAACATCCTAGAGCCACCACTGTTGTTTCGGTAGATTGAAATTCCTCATGGTTCTGTGGCGGAGTGTCGTGCAAGTCTGTTGTTATCTGGCTTTTACTACTCAAAATGTGCCCAGACAAAATTCTGAAGTGTTTTTATTGTACATACAATAACATGCCCCTGTACCATCTGGTGTATCTAATGTCAAATGTTTTATTGTTACTTTTAATATTTTGAGAGTAATAAATGATGAAGCCAGTAATTTCAATAGATTATTAATATTTATTTGAAACTTTACAAAGACAGTATCCCAGTGTGAATATTTAACAATTACCTGTTAATCAGTTGGGAAAAAGGATAAGCCCACAACGAAATGTGGTGAAAAATGTATTTAAACGTGGAGTAAAATACATGAAGTGCATTACAAAACAGCTGTAAGGGGGACAAAGAGAAAACATTTAGCTAAAATGGCTATACGAGGATTCCAACTCCTGCGGGCCGCCTTCCCTGAGGAAGACTATAAAATGGAAGTGCTTTTTAAAGTCATTTCGCCCGTCATGTAATGATTTTTGTAAAGCCAGTACAAAAAGTTGCGATAGATATATAAATAGGTGGTGATTAAAGCAGTACAAGAGAAAGAGTGAATCTGCGAGTTCAGTTTTAATCTCTCTCAAGCAGGAGTAGAATCAGTTTGTCAGGGGTGGGGGAAGGGAGGAACCACCAATGGGGCGGCTGTGGCGCAGGTGGTAGGGCGGGTTGTCCACTAATCGTAAGGTTGGCAGTTCGATTGACTCCGGCCCCGGTGACTCCACATGCCGAAGTGTCCCTCGGCAAGACACTGAACTCCAAGTTGCTCCCGATGCCAAGTTAGCGCCTTGCATGGCAGCTCTGCTCCCATTGGTGTGTGAGTGTGTGTGTGTGAATGGGTGAATGAGACACAGTGTAAAGCGCTTTGGATAAAAGCGCTATATAAGTGTGCCATTTACCAATTACAACAAACAATTGTGGGTTTCACAGCAACTAAAACAAACATGCGATACAATTAAAGGAGAAACTAAGCCAATCACCTGTGATTTACGAGCAGGGGTGGATTTAGTGATTTGGGGTCCCTAATTTCAGTGTTTTAACATCGATAAAATTTCAGCATATGTTATTTAGCATTAATAGCAATAATTAGGAGTGAACTGGGACCAAAAAGTGGCCCTGTACTTTCTGGTCCAGAGCAGACCACCACACCTGGCCCACAACACGCCCCATCCTAACACACTGGCTCATTGATGGTTAGACCAATTTTTAACACCACTTACTAGCATAAAAATATAACAATACAGAAACATGAATGCTATTTAAGCATATTTATTTGAAGTAGTGTGGAACAGATATCATGCCATTTTTGTAAAATAGGCAAACAGAAGAACAGTGTAACAAAGAATACAAGACAGCATGTTAGCTAGTCAGGGGGCATCATTTGGGTGCAGTGTAAGAGAGCTGCACCACTCAGCTGCACAGCTAAAAGAAAAAATAAAACTTTCTTGACCATTTAGTTTATGCAGAGTTTTAAGGGCCCTTGGTAGTTTGTGGCCCAAGGCAATCACCAGCCTTTGCCTTATGGTAAAGCCCACCCCTCTTAATGGGAGCTCAGACTTGTACATGTTTTTAGATAATGTGCAGCTGTTACAGTTAACATAATATATAAAGCTATAAACATTAGATCAGCTGTGTTAGGAGAAGGAGCAAACAATGAGCTGTCCAGTCCTAATGTCTGGATCCTGTACACTCTCAGTCTGATGAACACACACTTATAGGGCTGCAAATAACGATTATTAGTTGGCCAATTATTGGCCAAACACTGTGACCAGTTGTAATGCACACATGTAAATGATAATCAGAAGCATATTGCATTTGTTTGTCTTAAGAAATCTGAGGTTGTTCATAATATGTTTTGTAAAAGGATATTTCATTAAATATGAAGATTTTCCTAATGTACTTGTAGTTCTTTGTACGAAAACAAAGGGGAAAAATATGGACTTATTGTTATTTATAGGTAATGATTTCATATATGAAATCAAACCATATATGCTATGATTTTACTGGTCTGGCCCACTTGATATCTAATTAGTCTGTATGTGGCCCCTGAACTAAAATGAATCTGACACCCCTGCACTAGACAGTAGAGTACATAGTACATAGTGTAAGTGTACAATACTTCATTTGGTACACAACTTTAATATTTATTATCAGATGCCTGTTTTTGAAACAGAAGTGACGCAGTGAGTAAATGTAATGGGTGCTGAGTGCAGACCGACTGATTGATAATGAGATTCGTTGACAACAATTTTCATAATCAATTATTATTATCGATTTGTTGTTGCAGCTCTACACACTTCCCACTTCTCGTAGTCTATTTAATGGGTTACAAATGAGACTGACTTTGTATATAAATGTGTTGTCTATTCCCCAACACGGAAATGCAGGAACACAGGAGTTTTCACACACACACAGATGTTCGTCACAGCCTAAATATAAAAGAAAAACATTTGAATTAATAACCACAAACTGGACTTTAATGTTTTACAATCAAGCTGTATGGAAATAGCATGCAACTGTCTCTGCACCAAGGGAAACATTATTTATTGTTATTTTCTGAGTACATTCTGAGTGACATCTGTGTTCTAACATTTAGTGAAAACATATGAAAACTTCCACAAGTTCTAATAGCAAAATGACCAGATACTTACCATCACACCATTGCTCTTACATAATCAAAGGTTTATCTAAAAAGGTAATTACTTACGTCACTGTCTGTAGTTTGTAATGCTCGTCATTCTTCAGAGCAGACAGACACTTCACTCCCGAGTCTCTTATTTTATTCCCAGACAGATACAGTTCTCTCAGGTGTGAGGGGTTTGATCTCAGAGCTGAAGCCAGAGCAGCACAGCCTTCATCTGAGACACCACAACCACGCAACCTGCAGAGACACAATAACCCTGTTAACACCCTCAGTGAAGTGTAATGATGTTTTTCATTAATTTTGTTCTTTGTTAGTTTGAGACATGCAGCAGTCTTATTTATGTATTTATTTTGAGAGCACCAGTTTCATCTGTGGTGTAATTCCATTTACAACATTACTATTCACTGGGACTTTTGAGATGCACAAACAAACTTCAGTGAGTTCTAGAGATTTCTGAACGTGTTCTGCTGTTCTCCTTTGGTTTCTCTTTCACCTCCTTCAGTATTTACATGCTGTGCTCTTGGTGTTATCTTAGGCACATGAATAATAGCAATGAATTTACTCTGTTTGTAGACAATTTATCTTATTGTGGATTGAGTAACACACACTAGGTCTATAGACATTTTATGGAGTTTCTTCCCCACCACACATCTCTACAAAATGTCTTTTCATAAGAGCTCATAAGAGAAAAACAAAACAAAAACAACTTTGTATATATACACACAATCGCAATTACGAAAAAGTTGGGTGACTATGTTAATAAAAACAAAGAGGAATGAAAATGAAACATTTACATTTGTAAATGTACTTTGACAAGGTATTTGATGTTTTACCTAATCAACTGCATAGTTTTTTTAAATATATACGTTCATTTTGAAATTGATGCATGCAACACATTCTAAAAAAAGTTGGGACAGGGGAAATTTAGGACTAATAGCGATGTGACAAGTTGAAATAAGAAGGTGATGTGAAACAGGTGAGGCAATCATCTAATCATAGGGGGAAGCGGTAGATCAGTGGTTAGGACCTTGGATTTCTGATCAGAAGGCCAAGCTGTCACTGGTGTGCCCTTGAGCAAGGCCCTTAACCTTCAATTACTCAGTCGTAAATAAAAAATAATGAAATAACTGTACGTCGCTCTGGATAAGGGCGTTTGCCAACTGCCATAAATGTAAAACATTGTATAAGGAGACTCCAAAAAAAGCCTAGTCCTTCAAGAGCACGGGTCAAGGCTTGCCGATCTGGAAACAGATATGTCAGCGAATAATCCAACACTTTGAGAAGAACATTCCCCAAAGACAACTCGGTAAGATTTTGGGCATCGTTAGGAATCCGGTCAAATCTCGGTGCACAAAGGGCAAGGCTGAAAACCATCTCTGAATGCGCGTGATCTCTGATCCCTCAGACATCACTGTCTTAAAAACCATCTTGAGTCTGTAATGGATATCCTGACATGGGCTCGGGAATACTTTGTTAAACCTGTCGGTCGACGCCATTCACCGCTGCATCCATAGATGCAATTAAGGCTTTACTAGGCAAAGCCATACATCAACACTGTCCAGAAGCTCCGCCCACTTCTCTGGGCTCGGTCTCTGAGATAGACAGTAGGACAGTGGAATCATGTTTTATCATCCGAGGAGTCAACATTTCAAATAGTTTTTTGACAAAACAGACGTTGTGTTCTCCGGGCCAAAGAGGAAGAGGACTATCTAAGCCGTTATCAGCGTGAGGTCCAAAAGCCAGCCTCTGTCATGGTATGTGTAAGTGCCCATGGCATGGTAAGTGAGGGCAGCATTAATGCATAAAGATATGTACACATTTTTGAGCAACATATGCTGCCATCCAAAGCAGGACAACGCCAAACTACACCAAACCACATTCTGCCTGGATTACAAGTTGTGTAAGCAGAGAGTGCGGGTGCGAGCATGACCTGCTGCAGTCCTGACCTGTCTCTGATTCAGAATGTGTGAAAAATAAGGCATTGAAGGCCCTGTACAGTTGGGCAGCTGAAGAAATGCATAATAGGTGAATGGGGGAAAATTCCGCTTGCGAAACTTAACCAACTGGTGTTTTCACTCAGCGTCCAAATGCTTAATAAGTGTTATTAAAAGAAAAGGTGATGTTACACAGTGGTAAACCGTCAACTGTCCCAACATTTTTGGAGTGTGTTGCAGTCATCAGATTTTAAATGAGTTTCCAAAAGAAATTTTACTCAAAGTAAAACATCAAATAATGTATTAATGTTTTTTTCATATAGTACAGGGTGAACTGAATAATTTTTTTTTTTGCATTTTCCATACTGTCCCAACTTTTTCAGAACTAGGTTTGTCTTTTAGAGAACAGAGGTTTCATTTTTTTTTTAACCCAGTCTGTGAATGTGTTTATTCAGTACTGACAAGACCGAGTATGACTGTTTTTATTTACACAGAATGTAGACCTGAAGAAATCTTTAGAACTTCAGAAGTCTTTGTTCACTGAACAGTAAAATGTTGCTAATTTAAGGACACCATGGAGGAAATTGCTGCTCTCAAAAAACACTGTTGCATGTCTCAGGTTTACTAAAGACAAAATTCACATTTCCATCTTACACTAATCATATATTTTCTTCAGACTCAAAAATCATGCATTCCCAACAGGCACATGTATGCGCACACACAAACACACATATGCACATGCGCACGCACACATATAGCCATTCAATACTGAAAATCAAAGTTACATTAGACTTGCAATTGTGCACAGAATTTAACGAATTGAGATACTAACTCAAGGTCATGGAATTGTAATGTGTGTGGGTTGTAGGCTATTTAATAACACTAAATTTATTTTGAGTTGTTGAATTATTAAAATAATGCACTCTCTTGTAAAGAAAACATGCCCATGGATGGAAAGATATGCTGTTTAAAATGAACTTAAACCTATAGGCTTACTTTCAAATTCCACATTTTGTTTTGTGCTGCAGCTTCTCACATACATACATCTGACCCAAAACTCTGTGACAGATCAGTGTGCAGTGAAAAGAAACAATCTTCCTCCTCAGGACATTGATGATGAACCTAAAACCTCTGCTTCAGTCTCACTATTAGAGAATGTGACTTACTGAGGAGCAGGTCATGTGACTCTCAGAGAGATGATCTTACCCCAGTATCTCCAGTTTACAGAGAGGATTCTCCAGTACAGCAGAGAGACTCTTCACTCCTGAGTCTCCGAGTTTATTCTGAGACAGATACAGGTCCCTCAGGTGTGAGGGGTTTGATCTCAGAGCTGAAGTCAGAGCAGCACAGCCTTCACCTGTGACACCACAATTATACAACCTGCAGAGACAGAACGACACTTTATTAACAGAAAATGTAGCAGTTAAAAGAGTCTTTCATAGTAGATATTTATTAAATCACACAGTCATACAGCGGGGGAAATAAGTCTTGGAGGCGTCACATTTTTTTCAGTAAATATATTTCCAATGAGGCTATTCACATGAGATTTTCAAAAGACTTTGGTATAAACTCAAGAAATCCAGAAATATAAAGAATTCACAACATTAAAGTCCATAAATGAAGTTATGTATAAGAAAGAAGATTCACACAGGAAAAAAGTATCGAACACACAAACTGAAATGCATTTAATACTTAGAGGAGAAGCCTTTGTTTGTAATGACAGCTTCAAGACACTTCCTGTATGAAGAAATTCATGGGCCTCAGATTTCAGGTGTGATTTTGGTCCACTCTTCTGAACTTTCTGGATTCGAGTCAGCTGATTGACTGGGACATTCTAACACCTTGATTTTTTTTTCTCTGAAACCAATTGAGAGTTTCCTTTGCTGTATGCTTTAGATCGTTGTCCTGCTGGCAGGTCCACCCATGTCTCACCTTCATCATCCTGGTGGATAGCAGCAGATTCTTCTCAATAATTTCAATCTAAATTTTTTCAGTTACCTGTCCAAAGTGCAAATGGTGTGAACACAGTTTTCCTGTGATGGACAACAACCATTCATGGTTTCAGGGGGGGACATCAGAGGAGTGATTTGTGATAGGATTATATCGTGCTGTTACTTGGTGTGAGTTGCAGGTGGCTTAGCTGGACTCAACAATGGGACTTGTCAGTCAGTGAAAAAATCTCCTCTAGGCTGGCCCACTAGACAGTCCAACAAAAATTATTTACAGCAGAAAACCCCCGGATTTTATCAAGGGTTTAACAGGGGTCTGTGACAAATCATCAGTATACAGTGAAAAGAAACAATCTTCCTCCTCAGGACATTGATGATGAACCTAAAGCCTCTGCTTTAGCCACACTATTAGAGAATGTGTCTTACTGAGGAGCAGGTCATGTGACTCACAGAGAGATGATCTTACCCCAGTATCTCCAGTTTACAGTGAGGATTCTCCAGTCCAGCAGAGAGACACTTCACTCCTGAGTCTTGTAGTTTATTCTCAGACAGATCCAGTTCTCTCAGGTTTGAGGGGTTTGATCTCAGAGCTGAAGTCAGAGCAGCACAGCCTTCATCTGAGATATCACAACCACACAACCTGCAGAGACACAATGACACACTCTTCATCAACACACTTTCATCCTAAATATTTACTTTAAAGATGGTGTGTGTAAAAAATATTTTACTAATGAACGAGTATCAGGATGTATTTATTGATAAAAACTTCAAAGCAGTTCCGTAAGTTGCTCTGGATAAGGTCGTCTGCCAAATGCTGTCAATGTAGATGTAAGTGTAACCATATTAACAAGCGTCAGTGCAGTGATAACAGATATGCAGCGAAGTAGGTAAATTCAGTAGAGCATGCACAGTAAAATGTACAGTGCAGTTATATAAAAGTAATTAGCAGCATTGCAGAAAACCAAGTGCAAAAAGGAGTGGGGGGTTCTTAGAACTGTCAGATCTCAGAAAATTGTCAGATTTTTTGAGACATTTTCGTAATGAGGAGAAAATGGTGCAGGAAATAGGCACAAAGTGGCAACAATTAGAATAAGAAGGTTGTGTATAAGAACAATCTTCATCCTCATCACCTAACTAATGTTATCTGTTTAAATGGCTATGGTTTTATTTACATTTTACACAGTGTCCCAATTTTTGGGGGGGAATTGGGGTTGTACAAACAATTCAGAGATTTAAGGTGAATGCCTTCTTCTAATCTTTTTTTTTTAATGAAACCAAAAAGAGAGGGACAGAAGTAGAAGTAATCAGTTTGGAACAGGTGTTATTTGCCACAGGCGCAGACCATGGCAAACTCCCAGAAAAGTACGCAACTTGGCAACATACGATCTCTGAATGTGGCCCCTGCAGGTTCACTCTCATGAACCTGGTAATGGTAATGATGAATTTGACATGCTACTGTCCACATTACCGATTGATGGAACACCTCTTCTGGTCCTTGGTGATTTCAACATTCATCTAGACAAGCCACATGCAGCTGACTTTCTTGCTCTCCTTCCCACATTTGATCTCAAGCAGTTCACCACACCAGCGACCCACAAAGCCGGGAAAGAGCTCGATCTCATCCTCACACGTAATTGCACCTCACACAATCTTCTCATTAGTCCTCTCCACACCTCTGACCATTTCTTTATCCAGTTCTCTATTTCTCTCCCCTCACTGTCTCCACCCTCTATCTCTCTTCGTCGCAATCTTGCTAAAGCCAAATACTACCAAGAGAAGATTGGCAGTTTTCCCAACATCCGCACTCTCTTCAAAACCTTTTCCTCTCTTCTCCGTCCACCTCCTCCCCCCTCACTGCAGATGAGATTACCACTTTCTTTTCCAATAAGGTTACATCAATCAGGAACCAGTTATCAACACCAGGCATGTATAGACCGACTCCTCCTCCATGTAACTCCAAACTGACTTCCTGCTCTCCCCTCTCAGAGACTTATGTCTCTAAACTTTTTTCCCCAAAACTCTTGAAAGAGCCGTTTATCAACTCTCCAAATTTCTCACACAGAACAACCCCCTGGACACCAAGCAATCTGGCTTCAAGAGCAATCACTCCACGGAGACTGCTGTGCTTCCTGTCACTGAAGCCTTACGACTAGCTAGAGCAACCTCTAGATCATCTGTCTTCATCCTACTCGACCTCTCTGCTGCTTTTGACACTATGAATCATCATATCCTCCTGTCAACTCTCTCCAGCCTGGGCATCACTGAAGCGGCTCTGCGCTGGGTGGAATCCTATCTCTCAGACAGATCCTTCAAGGTATTGTGGAGGGGAGGTATTTCAGAAACTCAGCAACTCACAACTGGTATTCCACAGGGGTCAGTTCTGGGTTCACTCCTCTTTTCTATCTACACTACATCCCTGGGGCAGGTGATTGAGTCTCATGGCTTCTCATATCATTGCTATGCTGATGACACCCAGCTACAGTATATTTGTCCTTCCAGCCTGATGATTCTTCTGTCTCTGCACACATCTCTGCTTGCCTGTCAGACATCTTGTTCTGGATGAGGGAACACCATTTTAAGCTCAACCTGTAAAAATCTGAGCTTCTCGTCATCCCAGACTTTCCCACAATCAACCACAACCTCACCGTACAGCTCGGCTCAACCGCGCTCAAGCCAACCAGGATGGCCAGGAACCTTGGGGTGATTCTTGATGACAGCTTGATCTTTACAGACCACATCTCAACAACTGCACGTTTCTGTAGGTTCATCCTGTACAACATAAAGAAAATCCGACCCTACATCACCGAACAGGCTACACAGATATTAGTCCAGGCTTTTGTTATCTCAAAACTGGACTATTGCTACTCACTACTCTCGGATCTCCCGTTCTGCTCCATCAAACCCCTTCAAATGATTCAGAATGCAGCAACACGCCTCATCTTCAAACAGCTCAAGAGAACCTATGTCACACCCCTCTTCATCTCCCTCCACTGGCTACCTGTAGCCGCCTGCATCAAATTCAAGGCCTTGATGCTCACCTACAAGACCTTGTCTGGAACAGCACACTCCTACCTCAATTCTCTCCTGAAGGCTTACGTTCCCTCACACAATCTAGGATCAATCAACGACCAACACTTAGTAATACCTACTCAGCGTGGCTCAAGGTCCCTTTCAAGAGCCTTCACACTAACTGCCAATGAACATCTGAATGATTCAGAGGACAAGTGGGTGAAAGTGTTGTGGTCAGATGAGACCAAAATGGAGCACTTTGGCATCAACTCAACTCGCAGTGTTTGGAGGAGGAGGAATGCTGCCTATGACCCCAAGAACACCATCCCCACCGTCAAACATGGAGGTGGAAACGTTATGCTTTGGGGGTGTTTTTCTGCTCAGGGGACAGGACAACTTCACCGCATCAAAAGGACGATAGACGGGGCCATGTACCGTCAAATCTTTGGTGAGAACCTCCTTCCCTCAGCCAGGGCATTGAAAATGGGTTGTGGATGGGTATTCCAGCATGACAATGACCCAAACACACGGCCAGGGCAACAAAGAAGTGGCTCAAGAAGAAAGCACAAAGTTCTCCTGGGGGGTAGCCATAGAAAAATACGTGTGCAGTTACGAAACTTAGATGAAAAAAACCAAAATGGTGGCCAACTACAAGAAACGTCTGACCTCTGTGATTGCCAACAAGGGGTTTTGCCACTAAGTACTAAGTCATGTTTTGCAGAGGGGTCAAATACTTATTTCCCTCATTAAAATGCAAATCAATTTATAAAATTTTTCACATGCGTTTTTCTGGATTTTCTTGTTGTTATTCTGTCTCTCACTGTTCAAATAAATCTACCATTAAAATTATAGACTGATCATTTCTTTGTCAGTGAGCAAATGTACAAAATCAGCAGGGGATCAAATACTTTTTTTCCCCTCACTGTATCTGCTTGATATATCGCTTTGCTTGTATTTTCTCATTTGTAAGTCACTTTGTATAAAAGCTTCCGCTAAATGAATAAATGTAATGTAATGTATATCTTTCCGAAAAGAAACAATCTTCCTCCTAAGGACACTGATGATGAACCTAAAACCTCTGCTTCAGTCTCACTATTAGAGAATGTGTCTTAAAGAGGAGCAGGTCACGTGACTCTCAGAGAGATGAGCTTACCTCAGTATCTCCAGTTTACAGAGAGGATTCTCCAGTACAGCAGAGAGACACTTCACTCCTGAGTCTCCTATTTTATTCTCAGACAGATTCAGTTCTCTCAAGTGTGAGGGGTTTGATCTCAGAGCTGAAGTCAGAGAAGCACAGCCTTCATCTGAGATGCGACAAAACACCAACCTGCAGAGACACAATGACACACTCTTCAACACATTTTCATCTTGGTTTCATATTTTTCATTAATTTATTACACAAGTTATCCAGAGGGAGAAATTTTTATTGCCTGCTTGCAAATATATTTTTCTGCATGTAGTATTGTTTTGCAACTGATATTTGCTGTGATGATTTGTATTATGACTTGTGTAGGAGTTATTGTGACTTTCAGAGAGATGATCTTACCTTAGTGCCTCCAGTTTACAGTGAGGATTTTCCAGTCCAGCAGAGAGCCACTGCACTCCCGAGTCTCCTAGTTTACTCTCAGACAGATCCAGTTCTCTTAGTCTGGAGGATTCAGAGTTGAGTACAGAGGCCAAAGCTTCACAGTGTTTCTCGTTAAGTGTTACATGCTGAATGCTGAAGGAAATAAAATAATACATAATGAACTAACACTAGCGCAAATTATTTAGTCCTAAAAGCTTTCCCTGTACCTTCTCTTTTTCTTTAAATGCCAAAAATACAAACATCAGTTATGTAATTTATTACCCAGCCCAAATACAAAACTTCAGATACCGAGGGCGCTTCCCACAGCGTTCAGCTAACTCAATGTCTTATTCCCTTCTCATGGAACAGGGTTACATGCGTAACCCAGATGTTCCCTTTCAAAGGGAACCTCGATGTTGTGTTAGCTGAATGCTGTGGGAACGAGAATACTGTCACCGTCATACTGGGGGTATGGCTTGTTCCAAAAGATCTGACCCCGAGGGTCATTGCAAGACACTCGAGCCCGGGCTGGAATGTATATCCAGGCTGTAAAATCTAACGAACGTGTGTGGCATAGACCACCCCGCCACAGCACACACATGCTTTAAGGATACACATTTGGACAAAGCCTTCGAGGAGGAGACCCCCGTAGTGGGCCATTATGCCCAGAGGCATAGTGAGACCGTGTGCATCATAAGCAATAGAGATTGCTTCCAATATCCAATTAGAGATGCGCTGCTTCGACACAGCATCACCCGAGACAGCAGAACCCTGCCAATAAGGTGCTACTCGCTGCAGACGTAGACAGTTTTGGCAAACTCTCGACAGAACTTGTGGGATCACAGCAATTGGGGGAAAAGCATATAGATGTGACCTTGGCCACATGTACACCATGGTGCCTAGGCCTAATGCTGCGCGAGGTGTGAGGGCGACCCACAACGGGCAGTGTGTTGTCTCCCCAGAGGCGAACACATCCACTTGCGCTTGGCCAAACCTTCGCCATATGGACTCTACCACTTGTGGATAGAGCCACCAATCCCTGGGCCTCAGCCCCTGCCTCAACAGAATGTCTGCCCCCACATTCCAGTTGCCCAGAATGTACAATGCACCCACTGACAAAAACTTTCCCTTAGTCCAGAGAAGAATTAGTTGTGCCTGCTTGAACAGGGGGCGTGGACATAATCCTCACATGAGACCACTGTTATGTTGTCTGGCAGCACATGGTGACCTCTCAATTGAGGAAGAAAGAATTTCAGTGCTAGAAATATGGCCTTCCAACCTTCACAGCTTCAGTGACTGAACCTTCTCTAAAATTGCATCCCATCTCTGGAGCTCCTTGCCTCAAACTCTCAGACAATCACAGTCATTCTCCTTATTTACAGAACCCACCTGTTCTCCCAAGCTTTCAACATCTCTGCAACTTGGTTCATACCAGTTGATGTTTATTGTTTCTTTATTCCTCTCTCCATGTTTTCTTCTGTTTTCCTAGACTTTTATTACATATGATTATTTGTCTTTTTTACTTATGCTACTGTGTTTAAATTTATCAGTGTTTAACTCAGTGTTAAATTTTGTAAGCATCTTTGAGTCATTGAAAAGCATGCTATAAATAAAATGCATTATAGTTAATATTATTTTATTATTATTATTATTATTATTATTTTATGTAATGATGTTTATATAACTGAAATACTGCCAGTATTGAAGTAATACTGTAATACGCTGTAATATTAGACATAACTCTCATGTGATGGAAACTTCATGGCTTTATGCATCTATTGGCATTGACGCCTCCTTGTATCTTTTGTGTTTAGGTTAAAAATAAACCATCTCATATTGTAATATGTCATTCAGTCTCACAGTACTTTCAGTTTCTCACTTTCTAACACTGTAACAGTAGAACAGTTCTATTCAGCTATACTTACATTGCTTTTCTGGCTGCTGCAATCACAGGCATCACCTTCACAAGAGCCAAAGCGGTTATGTTCTCTGTACTGGTATATTTACTCAGGTCAAATTCCTCCAGCTCCTGTGCTGATGTCAGTAAGACAAACACGAGAGCTGACCACTGTGAAGAAGAGAACTTTCTTTGTTTTCCAGATTTCAGGTAACATTGGATTTGCTCCACTAGAGAATTGTCACCCAGTTCATTCAGACAGTGGAACAGATTGATGGATTTCTCTTCAGGGGGATTCTTACTGATCATCATTTTAATGTACTGAACTGCTTCCTCTTTGCTCTGGGAGCTACCTTCTGTATGTGTTACTAATGAATGTAAGAGTTTCTGATTGGACTCCAGTGAGAGACCCAGAAGAAAGCGGAGGAAAAGATCCAGATGTCCAGTCTGACTTTCTAAGGCCTGATCTACAGCACTCTTGTGGACATCTGAAAGTGTCTTAAAGACCTGACTCTGTTTAAGAACATTGCTCTTTTCCTTCATGCATGTCAGGTGCACATACAGAGCTGCGAGATGCTCCTGAATGCTCAGATGAACAAAGCTGTACACTTTACTCTGGTGAAGTCCAAACTCTTCTCTGAAGATCTGAGTACACACACCTGAGTACACTGCTGCTTCTCTCACATCAATGCCACACTCTCTCAGGTCTTCCTCATAGAAGATCAGGTTGCCTTTCATCAGCTGCTGAAAAGCCAGTTGTCCCAGTTTGAGAAGCATTTCTTCATCACTCTCCTGCTTCTTTGAGTACTTTTCTCTTATGATGTTTGTCTGAATGATGAGGAAGTGTGTGTACATTTGAGTCAGAGTCTTGGGCATCTCTCCACTCTCTGCTTCATCCAACATTCTCTCTAGAACAGTGGCTGAAATCCAGCAGAAGACTGGGATGTGGCACATGATGTAGAGGCTTCTTAATGACTTCAGGTGTGTGATGATTTTTGTGGGCCAGGCTCTGGTCACTGATCCTCTTCCTGAAGTACTCCTCCTTCTGTGGGTCATTGAACCCTCGTACCTCTGTGACTCGATGGACACACTCAGAGGGAATTTGATCAGCTGCTGCTGGTCGGGAGGTGATCCAGATGAGAGCAAGGGAAGCAGATTCCCTTTGATCAGGTTTATCAGCAGCACATGCACTGATGCTGATTCAGTTACATCACACACTCTCTGTGTGTTCGGAAATCCAGAGGAAAACGATACTCGTCCAATCCATCAAAAATGAACAGAACCTTTTCCAAACTGGACATTTCTGTTTCTTTTGTCTCCTTAAAACAGACATGAAGGAGATCCATCAGACTCAGTTTCTGGTCCTTCATCAAATTCAGCTCTCTGAAAGGAAGTGGAAAGATGAGCTGGACGTCCTGATTTACTTCCCCTTCAGCCCAGTCCAGAATGAACTTCTGCACAGAAACTGTTTTTCCGATGCCAGCGACTCCCTTTGTCAGCACAGTTCTGATGGGTTTGTCTTGATCAGATAAGGGCTTAAAGATGTCATTGCATTTGATTTGTGTTTCCTCTGTTGTTGTTCTCCTGGATGCTGCCTCGATCTGTCTCACCTCATGTTCTTTATTGACGTCTCCACTGTCTCCCTCTGTGATGTAGACCTCTGTGTAGATCTCATTCAGGAGTGTTCGGTTTTCCAGGTTTATCATCACTCCATTTAAACACTGAAACTTCTTCACCAGATTTAATTTGATCTTTTTCTGGAATTCATTTACAGCAGCAGGTTCTGGGTCGTGTCTGTGACAGGGTGAAGAAGGAAGACATGGTAAGACATGGGGTCTAATTATTAGACTTTAAGATCACACTTTTTTCTGACTGTTACCACAGATAACCATTCTTTATGATGTTCTCACTGTGTATTTGCCTTATTCTACAGTATGTTCTCTATAATATAATCACTCTGCAGAAAATTACAGCAAAGATGTTTATAATACCAGCGCGTCAGTGTCACAGTCATGTTGTTGGTTTGGATCTTACCTTGTAGCTTTGATGATGTTCATTTCTCTTCTGCCTCCTGACTTCTGTGGAACACTGGGAACAAAAATGAAAGCTGCTAAAGAACACAACTTTCATCACTTTAACCCGTAAGAACCCACGGTGACACAAATACTGGGATGATCTGGAAAGGTCCTTTTAAAGCTTTATCCCTGACTTTTAACTCAGGAAATCCCCAAGTAACATCTACTGAACATCCAGGTTAGGTCATGTGAGTTTTGTGTTACCATGACATCATTTCCAAAATGGTGGTCTGCCTGGTTGGCACATGTTGCAGTATAAGCAATTTTTTAAAAAGGCTTGTTCTTATTACTAAAGGTATGTTTCAACCCATTTAACAATTGCAATGTTTTAATAGCATGTGCTCTATTACATTTATCCTGTTTTGTTCACATTTCTTGAACAAATTTATATAAAACAAGTTATGAAAAAAATCAGGGTCTTAACCTTAAAAAAGAAGGTGAAACTATCATGTGACGTCTTTGTCACGTTAAGAAAAATGGTAATGAGCTGCTCAATTAATTTAGCTGATTCAATTATTTTGAAGTGATATATTTTCTGCAGAATATATATATATATTTAAATGTAAACATAAAATAATGTCAAATAAATTAAATTGTTAAAAGAAATGTATTATGAAACTAATTTGCATATCTGTAACTGAAACAAACAAACAAAAAGAGTTTAATATCATACATTTGTCCTATTTTGAGGTCATCTCATCTTGAATGTCACACCTCCAGACAATTTTCACACAACCCTGGAGTATTTCGGAAAGTTAATAACTGTAGAAATGCTTGAGTTACTGAAGGAACAATCTAATTTGTACAGTGTGCAAAAATGTGAAGCTCAAAGAAATGTTAACACCACTGTTAAAGAATTGGAAATATTGATTGGCCTCTATCTGCGCATGGGTTTGCAACAAATGCCGGGGAAATCGTGCATACTGGGAAAATGACACAAGCTGTTCCATGGTCGCTGACAACATGTCTCGCAACCGTTCAAACCCTGCTACATCTCTGACAAAACATTGTTTGACAGTAATGTTAAACAGGCAAGTGTTGGAAGATTCAACCATGGCGATATTTGATATGTTAGCCCGCAATGCCTGGATATCACCCCAGAAGAGCACAACTTCTATTATTTGCGAAAGACATTTTGACCGGAACAAATATTTACATTCTTTCCACTAAAACAGGTAGCTGGACTGGATAAAAGAATGTGTAACACGGGCTTTCTCTCTGCAGTGTCTTTAGATACGAGAACTACGGGACGTTACCTGTGTACAGACGAGGGGTTTCCATTCTTAAAGTACCAAGGAGGATCCATAGACGCACCACTCTTCATGGAGACACAGCTGGGTTCTGGTGAGTCTGATCTCTTTCTCTGGAGTTTACTGCACAACATTATAGACAGTCCTTTAGTGACTTATATACACTCTATACAGTTTTGGACTGACTTGTTAATGTAATGAGAACGACCCTAAATCCAAAAAAGTTGCAATGATTTGCAAATCTCATAAACCCATATGCTATTCACAATAGAACATAGAAAACATATCAAATGTTTACACTGAGGAAATGTGCCATTTTAAGAAAATTAATTTTAATTTAATGGCAGCAACATGTCTCAAAAAAGTTGGGATGGGGGCAACAAAAGGCTGGAAAAGTAAGTGTTACTGAAAAGAAACAACCGGAGGAACATTTTGCAAATAATTAGGTTAATTGGCAACAGTTCAGTAACATGATTGGGTATAAAAAAGGACATCTAAGAGAGGCTAAGAAAAATGGTACAATTCTTCAGTTTAAAATTTTTCTATGTTTTCTATGTTTGATTGTGAATAACATACGGGTTTATGATATGTGCAAATCATTGCATTCTGTTTTTATTGACATTTTACACAGTGTCTTAGAGTTTCTTAGAGGGGTAGAGTCTCTCATATGTTGTTGGTTTTGATCTTACCTTGTAGCTTTGATGATGTTCATTTCTCTTCTGTCTCCTGACTTCTGTGGAACACTGGGAACAAAAATGAAAGCTGCTAAAGAACACAACTCTCATCACTTTAACCCGTAAGAACCCATGGTGACACAAATACTGGGATGATCTGGAAAGGTAATTTTAAAGCTTTATCCCTGACTTTTAACTCAGGAAATCCCCAAGTAACATCTACTGAACATCCAGGTTAGGTCATGTGAGTTTTGTGTTACCATGACATCATTTCCAAAATGGTGGTCTGCCTGGTTGGCACATGTTGCAGTATAAGCAATTTTTTAAAAAGGCTTGTTCTTATTACTAAAGGTATGTTTCAACCCATTTAACAATTGCAATGTTTTAATAGCATGTGCTCTATTACATTTATCCTGTTTTGTTCACATTTCTTGAACAAATTTATATAAAACAAGTTATGAAAAAAATCAGGGTCTTAACCTTAAAAAAGAAGGTGAAACTATCATGTGACGTCTTTGTCACATTAAGAAAAATGGTAATGAGCTGCTCAATTAATTTAGCTGATTCAATTATTTTGAAGTGATAATTTTTGTAATATTCTGCAGAAAATATTTTGTTATGTAAACATACAATAAATGTCAAAGAAATGTATTATGAAACTATTTTGCACATCTGTAACTGAAACAAACAAACAAAAAGAGTTTAATATCATACATTTGTCCTATTTTGAGGTCATCTCATCTTGAATGTCACACCTCCAGACAATTTTCACACAACCCTGGAGTATTTCGGAAAGTTAATATCTGTAGAAATGCTTGAGTTACTGAAGGAACAATCTAATTTGTACAGTGTGCAAAAATGTGAAGCTCAAAGAAATGTTAACACCACTGTTAAAGAATTGGAAATATTGATTGGCCTCTATCTGCGCATGGGTTTGCAACAAATGCCGGGAAATCGTGCATACTGGGAAAATGACACAAGCTGTTCCATGGTCGCTGACAACATGTCTCGCAACCGTTTTCAGACCCTGCTAGCATCTCTGACAAATCAGTGTTGTCAGTGAAATGTAAACAGGCAAGTGTTGGAAGATTCAACCATGGCTTGATATGTTCGCAAGCAATGCCTGGATATCAGCCCAGAAGAGCACAACTCTATTATTTTCAGCAACTGAAAGACATTTTGACCGGAACAAATATTTACATTCTTTCCACTAAAACAGGTAGCTGGACTGGATAAAAGAATGTGTAACACGGGCTTTCTCTCTGCAGTGTCTTTAGATACGAGAACTACGGGACGTTACCTGTGTACAGACGAGGGGTTTCCATTCTAAAAGTACCAAGGAGGATCCAAAATCTTTCAACTTGATATTCCTACTAGTCAACTTGGGGTAGTCAACAAAATCAACATGGTCACTCACAGCATCAGAAATAAACAATCTTTAACCGATTGTGCTGTATATGCAAGTGTATCAATCAAGATACAGAGATATTCAAGTGTTAAATCCAAAATACTGATTTTATGTTTGTTCAAGCTCTCTGTATTCCTCTGACATTCGTATATGATTAGCACTATGGTAAACTTTCTACAACTTTTTCATGCTTAATATTTTCTTTCTTCACAGCCACCTCTCTGCAGTGTCTTTAGATACGAGAACTATGGGACGTTACCTGTGTACAGACGAGGGGTTTCCATTCTTAAAGTACCAAGGAGGATCCATAGACGCACCACTCTTCATGGAGACACAGCTGGGTTCGGGTGAGTCTGATCTCTTTCTCTGGAGTTTACTGAACAACATTATAGACAGTTCTTTAGTGACTTATATACACTCTATACAGTTTTGGACTGACTTGTTAATGTAATGAGAACGACCCCAATTCCAAAAAAGTTGCAATGATTTGCAAATCTCATAAACCCATATGCTATTCACAATAGAACATAGAAAACATATCAAATGTTTACACTGATGAAATGTACCATTTTAAGAAAATTTATTTTAATTTAATGGCAGCAGCATGTCTCAAAAAAGTTGGGATGGGGGCAACAAAAGGCTGGAAAAGTAAGTGTTACTGAAAAGAAACAACTGGAGGAACATTTTTGCAAATAATTAGGTTAATTGGCAACAGTTCAGTAACATGATTGGGTATAAAAAGGTCATCTTAGAGAGGCTAAGAAAAATGGTACAATTCTTCAGTTTAAATATTTGATATGTTTTCTGTGTTTGATTGTGAATAACATACGGGTTTATGAGATGTGCAAATCATTGCATTCATATTTACATTTTACACAGTGTCTTAGAGTTTCTTAGAGGGGCGGAATCTCTCATAAGTAAAGATAGGATGGAATCTGGATGGAAGAATATGTTGCTCTAAAACCTGTATATACCTTTCAGCATTTGATGGTACCTTTGCAGATGTGCAAACTGCCCATTCCATAGGCACTAATGCACCCCCATACCATCAGAGAAGCAGGCTTTTGAACTGAGCACTGATAAAAAGCCGGATGGTCCCTTTCCTCTTTAGTTTAGAGGATACGGCGTCCATATTTTCCAAAAATAATTTCGATTCATCATGTGTTATGGACCTGTTTCTGAGCCCATGCAGTGATTTCCATTACAGAATCATGCCTGTTTTTAATGCAGTGCCACCTGAGGGCCCAAAGATCACGGGCATGCAGTATTGATTGCGCACCCTTGTCTCTTGCACCCACAGATGTATAAAGATTCTCAGAATCTTTTGATGATATTATGTAGCATAGAAATTGTTCCACAATTTGTAATAGGGCTGCAACTAACAATTATTTTCATAATCGATTAGTTGGCCGATTCCTTTTTCGATTAATTGGATGGGGCGTGGCAAACTTTCAGTACACGTTTTTTGTTCATTTAAAATAAAATCCACAAACTGAGTGTTACAAATATAAACTTCAGACTAAAACTTTACACAACTGTTTGTCCAAAACAGAAAAGAACTCAACACACACACCAGAATATACATGATTAATTTAGGACTGTAGTTTAATTCGATGCTTTTTGTGCATCCATAACAAAATAATGCATGAATTTGCTTGCATATTACACAGGTTTTCAAACTTTGTTGTACCCAGGGAACTCTAACTGTGAAATACATTCCAGAGACGCCTTCAGTACAGATTTATTTAATGAAAATGATTTAAGTGTGTACAGTAATATTTTGTTCATTTGTTACAACCTTAGAGTTTAGAATTTTCCATCCAGCAGAACACATTAATGCCTACTATGGCAGGGCGATATTGAAAAATAAAATCTTGACTTTCTTTTCAATTTTATGACCAATTTTCGATCACGATTTCATTTTTAAAAATTTCTTACATAATGCAAATGACAAAATGACAATTTATTTCAAACAATGTTTTTTTTTCCCCAATTAGAATGGACTTGGAAATGGAAAATGCTTATGTGCATAAATAATAACAGCACCATCTAGAGCCAAAAATGGTTATCTACTACAGATGTTACTGTTGAACATAATGAACCTTTCTTCTTGTCCTATGAAAGAGCATTATAAAATCTTTCAACTTGATATTCCTACTAGTCAACTTGGGGTAGTCAACAAAATCAACATGGTCACTCACAGCATCAGAAATATCTTAAACCGAGTGTGCTGTATATGCAAGTATTTGCTTTAGATCAATCAAGATACAGAGATATTCAAGTGTTAAATCCAAAATACTGATTTTATGTTTGTTCAATCACTCTGTATTCCTCTGACATTTGTATATGATTAGCACTATGGTAAACTTTCTACAACTTTTTCATGCTTAATATTTTCTTTCATCACAGCCACCTCTCTGCAGTGTCTTTAGATACGAGAACTATGGGACGTTACCTGTGTACAGACGAGGGGTTTCCATTCTTAAAGTACCAAGGAGGATCCATAGACGCACCACTCTTCATGGAGACACAGCTGGGTTCGGGTGAGTCTGATCTCTTTCTCTGGAGTTTACTGCACAACATTATAGACAGTCCTTTAGTGACTTATATACACTCTATACAGTTTGGGACTGACTTGTTAATGTAATGAGAACGACCCTAAATCCAAAAAAGTTGCAATAAACCCATATGCTATTCACAATAGAACATAGAAAACATATCAAATGTTTACACTGAGGAAATGTACCATTTTAAGACAAAAAAAAAGAATTTTTAATTTGATTGCAGCAAGATGTCTCAAAAAAGTTGGGACGGTGGTGCAACAAATAGCTGGAAAAGTAAGTGTTACTGAAAAGAAACAACTGGAGGAACATTTCGCAAATAATTAGGTTAATTGGCAACAGTTCAGTAACATGATTGGGTATAAAAAGGTCATCTTAGAGAGGCTAAGAAAAATGGCACATTTCCTCAGTTTAAATATTTGATATGTTTTCTATGTTCGATTGTGAATAACATACGGGTTTATGAGATGTGCAAATCATTGCATTCTGTTTTTATTTACATTTTACACAGTGTCCCAACTTTTTTGGAATTGGGGTTATATATACTCACTACATATTTCAGATAAGAACAGTTAATGACTACAATATAAGGACATGGTAGGTTACCACTTTTTTGAGGGCGGGGTCACATTATCTGTTTCCAGCTCAGGGCTCTCCATTTTTGAATATTACTGTATTTACATACAGCTCATGGACACACAGCCAAGTCACTGACCTCTGGAATGAATTACACTCCTGGAAAACACAAAAACAAACATGAAGTAAAACTCGCAAAAAAGAACAATATTTTACAGCTTTGACCGACAGAAAAAAATTGCTATTTTGTTAATAAAAAAAAAATCATGTGTTTTCAGATTTCATTGATGACTCAAATTACAAAGACTAAATCCTTATAGTCAGATCAAGAACCATTCATTTTCAGTAAGCACTTTATCCTGATCAGGGTCAGAGTCCATCCCAGGAACACTGGATAGATAGGGAAACACCCAGAAGGACATCTGAAGGAATAACTATAATTGTCCATGTCCTTTTACATTCAGTAGCAGAAGTATTTCTATTTCCTCACTGCACATCAGAGTCCAGATGATGGGATTTAAATGACAGTTCCAGTCATACAAGACGTTAGGAATGAAAACATTGTAAGAACTTAGAGATGGTGATAGAGGTTTATTTACCAACTACTTTTAAATCATGGCAGGTGAAATTTCTAGAGCACTCAGATAATGTTTTTCAGCAGCAGATCACTGAAATGCATGTGTGAGTGCCTCCAAACATTAGAAGCAGGAGGATTCATAGTAAAAGAAGTTTATAAGGATTATAAGTGACATCATGTAATGCAGGTGCAGAGGACAGGAGCACACGTAGATTGAGATAAACAAATAACAGATTGTTGGCGACATAAACCCTGAAGTTCTGGAGATGTCTGAGGCTCAGGAGTACTGGAGGTTTATCAAAAAAAATTCCAATGTGCATTATTTTACAGCTTCATGACTTTTAGAAAGACATTGTTAAAAAGGTAAACGGCATACATCAAGATGTTATGAACTGTATTTAAAAATTAGAATGAGCTTCTGGGCATATTACAGTGTGAGGGAAATGATTAACGTCTTACTTTGAAATAGCCCTGTTCATGTTCATCAGTGAATAATGCCACTTGTGGTCATGTCATGGAGATTAGTACAGAACGCTCTTTCCTCTTACATTGACACAAACGTGTTGTCGTCTTCAGGGATGTCTGCATATCTGCTAAGACCTTGAAACCACCAAACTGGCTCAAAGCTCCTAGAACTCACTTTTCGAGACTTGCAGATGTCAAGCTCTCCTTATCTTAAAACTTATATAGCGCATGTGAGAGACGAGTGCTTCAGAACGCCGTCATCTTCTAAGCTGTGTTCATCTCTCTCACTGTAATAAAACTTCTACTCCTGAGAGGACGAGTCTACTGGTGTTTCTCTAAATTTCTACAACAGCTTATACTGCAGATAATGCTAATGTTCATTTTGGGGGAACACCACTTTGTTTACCAGTTATTAAGCAATGCAAACAATCACATTATGAAAGCAAAATGTCCATCCCACTACCTCACAACACACGCAAGCATGCCTGCAATTCGCTTAAAATAGACATTCAGTCAGTGGCTGTAAAGATTTACAACCATTTCTCAGGATCTGCTTCACAAAGCGATGACCTACAAGATTTTTTTATTTCTTTGTTAAAAAAAATTCTCATTGAGTGGTGAGAAGATCTTTTTTTTTTTTGCTGTTCCAGCAGCTCCTCAAAATGCAGTGGAGACAGAGAGACAAACACTTTCACTTTCGGAAAACCGATTCACTACAAGTGATGTGTCTTTCGTCAAATCAACACATTAAACTAATACAGAGAGGAGAAGACTATGCAAATCTGCCTTGGTACATGTTATAAAGTGTCAAATAAGCTACATTTCATTACACACTTACTTAGAGAGCTGTGACAAACCCTCCACTATGTCCTATCAATATGAGTGGTGTTAGGGGTTTCAGAAACAATACACCACAAGATAGAAATAGCTCGACTGAATTCAGCATAGCCAATCCACCTAGCTGTATGTTTTTGGACAGTGGCAGAAACTCCGAGAACCCAAAGGAAAACCTCACGAGCATGTGAAACACTTAAAAAAAATAACCCAAGCTCAGGATCAATGCTACCCCATGCATCACTGTGAATCCCTAATTTGAGCATAATAGTTAATCATTTGATGTGAGCGTTTGAGTAGATTAAACTTGTCTTGACGCAATTTGATCTTTTATATTTAAAGTAAAAAGAGTTACGTTCTACAGTTATATACATACATACACATACACACACACACACACACACACATATATATATTTTAAATCAGCATAGTGTAGCTCTTGGCAAACTATTCGGGTGTGTTTTTAATCATACCAATTTGAATCATCCATTTTATAAGTAATTAGCATGGCTCTACTGAAACTGACAGATCTTGTGATTTTGAATGCCAATAACTAAAGACTCTACAGCAGTAAGATGAAGAAAAGACGAATAATTTATTAAAAGGTGTTTAAGTAGGTACATAACACTTTATAGTGTCTCTAAACGTGATTGATTTTGCCCTGTAGACACTACTGTCACAGCCTTAACACTGCTCCACCAGATGCAGCATGGAGCCCCTCAAGACTGAACTCAGATCTCTGTTCTTCCTTCCTTGTTGATCGAAGAGAGAAACGCGAATAAATAAACACCCCCCCTACAACAGCTGGACCAGGAAGTAGGTTTCAGTTCAGCTGACGTGACGCAGTCTTACTGCTGTTTCTACACGAGAACAATAAAATATAACGATGTTTCTGTTAAAGAAATCACTCACTTTTAGCCAACAGTCCTTGTTGTGTGACATTAATATCACCGTTTCTGCCTGCTGTTGAAGTTTATTGTCTTTATCAACAACAACAAAATGGAGTCCGGAACAAACGCGTTCACTCCTTTAGGAGGATTCTCTACGAGTGATTCGCAAACGAGTCGACTCTTTGAACCGGCTCTTTTAGAAGAACGTTATTTTTTATGGCTGCATAAAGCATCGAATCAAACTACAGTCCTAAATGACTAATTGGGGGGAGCACAGATCGTAGATTGTTACTAATTTGAGTACTATCACTAATCAGTTTTCCTATTACAGCTAGTGTTTTTATTTTTAAAAGCCTCTCGTGTAGCCTTCAAACTGATTAAATGTTCCGTTTTGTGTAACAGCTTTCTGGAATATCAATATGAGTAATTTAAGGTCAGAGTTTCCGATTTGAGACTCAGCTCATGACTCACTGTGTCAAGGTTTTCAGGAGAAACAGAGCTTGTCAGTCTGGTTAAAGTCAGTGTGTGTGTGTGAAAGGAAATTCTCTTATATTATGTACCCTCTTATATTATGAATTGTTATCATATACCTATGATGAATGTAATCATTCAGTTACCTCTTTGAATAAGCTGATCAACTGCTATCCTTGATCATATTATTATGTATTTTCATGTCAACATGACACAGGACTCGTTTTGTATTATGACTATGTGCTGTGTGTTTTGTCTAAATCTGTCTGACACCTGGACCAGTAGAAACAGTCCACGCACGGCTTCTTATCAATATGTATAAATACTTCTGTTTTTAATAAACCGGCGTCTCTGTGAGCATGCAGGTGTCAGTGTGTGTTCACTTGGGCTCCCCTGATCGATCTGAAACGCTCTGAGGAAAACCACACTTTCTAGCTCATAGCAGCAAAGTTACCAAAAGTTAATAGAAGTAAATAAATATGGAATGGTAAAATAGGCTAAAGAAAGCATGACAGAGATCTGGAGACATAAAGCCGAGATTCCTGAGATGAGTGAAAAATCTAACAGTATGCAATCATTAAATATTTTACAGTTCAACTTGGAAACCAGACAGACAGGAATGTTTTGGCAACTGTATGGCATGTGGGTTGTATAAGCAGCCTAGTGTGTGAACAAAATCTTCAAAGACAGAATCATCCCAAACAAGGATTAGATATGCCTTTTATATTATTTTATTTAACATTTCATGTCACCAGTCTGCACCTTGTAGTGATCAATCGATCAATCAATCAATCTCTCTCATAATATGATTAACAGCACGTGGTGTGGAAGCGCCTCGTGATCACTTTACCCGCTATTACACTTGTATAACACTAGGGGGCGGTTGTTTGTTTTTTATTCAGATTAAGACGTTTCAAATCCGAGGTAAGAACTCGAGTTCTTGCTTTATTTCTCATTAAGGAAGCATTCAAAATGTGTTATAACCTGAAATTATAAACAGCTGAATTATTTTAACCCTGAGATCTGAGATTTGAAACGTTTTAATACCCCCCTCTCTCTCTCTCTCTCTCTCTCTCTCTATATATATATATATATATATGACTTCAGTTCACTGACGTGACGCAGTTTTTCTTACTCCTTTTTACACTTCATCAAATGTTACCGTTTTCGATTTCGATCAATTATAAAAAACCTTTATATTAAAGAAGCCACTCACTTAGCCAACAGTCCATTTTGTCTGACATTAATATCGCTGTTTCTACCTGGTGTTGAAGTCCGTCTTTATTTTTCAAACGCTCCACAAAATGGAGTCGAGGCTGAAGGAGAAACAGTTTCACTTTCGGTAAACTGATGTACCGTAGTTCGAGTGATGTGAAGTTCAGGAAACGACTCGACTCTTTGAGACGGCTCTTTTAGATTAATTTAGCGTAAATATATGACGCTATTTAACAATCTAATGGGCTCGGTTCAGCATCCAATCAAGTTCATTAATGTAGAAGAAATGATGAAGAATCATGACAGTCCATCAGCTGACGTGACCTCATGCTACACAATGTAGTTATTGCTGTAGATGGCTCTCTCTTTCTCTCTCTCTGTGTGTGTGTGTGTGTGTGTGTGTGTGTGTGTGTGTGTGAGAGAGAGAGAGAGAGTGAAGATCTACTGCAGTGTGGAACCAAGTGGCCCAGCTCAGGAAAATGTTGTGCCCATGCGCACTTGGGGCCCAAGCGAGTGGAAGAAAATTTATTTATTTATTTATTAATTAATTAATTATTATTATTATTTTTTTACATTGCCAAAATGTGGTTTAGCCACACAAGATTAAAAAAGATGCACACCACTCAACATCTACAGTGGCTTAGGCCGTAGTGATTGTATCACCTGAAAGTAGCTTTTGAAACTGGAGAGCCGAGAAGAGGTATACAAAGTCTGCGTGAGTGTGTGTGAGAGAGAGAGAGAGAGAGAGAGAGGAGAGAGAGAGAGAGAGGGGGGGGACAACCTACATGAAATATAGTATTATCATTATAATAAAGGAAAAAATAAAAATAGTAGCTTTATTTTCCATTTGATATCAGATACTTTCAGGGTTTTAGTAAAGCTGACCGATGTTGTTTGCATCCTTTTCATCACTAGAAGAGGAGAGTAGATTAAATAGGGGGAAAGGAGGAGAGAGACAGACAAAGAGAGACTGCCCCTGGACAGCCAAGGAGAAGAGGACCAAAAGAACATCTGGAAACAGGAGATGAGGAGAGAGACAGAGAGCCCCTGAGAGAAGCAAACAAGCCTGAGACAACTGAAGATAGAGACAGAACTCCTAGAGACAGAGCTGAAGAGTAAGAGACAGAACCCTGAGAGACAGAGCTGAAGAGTAGAGAGACAGAGAGCCCCTGAGAGACAGAGCTGAAGAGTAGAGAGACAGAGAGCCCCTGAGAGACAGAGCTGAAGAGTAGAGACAGAGAGCCCCTGAGAGACAGAGCTGAAGAGTAGAGAGACAGAGAGCCCCTGAGAGACAGAGCTGAAGAGTAGAGAGACAGAGAGCCCCTGAGAGACAGAGCTGAAGAGTAGAGAGATCGACAGGAAGGAAACATTAACAGGTCTGTGCATGTATGATTGTGTGTGAGTTACACTAGCATGGAAATGCCTTGATATTGCTGCTGCTGGTCCAGGAAAGCATTGTTGCAATCATTTAGTGTAAAATCCTGTATGATGGAGAATATCTACAGGTGTTGGTTGATATTGTCCTTCAGGTTGTGATCATAGGCTGTAACCTGTCAGAGTAAATCCTGTATAAGCTAGAGGTGTTTCAAACAAATAATACCCTAGAACTCAAAACCTTGATTGTATGCATGTGTGTATGGTGGGGGTACGGGTTGGGAGGGGGTTAAGACATGTAGGCCTGAGTGTATGGGTCTGAGATGGCTAAAAGACAGGCCTGAGTATATGATCTCTCTCACATGGTTCAATTAAAATGTAAAGTAGGGTGTTAAACATCGGTGTAACATGCTGTGGTCATATGCGAAAATCACAGAATGTCAAATTCAAAACCAATTCAGAACTGAATTTATCCATCCATCCATCCATCCATCCATCCAGCTTCAACCGCTTATTCCTGCTTCAGGGTCGCGGGGAACCTGGAGCCTATCCCAGGAAGCATCGGGCACAAGGCGGGGTACACCCTGGACAGGGTACCAGTCCATCACAGGGCACAATCACAAACACTCACACACCTATTCATATACTACGGACTATTGTTACGAATCGTAGGCGGGTGCAGGTGCAGATGCAGATCAGAACTCTATTACAGCAAAACACAAACTCCAAAGCAAACGTAGCATAGAGCAATCTCCTTCTTGGGATAAGTAACTGCTACAACATTAACTGATACCGTTACCATGATAAACATCTAAACAACTCGACCGTTACGAACGTGTCTACGTAACGTAGGACATACAGCGTTCCTACAAACAATCACGAGCCAAGTGCTCGGTAACTCAGGCCTTTAAATAACACGGGTCATTAAACAGAACGTAAACACACCTGCTGACAGTTACTGCAGAAGCTCGCGCTAATCCGGAAGCGAGCGCGCAAACAGTCCCGTTCAATCAAAAGAAGCGCCACAGCGGCCTCTGGTGGCTGTGGCGTGACACATATATTCATACTAAAAATGTTTTTCAATAGCATTACATTTACTCATGTTTTTATTTCAATTCAGGATTTTTTTTTTTCGCGAACTCTGATAATACTGCATAGAACAACACTGTGAGCTCGGTTATTATTCTATACACACACAAAGTCATATACAGTATACAATATATGCACATACACACAATACACATAGATACATTTTTTAAACTACTGCTTTATGATGCCTTTTTCTTATAAACCTTTTTTTGGGTGCAAAAGCTTTGTCTAAGAGTCAGACGGTTTTATAATATGTTCTACAATCTGTAATAAATAATAAATAAAAAAATCCTGATTGTTGCTTTAAAAATAACTTAAATACAGATATCATTTAAAACACAGATGGAAGACACATGTAGTAATAAGACTGTGAGGTCATCATGACTTGATCCTCACTCACTCACAGAGACAGATTCAGCTCTGACGGAAAATAAAAATAAGAGACAAATGCGATATAGGACAGGTTATTGAATTTGTAGGGAGAAAAACAACCAGATTCAAGAAAACAAAAATCATGCAACTACCTGTCCTTTTAATATCTATCCATGTGCATTACATCTTTCATGTATTTAACACATTAGTCAACCAATCTACCATATTTATATACAATATATCTATCCCTCCATCTTACATAGTATAGACATGGCCTGGCTGTGCCTCAGCTTCCCCCTCACCCTTTGGTGTGATGTTTTTCATTGGGATCATCACAGCAACATCATTCAGACAGACAGCACCATCACATCACATTCTGGGCTAACAAACAAACAAGCAAAATAGATAGATGTTAATTTTTTAAGCAAATATGAGTTCTGTGTCCAGGTGGATGCTTCTGCTATGGGAGTAAGGGCTGTCCTTGCTCAGGGCATAGAGCGAGAAAAGGCAGTACCATAGTAGGAAGCTCCTACCAAGACAGACACGATACTCCACCAAATTGGGCTCTTGAGAGCTTGTGGTACTACTTGCTTGGCTGAGAGTTCGACTTGGGGATAGATCGTCATGCCTTGACATGGATTCGATGCCAGGCTCTGGTCAAAATGTGGTCACTACCTTACTACCTGTCATGAAAACCTAGTTTTCCAATCTGGCAGATGGGAAGAGCGATGTGACTAAGGATTCAGTCACTCAATCACTATAAGCACATGCATGCACACACAAGCCATTTACAGCACACCTACATAAGTTACCTATTTAGGCAAAGTTAGCTAGCAGCTGCAACACCTAAATCCTTGGGTATGTGAAATGTCTGCATCTTGGCATCTGCATACATATACTGAATATTGCTTCTTTGGTAAAGTTTGGTGTATGTTCCATTTATCCAGCACATATAATCAGTGCTGTGTTTGTGCTATTTAATGGGAAAATTTAGCTATGACAAATACCTAGTTGATTCATGTTCCCATTACATTTAAACTTCTGCAACTCATGGATAGTGAATTGTAAATAATTTCCATCCATCTATCTTATGTACTGGTTATCCTACACCGGGGAGTTTGGGGCCTGTCACAGGAAACTCGGCACACAAGGTGGGGGACACAGTGGATGGGGTGCCAACCCATCACAGGACAAAGTCACACACACACCAGACAATTTGGAAATGCAAATCAGCCTACAAGGCATGTCTTTTGACTGAGGGAGGAAACCATGGAGAACATGTTGTGCATACACAAGACGGAGGCAGGGTTCAAACACACAAATCCGGAGGTAAGAGGCAAACGTGCTAACCAGTAAGCCACTGTGCCCAGAGTACTATTTTAGCAGTTTGCTATTCTGCAGTGGCATTGTGTTTGCTCTCAGCACTCAGCTGTTGTTTACAATGCCTATAGCCCTTAACACATACACTTTCACGCCATGGTTAGTCACAACCATTAAATCTTCACAGTTTTCCTAATAACTTATTTTGAAAAGACAGTTAATAAATTAATCAAAACCTGACCAATTACAATCCAGAATTTAACAGCACTGTGGTGTAATATGGATCAGTCGATGGCCTAGCAGGCGAGTGTTCCATTGTGACTTCTTGTTCTTCTTCGGAACAAAGCAGTAATTGATATAATCACTGGAATAGACTTCCAGTCCCCGCCTCAGTCCTCAGACGCCACCTACTGGTTTCAAGTGGAAAGTTTGCTGTTTCCTTTTTTTGTTTGTAGATAAGTTCAGATTGCTAAAGAAATATGGTGTTAATATGGGAAACAAGACCGTGTGAATATGTATTTAAATTAATAATAGTTTTCTTCATGAATAGGTTAAAAGTATTACAAAAACACGTGTTGCAAATTACAAACTTCTTAGCCCAAATAAAATTAGTGAACTTCATTTCAGATTGCTCACAAATATTACCCTTGCAACACACTTTTAAACAGTTTTTAAAAGATGTATCCCCCTTGTGCTCCTTTTGCAAAATGGAAGAAGAGTCAGTTTAGATTTGTTTTTTCTGTGCCCTTTCTCTAAATCTTTTTGTATTTACCTTGTTATTACGTTTATGTTTTAACAAATTGGTGCAGATTACAGAAATTATGATTTTTCTTTCAAATATTCATTCTATTGATGCTAAATTTCACTAAACTATATTGTTACTTTGTCTTTTAGGGCAATTTCATCTTCATGAAGCCTGAGCAATAGAATCTAAACTTAATTTTTTCTGCTGATGTTTTTTTTATTCAGTTGTAAAATCCTTATTTGCCTCTTTTAATTATATGTCGAAACCTCTGAGCGCCAAGGCATCCAAAATATATAACATTCTTAAGGATGTTACATTGAAAATGTAATTCTTTCACTATTATATGTGTTGCTTTTGTTTGTAATTGTCCCTTTGTTAGCAATATGTCATCACTGTGGTTATTTGTTGTACGTATATGTTTGACGCATAAAAAAAGGATTAAACCTTGGCTGAACAGGACTTGTTTTACAATTCGAAAAATAAATTGTTAACTTGTTGAAGGATTAAACATGAAAACAGTTTGTGATATATAAAAGCTTTGAGCCATGTATCGAGCACGCAACACAATCTCCAGTGAAGCCCCAAATCGAGGTATGTATTGGTTTCACAGAATCAGGTGTCTGACAACAAAAAGCCACACTTTCTGTCCAATCACATGTGCAATTCGATTGAACCTCAGATTTTTAATTTTACTTTATGAATCCTCATTGACTCAGTCTGGTTGGTTGGTTTGTGAGCAGTACTGTACTTTGAAAGTTGGATAATCAATACATTACATTTAAATCATCACTAATAATTTGTCAAAATTATTTGTTTTATTTTTCTTGGTGACATTTTATTTTTTAAATTAATTTTATTTTAAAAAGTTATTTTTATTTATTTACTTATTTTATTAATTTTATGTTTTAAATAAATTTTATTATTTTTGTTTTATTTTTCTTGGTGAAATTTTCACAAATTATTTTTTTTTTCTCTTGGTGAATTTTTGCACGTTTGGTTTTGTTTTGGTAAATTATACACTTTAGCATTGCAGTTTCTTTGTACACCAGCCTCTGTACCATGTGAAAGTGTTCTACAAGGCAAGGGACTTATTGTTAAAGAGGATAAATACACTCAAACCCAACACTGTCAAACAGCACTTATTTCTCAATAAAAATCATTAAAAACCTCTTTGTCAACTTTCTGTCATTCCCACAGTTACACAAGCACTAGGAAATCACTGCCATGTGTCAATGTAATAAAAAATAACAACTGTACTTTTGACCGCGATAGAGATGCTTACAACAAAGGTCCGGAGGAACCCTTGAAAAAAGTTCCTGGAACTAATTGTTCTCCATAATTTCGGTGGAAACACCGCTTTACACAAGCACTATCACTGCCAAGTCTCATATGCACATTTAATACCCAGATGATCCCGTCACACAGTGTCCTTATTCACATTTTAGTCCCTCACTTTATATGAATGGATCGTTTTGTATATGTCACAATGAATCATTTTCATTCAAACTTGTTCAATTAGCCTACATTTTAAAATACCCATTCAGACAAGAAATATGATGAATACAAATAATTTCAGGCAAAATACTTGCCATATGCAGCTCTGTTAGTCATATATGTGTACATTATACTTCTATTACATTCTATTACATAAACCTTTATTTGTGCACATAACATTGAAACTATCTGTGGGGTGTGTGTGTGTGGTGGGAGCTTCTTCCCCAGGCTTTTGGCTGCTTTTTTAACCATCAGATGGCGCTGTTTGGGGACCGCCTTTGATTATGGTTGCCAAGCATATATGGCTTCATCACAGTCAAATCTTAAAAAGCTTCATTTGGAACAGGCACAGGCACTCCGGATCTGTACTTGAGCATTTAAATAACCACCAGTGACTGCATTATAAGTTGAGACAGGAGAGATGCTGTTGAGTATCAGGGGGATTAAGATCATGCTGGCATATTGGGTAAATCCACAAGGGCATAGCAAGGTGCACACCACGAAAGCCATCTCATAAGAATGCTCAGAGTTTTATAGGACTAACTTTAACAGTTTCGGATGGGTAGGAAATACAACGGAAATACAACCGGGCGCACGGTGGCTTAGTGGTTCGCCTCACACCTCCAGGGTCCGGGGTTGGATTCCCACCGGGGCCCTGTGTGTGCGGAGTTTACATGGTCTCCCCGTGCTGCAGGAGTTTCCTCCGGGTACTCCGGTTTCCTCCCCCAGTCCAAACACATGTAGTTTGATTGGTGTGTCTAAAGTGTATGAATGGGTGTGTGAGTGTGTATGTGAGTGTGCCCTGCGATGGACTGGCACCCTTTCCAGGGTGTACCCCTGAACAGGGGTACACTGGGATAGGCTCCAGGTTCCCCGCGACCCTGAAGAAGGAATAAGCGGTAGAAGATGGATGCATGGATGGAAAAAAATTGTCTTCCAATCTAAGCCTCACACTCCAGTCCAGTAGGTGGCGGTAATGCACCTTTAACTGGTTTGCCAAACGCCATTAAAATAAAATGTAGAAGAAGAAGCTGAAGAAGAGGAAGAGGAAAAAAAGAGAGGAAGAAGAAGAAGAAGAAGAAGAAGAAGAAGAAGAAGAAGAAGAAGAAGAAGAAGAAGAAGAAGAAGAAACTTTATAGAAACGTAATCAGGAAATCGTTGTTGTTCACAGTAATTACTGGTGATCTCAGTCTGGTGTGAATACTACATTAAACATTCTCATGAGGTGTGTGGTGAGCTTCACCGCGTGTACTTCCGGATATCTAGAAGAGCTTCCTTAAGCAGATTAATGTACATATTTCTATGTAGAAGCTTCAATAAAATCCAGCGTTACACTGTAACCTTCATTGTGTGTGTGAGAGGACACTGGTAAGTCTCACTGTCGCTTTTGGGACACGGAAACTGTATGTTTTCTTTCTCTTCTTCTATCCACAAATGTTATAGATGAAAAATCACTTTAAACAACATGTTTTCACTTACAGTCTCTGAACCAGCCGTTTATGGAGACTGTAGATAATTCTGGACATGTATAATAGATTTATTTATTATTAGTGTTTTAGACACGTGGTATGCTCCGATGGTATTTTACTTTCGATTTCGAAGATCGGCATATATATATATATATATATATATATATATATATATATATATATATATATATATATATATATATATATAGAGTGAGAGATAGATAGATAGATAGATAGATAAAAAATCTATAATGTCAAAATATATGAAACAAATCAAAATGTTTTCCACTGCTATTTCTGCTAGTACAGCATTATTGTAGCTGAGTATGTAATTCCATTACTCCCCAAACCTGGTTGTGTAGTAGTGTTTTCCTTTACATTTTATGCTATTATGGCATTATTTTAGCTAGAACAATGCATGCATACTTTATGAATTATTGTCCAGAAAGAAATAAGACTGTAGTACTGCAGTGAGTTACTGATGCAGAGCTCTAGGCTTCTCAGACACGTACATTTACGATACTGTTGTCCACTGATATTGAGCCTCAGTGCCTGAGTTAAATTTGTGGATCAGTGGATCAGCTGATTCCATTGGTGCAGATCTGGAATGTTTGTGTGCTGTAGTGTTAAGATTTCTTAAATTTCTTAGATGTCCCTGTGCAAACACGAGCTCCATGAAGACATGGTTTGGCAGGGTTGGAGTGGAAGAACTATTTAGGAAAAAAAAATAGGAAAACCAGTTAGTGTTAATATTCGGGTTAATTGTACATAAGTATGTGATTTGAGACACAATGCTAGTTTATTTAGCAGAGGGAGATGGACAGAGAGATTTATCCATATTTATTACTGAATACCTAGAATTATTGTTGCATGACAAGAGATTGAAAAAGAATAAAATAATATGTACAATTCTAATTTAAATGTGGATTGTTTGAATGTGCCGCCCAGAAACTTCAAATCATAGCATACAAAAACTGTCTTTATAGTTAGAATTATATTTCTTATATTAATTTGCAAAATAAAAGAATTAAACAAAATAGGATATTTTGAGTTTCTTTTGCAACCCCATTTTTAAATCATGTGACCCCATGTTTGAGATACATCCCCTTATTTGAGAACACCCGGTTTAAATATTGTTGAATATTTATTGTGTTGCTAGCTAAGTTCTTATATGCATTCCGGACTTATTATAAATAATTGCATTTTTAATTTTTTTGTCAGATAGTAGATGGAGAGGCTTATGAAGCTGAAGAGCTGACATCATCAGTATGGCTTCTTCACATCAATCTGCCAGAGAGTATATCAGAGGTTCTTGTGAAAACCTGGTTGGAGGGCTACGAAACCTGCCTCTTATTGTTGAAAAACTTCACCAGCAGAATGTTTTAAATGGTAATGAAGTTGGTGACCTTGAGGATGAACCTCAAAACTGCAGAAAAACCAGGAAGATACTGGACTGGGTCTTAAACAAGGGTGAGGAGGCCTGCTATAAATTTCTCAGAATACTGGATCGTGAGAGGAAATCAGTCTTGCCAGAGCCGGATTCGTCTGGCCTGACTCCTGATTTACAAACATGGATATGCTTGTTCTCCTTTAGAGATGAGCCTGAAGATGATTATACTCAAGGTAAGAATGCTTGATATATGCACATAAATAACTAAATACAAAAACTGTGGCATTTACTATGGGTACACAATATATACATATATATCAGAAGTAGGATGAATTCATTTATATTGGGACAGTTTTTGACTTTTCATATAGTCTAAGCTTTATTGCCATAACTAAAACAAATCTCAACCCTACATGTGAAGGAAAAATGTTTATATTATATTCCAATGAAGCATGGCCATTTCCAAGGCTCCAGACTAACAGTGTCCATTTCTTGGATGTTTCCAGGATGATATCGTTGTTTGTTTACAATTAAAGGTACAATACTCGGTTAAAAACAAATTAGAATACGTACAGATAATCTGGCATATATGCAAAACATGATAAAAAATAATGGTGTAAGGCCTGACCCCAGTACAAGTGTATTATTGAATTGAAGTGTATAAAATAAATTGAAAAAGTGCAAATGCACGTCACTTGGATTGTTTGGTGTCATTTTACAGACAGTCCCCAACACCCCTTCACTCCGCGTCCCCACCACAGCTTGGTGGGTGAGAAAGGAAATGTGACCAAAGGCCACAGTGCAGCCACAGTCAGCAGATCATTCTTGTATTAGTAAACATCATGCTGTTCTTTAGAAGAAGAAGAAAAAAAAACCTTGACAAGAAATGCAATAAAACTAGAATAAACACTGGCAGTGCTGTTCCAGGATTGAGTATTTTATTACTGAAGCTGGATATGGAGTTAGTGATGTTACTCCTGGACAGCTCTGTAAATGCCATCTGTATAAAGCTTTGAACTGTTTTAATGTCCTTTTTTTTTCTTCGATAAAAATGTATCCAGTAGGTTTTTAATCACGTAAAAGGTATTTGGATTAAACGTATGAAATAACTACATAGAACTCGTTATAAATGAATAAAAGGGTAGCAGAGGCACATCTAATCATCCTCTTGAATTAGTATGAGTCAAATTTCACACACTGGAGACCCAGAGCTCTGATACTTTCTGCTGTAACAAGCAGAGTACCTGTTTAACACAATAAATCACTCAGGATATGGAAATCTAATTATTGTTAATCATGAGCTGAATATACTTGATTTAGTCTCTCAATTCGCCTGCTCTCCATCCTAAATAGTATTCAAGATAAGTATTAGTATGTTCCAGATCGTAGCATGTTGAAATGACCATATAAGAATGAAATGAAATGACCATATATGACCATAATAAGTTCTGTGAACATTTTACTAACATTCCAATTAAGTTATGATAACATTATTTCTGAATATTCTCTGAACATTTAAAACGTCCAGGTTAAAAAAAATGTTGTAAGGAAGTTTTTTTTTTTCTCGATAATGCAAATGTTAAACATAATTTTAAGGAGAACTTTCCACTTAATCTCTATTCAAACATCATCCAAACTTTCCCCTGGAAAGTTGCTTATATTCATGTTTATATTAATTCAAATAAAAAATAGGCAAAACATAAGCAATTCATTTCTTATAGCCACTTGTATGGACTTTTAAATTTTAAGTACCAAAAACTGACACAAGGCAATTATTTTTCACTATTTATAATTTCATATTCATGTTTACATTTTTCCAGAGTATTAATTTTAAATTTTAATTAATTACTTTTTAATAATTACTGATAATTACTGATAAGACTTTAAGATTAACATTTTACTGTAGTATATAACCAAACTGTAAGCATCTCAGGGAAGTATCCAACACATGGAATTGAAATGAGCTAAACCAAAAACACAACCCCACTCCAAGTTAAACATGGGGAACAAGAGAACACAATTGAAACAGAAAACACCACAAGAGTAAGTGTGCACTGTATATATGAACTGTTTCATTTGGAGTTTCAAACATTTTGGTGCTTCAGGCTGAAGACACACCTTAGAATGTCTGGATAGAGTCTATAGAAACAAAAGATAGATACAGCTTTAAAAAAAATTATGCACATTATTCAGGAAGGTAGATCACCAGGAACGGGGCTGTTGTCTGTTGATCTAAAACAGGGGTGGTGTGGGTACAGGTTTTTATACAAATTAGGCGGAGCCAAAACTGATTCCACCGGTTTCACCTGTTTAATCAGTTGATCTTTGCTTTCAGTAGGCTGAGGTGTGGCTTCTGCTTGATTAGAATGAAAACCTGCATCCACAATGGCCCTTTACCGATAACTGGACAACCTTTCTCTTAAAGAATTATTGACCCTGGAAAGGAAAAAGAACACAGAAATGAGAGCATATTGTTTACAAACTAGAACTTGCATGGCAACCCCCAACCCTGGCGGTGTGAGGGGAATGTGCTAACCACTAAGCTACCATGCGCCCTGTTTGCAGGACTACCAGACCGGCTAAAGACTAGGCTAATTTTGCATTGCTAGCCACAGGGAGGCACAACTAAATCACTGTATGGGTTTAGCTGCAACAGTGCCATGCAAAGTGTGTTAGCTGTCATTATGCCCTGCTCATATCATGTTCATGAAAATTATACATATTCATACCTTGTTTTTCTGCTCAGCATGAGATGATATTACTGTTTCAGTTTCAACCAATTTACTGGTTTAAATATATAAAAAAACAACCATGTGTATATCCTTTTTCCTCACACTGACTATGAACTAGCGTTTGGCAGAATTGAGAGCTGTCAGCCAATAAGACACAAGTATTTTCCTGTAAACCCTGTCTGATTTACTTTCTTTTACTGATATTCAGTTACGTACAGTATGACACTGGGTCTATTAGCCTGATCATTTAATTCACTCTTGAAAAGCA
This sequence comes from Ameiurus melas, assembly GCA_012411365.1. NCBI lineage: Eukaryota > Metazoa > Chordata > Actinopteri > Siluriformes > Ictaluridae > Ameiurus > Ameiurus melas. Next base: position 26,402,952 of record CM022765.1, read on the forward strand.
GTCCTTTTGATGCTTTTGTCCAGTCTATATGAGATAAGTGGAGGTTCCTTAAAACAGGAAGCTGTCTCCAAAGGATTATGAAGTTTATAAGTATAAAATCCATGACTGTTTTATTAGTGGGATGATAAGTATGCTCATAGATGAATGATAAAGGAACACTCTCTGATTATAATCTGTTCTCTCAAAGGTGCTAACCATTCATATTATGATTTATATGATTTTTAGGGAATCCACACTTATAAAAAATAATTGCACATTTCCTTACTTTTCTGGAGAAAGTCTTTATTATCAATGCAGTTGTGTTTATGTCCCATTAGCTGTGAATAAACGATTACATTTTTGCAGTGCTTGGGATGTGAGGTGTTGTACTAAAATTAGTAATGAGAAATTGTCTATTTGTATTGAATGGTGATTTTCAAAGTGGAATCTATTGAGTTCAAAGAAAGCTTCAGCAATGTTATGCTTGAGCCAGGGTGAGCAATACTCCATGTATATACCAGGGCTGGGTGAATTGTAGACAGTTGTGGCTCAGTGGTTAAGGCTCTGGGTTACTGATCAGAAGGGTGGGGGTTTAAGCCTCAACACCACCAAACTACCATTGTTGGGCCCTTGAGCAAAGCCCTATCTGCTCCAGGAGCACCGTATTATGGCTGAGCCTGTGCTCTGATTTTAATTTCCTAAAATCTGGGATATGCAGAGAAATGAATTTCACTGTGCTATAATGTATATGTAAAAATAAAGGCTGCTTTATCTTCAAATTCAATTCAATTTTATTTGTATAGTGCTTTTTACAATAGACATTGTCTCAAAGCAGCTTTACAGAAATATATAAACGTGGTATACAGATATTAAAGGTGTGAGTTTATCCCAACTGAGCAAGCCACTGAGTGGCGACGGTGGCAAAGAAAAACTCCCCAAGATGTTTAAAGAGGAAGAAACCTTGAGAGGAACCCGACTCAGAAGGGAACCCATCCTCATCTGGGTAACAACAGATAGTGTGAAAAAGTTCATTATGGATTTATATGAAGTCTGTATGGCCTTAGGAGCAGCCGTAGTCCCAGCAGTCTGGAATTAGAGAAGATTTGAGCTCCATCCAGAGGCAGAAATGATCTGGATCTCTAGTATCTCCATAAATTCGTGTGGGGCTCGGCAAAGGAGAAAGGGACAAAAAAGATTATTAGGACTGTGAATTAGTATAATAGAAAGTCTAGTCAGGGTAGGCTTGAGTAAATAAATACGTTTTAAGCTTAGACTTAAACACTGAGACTGTGTCTGAGTCCCGAACACTAATAGGAAGACTGTTCCATAACTGTGGGGCTCTATAAGCGAGGCTCTTCCCCTGCTGTAGCCTTCACTATTCGAGGTACCGTCAAATAGCCTGCATCTTTTGATCTAAGTAAGGCGGCGGATCATATAAAACCAGAAGGTCACTTATATATTGTGGCGCGAGACTGTTTAGTGCTTTATAGGTTAATAATAGTATTTTATAGTTAATGCGAGATTTTACTGGGAGCCAATGCAGTATTGATAATATTGGTGTGATATGGTCATATCTTCTAGTTCTAGTTAGCAGCTGCATTCTGGACTAACTGGAGCTTATTTATATTCCTACTGGAACATCCAGACAGTAAGACATTACAGTAATAATCTCCAAATGTGGAGAAGAAGAAAATTAAGATCTGTAGCTCAACTATGCAGTTAACAGTGCAAAGATATCATCAGTGTACCTAAGAAATATCCTGGGTAAATATCCAGTTGATTGTTTTAAAAGAACTTTTGCTTGATAAATCCAACAAAGAGGTTTGCATAGGAGAATCTGATGTTAGTGCCAATACTAAAGCCTATTACTTGTGAGTAAAACTTGGAATTGAAACAGTTAAGTGTCAGAACACGCTCTGATTATCTCAAGCTTTATGCTGCTAAGATAAAGTGTCCCAATTTATCTGATGTCCCAATGATCCTGAATTCACCAGATTGTGGTAAATTTTAGATCTCTGATCGCAATCTAAAACACTACATAACTGAGTTATTCCCACCAATAATCTTTTCACTTTTCCTGTGGTTATTGTAGGACCCAGCTCATGTCATCAGCTGCAAAAGATTTTGAAGACAAGAACAAAAGAAAGTCTAGGTGAACACTGGAGGCGGAGCCAGCAGTTCTACGGAGGAAAAGAACAAGAAAAGTTCACCTTTATTCCTCTGGTGTTGGATACAGACACAGAAAAGAATACACCCCATAACAAAATCATAATTAAGAGCAAGAAATCTAAAAAATCCCGTTCAAAAAAGATGAGGGCCTACATACCAAGAGACACACAGAGAAAATCCCCTGAAGATTTACTTAACAGCGAGGAGAAAAGTATCCTAATAGTAGGAAAACCTGGAATTGGGAAGACAACAGTTGTTCAACAAATGTTGCATCACTGGGCAGAGAGACTTGACCGAAACCTTGACTTCATGTTTTACTTTGACGAAAACACACTGTCAAATACCTCAACTATAGTTAGCTTAGAGCATCTTCTGCTTAGCACAGTTTTAATGTCAAATCCACAACTTAAAGACAATGTTGAAGAAATTTTGCACTATCTTCAAGAATATTCTGAAAGAGTCACTATTGTTTTTGATGGAATCAGAGATTTTCCGGACAATACGATTTTGCTGGGGATCATGGAACATGAACTTCTGCCTGAAGCAAAGGTTGTGGCCACATGCAGGCCTGAAGTAGAGTACGAGTTCTCTGACTGGACAACATGTAAAGTCTATGTTCAAGGATTCAGTGAAGAGTCAATTAATGATTTTTTTAGGAAAATGTCAGGTAATGATCCAGAGATGGTGGACAGTGTGATAAACAATCCTGCACTCTTCAGTCTCTGCCATGTCCCTATGTATGCTTTTATGGTGGCAGCCTGCATTTTAAATGACACTTCTGGAGAAGCACAGAAACAGTGCACAGCTAGTGAGCTGTACGTACGAATTTTTCGTCACTGTCTACACAGACACGGGAAAAAGAAATTGCTGCACTTAGATGGACACATTAAAAACTGCAGACACAAGGTCTTATCTTTAGCAGAGAGTGCTTTCAATGCAACCAAGTTAAAAACTATCAACCTGGAGTTTGATTATGATGAGAAAGACATTGCTGGTGCTTTCTTGAAGACAGTCTCAGTCGTGTCACCAGCACGTGCAAAGGCATTTTGTGCATTTACTCACAACACAATGCAGGAATTTTTTTCTGCTCTCTGGCTTCTAGAAAAAACAGAAATAGTTGATGGGGTTCTCCATCTGTGCCAGAATGAAGACAGTAAGCACATAAAACATGTAATTCCTTTCCTCTGTGGACTTCAGTCACACACCAACATTCCTCTTCTGAAGTGTCTCTTTCCACTGAACAAGGAAAATATTGATATTTTCTTTGAGAAGGTCTTAAACACTTTCCTCTGTGATCAACCAGATGATGAAAAAGTTGATGTTGCCTTCATATGTCAGTGTCTATACGAATATCAGTCTCCTGAAACCTGCTGCTCATTTCTAGAGAGAATAAACTATTATCTAGATTTGAGTGAAGAACATCTTGACCCTTACGCATGCTGTGCTGTGTCCTATGTAATCAGCCAATCCAGAAACAAACAGGTTCATCTTGATTTGAAGAACAGTGCTGTGTCTCTCTCAGGGCTGAAGACAGTTCTCGACCATTCTCAATATCTAAGGTATTTATATTCAATATATGTTTTTATATGTTTTTAGGGGTGTGACAATACAGAAATATAAAATTTTAAATTGTATGGTGGTGTTTTGATATGATACTTTTTTGAAACAAAAATAATGAGTATTACCTGAATATGTGCCTTAGGTGTCCAGTTACACTGGACTAAATCATTCACCATTATAACAGTAAATGAAACTTAAAGACGATGGTGCTGGAAGTTTGTGAACCCTTAAGGATTTTTATTTCTGCATAAATATGACCTAAAGCATCATCAGATATTCACACAAGTTCTCAATGTAGATCAAGAGAACGCAATTAAACAATTGAGACAAAAATGTTATACTTCATATCATATTATATTATACATATTATAATATACTATACATACAGTATAATTTGTTTATTGAGGAAAGTGATCCAATATTACATATCTGTGAGTGGCAAAAGTATGTGAACATCTATAATTAGCAGTTTATTTGAAGGTGAAATTAGAGTCAGATGTTTTCAGGTGTGAATGAGCATCCTGTTTAATTTATAGAAAAGATCGATCAAAGTCTGATCTTCACAACACGTTTGTGGAAATGTACCATGGCACAAACAAAGGAGATTTTTGAGGACCTCAGAAAAAGATTTGTTGACGTTCATCGGGCTGGAAAAGATTACAAAATCCAACTCTAAAGAGTTTGGACTCCACCAATCCACAGGCATAGAGTCACACATTATGAATAAATGGAGGAAATTCAATACCACTGTTACCTTCCCCAGGAATGGTCAACCAACAAAGATCACTCCAAGAGCAAGATGTGTAATAGTCCACAAGGTCATAAATCAACCCAGGGTAACGTCTGAGCAACTAAAGCCTCTCTCACATTGGCTAATGATAATGTTCCTGAGTCTACCATCAGGAAAACACTGAAGAACAATGTTGTGCATGGCAGGGTTGGAAGGAGAAAGCCACTGCCCTCCAAAAAGAACATTGGTGCCTGTCTGCAGTTTGCTAAAGTTCACATGAACAAGCCAGAAGGCTATTGGAAAAAATGGTTTGTGAATGGATGAGACCAAAATAGTACTCTTTGGTTTAAATGAGAGTGTTATGTTTGTAGAAATGCATTCCAGCATAAGAACCTGATTCCATATGTGAAACATGGTGGTGGTAGTATGATGGTTCAGACCTATTTTGCTGCATCTGGTCCAGGATTCCTTGTCATCATTGATATAACAATGAATTCTGAATTATACTAAATATTTCTAAAGGAAAATATCAGGACATCTGTCTGTGAACTGAATCTCAAGAGAAAGTGGGTCATGCAGCAAGACAACGACCCTAAGCACACAAGTTGCTCTACCAAAAATGGTTAAAGAAGAATAAAATTAATGGAATGTTTTGGAATGGCCAAATCAAAATCCTGACCATAATCCAACAGAAAGGTTGTGGAAGGACCTGAAGCAAGCAGTTCATGTGAGGTAACCCACCAACATCCCAGAGTTGAAGCTGTATTGTGTAACGGGTTACAATTCCTCCAAGCCGATGTGCAGGACTGATCAACAGTTACTGCAAACGCTTAGCTGCAGTTATTGCTGCAAAAAAGGTTCACACCAGGTACTGATAGCAAAGGTTCAAATACTTTTGCCACTCACAGATATTGGATCATTTTCCTCAATAAATAAATGACCAAATATAATAATTTTGTCTCATTTGTTTACTTTGTTTACTTTTTGAGGACTTGTGTGTGAAAATCTGATGATGTTTTAGGCCATATTTACTTTACTTTATTGTTGAGTCGTAACTGGAAATTGGTCTTTGGTCTCACCACTTGTACCCAAAACAGACTTTACATAAATTCACAACACAAAATAACAATGTATAAGAAAACAGGTCATCATAATAACATTATGCCACAATATACTTCATTAACAATCTTATTATAAAAAACTTTTTTTTTTCAGAAACATAGAAAATTCTTCATTTTCAAGCACTACTGTATGTGTCCTCTGTTCCGTCTTTATGCAGCATGTGATAAAAACGAGCTATGGCTAATTTAACAGGCGCCCACTAGTACAGCTTTTGCTACTGTGCAGGCTTGCCAGGTTTTAACACAATTTCCTCTTAAATCTCCAAAACTGCAAGACCCAAAAAGACCCACAAAGTATAGGACACTGAAAAAAAATAAGTTGAATTTTTAAACTTTTCTCAGACTTCGTGCTTTAACTGACTTAATTTTTGTACCTGAAATGTTCACATTTATTCCAAATGTGTTCCAATTTGACACAAATGTTTCAAGGGGGTGTGTCTAAAGTCAATGCTCTCTGTGGCTCAAATGTATTTTTGAATCCTGCATTATTCACTATTCTCAGTAGAGATTCAGCCAGGAATGGTTGAGAGAGATAGAGAGAGATAGAGAGAGAGAGAGAGTGACTGACTGACTGACTGAGACTTTTTGACTTTTAAAACCTCTTTATTAACCAATCATTTAGGGGAAACAGAAAATATCACTCATTCAAAAGAAAAAGGATCTACATATTTCCACACGGAGGAATTAATAAAACAATCCTTTATGTTAGGGCTCTTTGTGCGGCTAATGTCCATTTCAGTCTGAACCGTCTCCGTGGTGACGACAGTCCCAGGTTGTCACTTTTCAATGTATGTTTTGCAGACTGAAGGAATTTATTTCTGTCTGAGAAACAACTTGTCAGCAAGACGTCATGTTCTCTTTTTGTTACTTCTAAAAACCAGTTCAACTGTTCTGTAATGTACAGTTCCTCAGGTACAGTCATGGACGAAATTATTGGCACCCCTGGAACTTTTCCAGAAAATGCACCATTTCTCCCAGAAAAGTGTTGCAATGACAAATGTTTTGGTATACACATGTTTATTACCTTTAAGTGCAATGGAACAGCACAAAAAAGCAGAAGAAAAAAGGCAAATTTGACATCATTTTACACAAAACAAGAATTTTTCCCCGTCTGGGAAGTAGTTATTCAGTACGACACCATCTTGTCGTAATGTCTGCTCCAAAACCCGTTTAGCTGTTCCTCAGTGTAAAGTTCTTCTGGCTGTTCGAAACCCCCCTTGTTATTTCCAGTTCATCCTCATTGTTCTCGATGTTCTTGACCTGTGGGTTCTTCTGTTGCTGTCGTGCAGAGTCACTGTCTCCGACAGCGATAGTGGGGTGGGGTTTGAAATTAAAGCTGTCTGCTGTGTTGTTATTGCTGGTATGGGCATGGGTGTCGGTGTTATCACTGGGTGCTGAAAAAGGGGTAACATGTAGCATGTCACCTTTTAGCAATATTCCATTTTCACACAGCATGTTGGCGAATATTTCTTTCTTTAGGAAAATCACCACAGCTTTGTTCATTCGGGAGGCAGGGTAGATGTTCTTACACCCGACCTTCTCTCCCACCGCTAGCAGAACCTCCACCTGTTCTCCATTCACCGGCACACACCTGACTCACCTGGCAGAGAGACAGCGTCTCCCCTCTGGCCTCAGAGGCCATCGCGTCCCGCTCATCCTCACTCACTCTAAACTTTCACCAACCACCGCTATCTCAATAACTAGACATTCAATAAATTAATGAAAGAAAAGAAAAAAGGACAAACTCGCGAAAAACTTTGGCAAGACACCAAACCACTCTAACGTTCTTCACCCACCACGCTCACTCCTCCACCGCGACAGAGAGAGAGAGAGTGAGACTGCTCATTGGGATGTGGATCTTGAGTGTACATCATGATAAATCTCAACATTTAATTTTAATGAGAAGTAAAACACCTGATTCAATGTAAAGTACTCTTATTTGGACCATGGGAAACTGTTACCTGTCTACAAGCGCTTGGTTAAATTAATTCCCTGTTGCCTATTATTTTTAGATTTAAGTTGGAATAGATCTTTTTCTTAAACAGAAAAGACAAGTGAACAGTTTTCAACTGGTGAGTAGGCATAAGTAGATGGTGAGGATGGCCGTGAAAATAGCTGAGCTAAGTCTATTCAAGTGTTTTTGTCATTCCACTATATAACCTGTATACATTGGAACAGAATGTTTCCACAGGACCATATTGCAACACATAATTGAGAGAGAGTGTTATTTCATATATATTGTCTCTGCAGTGGTATTGTTGACCGGCAGTATGCTGGTAAGCTTTCCTGTATTTTTAAATCCCTGTAGTGGAAAGTAGAAATTTATAAAGTATTTCACCTCATGTAATATGTGATATTTTATGACATAGCCTACTTTATTATGTCTGTCACATGCAATGTGTTGTTTTATACACAGACACACCAAACTAGGAGCCTTATACTGAAAGTTGTGACACTGTATGCCACATTGTTATAAGCATATATGCTGTATGTCACAAATTGACTTTCATATTTTGTTTTTTTTCTGTCTCACAGGGATTTATCAGCAACATTATGTCAGGTGTGGACAATCGCGTTGAAGTGTGAGGAGCTGAATTATCTGAGACATCTCCTGCAATTATGTGGAAATGAGATCCACATCCCAGTGAGCAGTCAGACAGATGTGCTTGGGCAAGCTGGAAAATTTATAACCCAATATGCAGAGCAAACAAATCTCCATCTGCACTGTGATAAATACCCACAACAGTTCCCAGATCTTCTCTGTAGCACAGTGTTCTCATGGCTGCCACACATCAGCTCTCTCCAGTGAGTAACTCATGGAAAAAATATATGTACTAAGCTTAATTTCCCAAATGCATGTATTGGTAAGTCATATAATTGTGTTCTAACAAAAAAGTTCTCCACATCAAAGAGTAAATAAATGAATTTATTAAGTAAAAATCCATTTTTAAATCCATTTTTTATTAGCATTATCTTATGTGGAGCAATCTCTGTACAAGTCCCTGTGTATGAGCCATTACTATAGAAACAATAAAAAGCTAGAACAAGTGTATTAATATTACAGTTTCATTCACATTACAGCTGGAACTACTTGTACTGTTGTATGAAAATAATTCACCTCATCTGACCAATCAGAATCGAGCATTCAGCTACTTCTATTACATTAAACCTCTTAAAGCTTGTATAATGGCCAGCAAGGATTGAATTCTGAACTCCTAGTTTATAAGACCAGTGCTCAAACCACTAACCTTTTGAAACCTTTGTAAGAGAGAGTACATTATCTTAAATCTTAACATTCAATGTTAATGAGAGCCACAACACCTGATTCAATGCAGAGTACTCTTATTTGGATGGTGAGGATGGCCACAAAGATAGTCTTGTCAAGTGGTTTTTATTGTTGTTCCACTATATAACCTGTATACATTGGAGCAATATGTTTCCACAGAACCATGGTGCAACACACAATACAGTGGCACAGTACCAGGACTACATAACATGCAAATACATAACAGTGTGAGATAAGTACAAACAATACAATAAATACACTGAACAGTGAATGTGAACTAGACCGAACAATGGAACAGTGTGGGGGAAAAAGTGGTGCATTTAAAAAAAAAACTAAAAAAACAACAACTATTGACTGTGATAGAAACAATTGAATGTAGTAGCAGCAATAAAAGAGTCGTAATAGTAAACCTGTCCAATAGCAGAAATTATAAAGTGCAGGTGTGCAATGATGGATGCACAGTGGTAGCTGTTCGAAGGTTTTGATTGGTGAGTATTGGGAGGCAGTGGTGTGTTGAGTATTTTGTCTGCCTCAGGAAGAAACTTCTTTGCCCAGATGGCAGAAGGGTAAAAACTCCATAAGAGTGGATTGCCACAATGGTGGTGCCCTTGCCTATGCAGCAGTTTTGAAGGAGGTATCAATGGTGTGTAGAAAGACCCCAGTGATTTTCTTAACTGTCCTTACAATATGCTGTAGGGTCTTGCGGTCTGAGCAGCCTGTGCAGTTCCCATACCAGATGGCGAGTAAGGATGCTCTCTGTTGTCCCTCTGCAGAAGAGGATAGGAGGAAGGAGATTAGATCTCTTCAATATCTACAGAAAGTGCAGATGCTACTGGACCTTTATGGCTTGGCAGGTGGTGTCCAGGAGACCACCTTGGACCACCTTTGCAGGTGGTGTCCTCTAGCCTAAACCTTAGGATTGAGTTTGGTGGTTAGGTCAACCTGTGGTCCATTGAGAAGTCCTTCCTCATGTGGATGTGGGTGAAGGGGGTCTTCCTCCCTGCCCTATAAGAGGTGTCTGGCAGTTGTTGTAGCAGCTTATATGTTGATGCCAGGAATTTGTTTATGTTCATTCACTAAGATCTAATCACAATGTGGTAAAACTTTCTCCACCCTGGCAGTTAGAGAGGGGCCCTTGAATGCCATTTTAACTGCTGTTCATTACAGTTGATTCTGTGGTGTTACTTGAAGTGTCTCTTGGTCTGTGCTTATTAGTTCTCTCATGTGGCTAATCAAGAGTAGTTCAGTCTCCCTTAATGTGTGAATTGTGGGAACAGGCTTATTAAGATATATTGAATGTTATCTGCTACTGTTCAGAAGCAAATTCTGCAATGGTTAGAAGTAGGGCTGCACGATTATGGCCAAAATGATAATCCGATTATTTTGATCAATATTGAGATCTCAATTATTTATCACGATTATTCATTGATTTTATTGACAACATGTTTTTATTGCACTTTCACATTTAAATAAACAGACCGCTGCTTTCACCTCCATGTTGTGCTACATTCATGCTAATGTACAAATCTTTGCATCAAATTATACTGGTCCTTAAAGTGCATCATCTCGTAGAAGCAAAACATAAATAATATAGTACCCAAAATATAGGATAAGTAAAAATGCCATCAACCAAATGAAAATATTCATCAAATATAACAATATATAACCAAATGAAAACAATCAGGCCTGTGCAGTGAATGCCCTTTCCACTGTCATGGTTCTGGCCTGGAGTCAGTTCTTGAACTGCTGTGTATATTGTGTATATATCTGAATAATCTCATATAGGATGTGATTGGGTGAGTTCATTTACCCGTCAGATGCAAAGCGCTTTAGTTTAACGGTGTTCATTAGGGATGCACCGATCAGGATTTTTACAGCTGAAACTGATCCAGATACCAATCTTTTTCTGTTTAAACTTTAATCAGGAGGTCTGTCATAAACAGTTAAATGTAAGCTTTCTGTTCATGGTCACTGTTAGTTGAGTTAAAATAATAGCAATGAGAAATACTGATGGTTAATTTATAAATAAACAAGCATAAAATATTTATTTTTAATTATCTTAAACAATAAAGAGTTAATTAAAAGTAGACTAACACAAACATAATCCATTTTAGGAAAAAGTCTAATAGTTTTCTAAGGAGATAGCAAACTAATCTTAATGTCAAATTGATATTTAAATGCAATCCATAGTAATTAAACATTTTCATTTCTCAATTTATTTATATTTTATGAAGTTATTATAATATCTAATTTTATATTAAATGATTAATTTATAACTAAGCACATTTTATTAGTTTTCTGTTTGTTTGTTTCTTTATCAGTTGTTCCTTTTAGACTGGTTCCCCGGTACGTCTGCTGATAATATTGATTTTTGGGGGACTAAATCAAAACATGGAAACTGGAGTTGACTTTTCTGATGATATCTGGCAACCTTAAGTTTAAATGACATAACTACGCTATGAATTTGAGTTAGTGAAGAGTGTGAAGGAGAGCAGCAGCGTACTCCTTCTGAACAGTTGATACCATTGATTATGATTGGTGAGGAATTATTTAATAAAGAAGTTTGAATTAAACCCACCTTGTAGCGTTAGCAATATTATTGATTTACTCCGAGCGAAGCTGCTGTTTCTAAACGAGCAGTTGAAAGTTCAGGTCATTTTGCAGGATCAATAAAAGATGGCAGTTTGTGTGATCGGAGAGTTGAGAGAAGCAGATGATGTTCAGAGTTACTCGTCATGATAATGGCTTCTCTGCAGTATTTACACACTTGTTCAGTTGACTGAGGAGGTGAAAAGCAGTGTGAAAGTAACTGTTGCACGGTGTAGATGTATTTTGGACTTCCCGTAGGTTTTATTCCGATTGTACTATACAACTCCGAACAGGTCGCTCGCACCGATGCAAATAAATGTTTATTCACAGTCGCACAAAGTACTTTTCTGTTGCAAATGTAAGTGAAATGGTTGCACTGTAGAGCCCGGAGTTTATCTGCAAAGTTTTTTCCCGTTCTGCGTGATGATGTTTAATGTCCCCGACAACCTCTGTAGTGCCATTTAGCATCATGCTAAATTTAGTAGTGTTTGTTACCTCTTAAATTAGTGTTACCAGTTACTTCTCAGTCTTTCTTAAACTCACTGTCCTCACCCCTGACTAGGCCTGACTCGGCCTGACTAGGCCTGACTAGGCCTGACTAGGCCACAAGCCTATCTTCCGGCTTTACATCTTACGGACCCAGAAGCTCTCATCCACAAACAGTAACCTCATCTACCCACCACTTTTGTCTGATTTCATCTCCACTTTAGCTTCTCATTACTCATTACACTTTTTCTTACTAACTGACACCTGGATCTCTAAGCAGAACTATTGCTATATCATCTGCTTATGCTTTCTCACACACTTCACAAGAATCTGGCGCAGGAAACTTAGTTTCCAAAGTGGACAAAGGGAACTCAAAAAAGAAAAGAAAAAATCCAAATCTTTTCATTCATTATTACTAAGTGAATTACTACTTAGTAATAATGAATGAAAAGATTTGGCTTTTTTCTTTTCCTTTTTGAGTTCCCTTTGTCCACTTTGGAAACTATAACAAGGTGCACTGTATCTCAACACTTCAGGAATTATCAGATTGAAGAAGAAAAAGTAGTTTTAAAAATTGGATTAGAAGAAGGAAGTTAACAATAAATAGAATTAAATCAGGGTTTGAACTGATTGTTCACATTTCAGGACTGACAACATAAAATATTAAACTCAGGCTCATTTTGTTCACGATTCGATTCATGATACTGGCTTCACGATTCAAGTCAATTGGACTCTCTGAATATTTTGAACAAAATTTGAATCAAGAAAAATCATGACTGAAAAAAAACCTCCTCCTTTTAATTTCTGAATTGTAAGCAATGCAAAAAAATTATTTCTGTTTGTAAAAACTAAATAATTTTTTTTGCTTTAAAGAGAGGTTTAACATTGTACATTGTCACATTTTAACATTGTCATGATGCACATCGTCACAGTTTAGCATCACAATGCATCGTTACACCCCTATGAGTAACTTCTGTGTCCTGCTCTTCATATTACACCTTTTTTTCAATACCTGATATCGTCTCATCCATTTACCATCATAATAGTCTTTTATTTTTAAATGATGTCTTGTGTTCTTCATTGATCATCTTCAGTACCCACTATATCTTCACTACTATATAGTAGGTTTGGGACGCAGCCCACGGCTTCAAGCAGTTCTAAAAGCGACTCATGTAAACACCTTAATCACATTATTATCATACTCAGAATACAGTCAGTAATTAGATTACTGCTGTCCATGTAAACGTAGTCCGTGTCGTTCTGGTCTTCAGATTCTTCTAAATCGTCTTTCTTCAGTAGTCTAGAGTCATTAACGTTGTCAGAGTTTTTCCTTTTTAGTGTCACTTTAAACACTGTGTTCTGTCTCCATTTCACAGTCATAGTCCCCTGTTTATTTTCCAGTTTTTCCAAGTTCCAATGAAACTGTTTATTATCTGTACTAGGGGATAACGTTACTGCGCTCGTACCTGCATTTGTCTGCTCTGTTGAGGTCAAACTAGCTTCTGCAGACCCAGTCACACACACCTCCTCCCGCCAGGATCATTCTCCGAGGTGGGCTCTGCCTCGGCCGAACCGACCCCAGACGGCCCTGCAATAACCGGCTCAGTCGCACTATTCTCGTTGTCTGTTAGTTTAATCCTTACTCCTGTTTGGACACACATGGACTTAATGTTCTGTTGGTCCACATCCGAGACACTTCACCCGTGGTTGTGAAGACCATGTAATCCAAATCATCCACCTGAAAGTTTCATTCTAAATCTAATTCCACGTCGTCTTTCACGATCATGTACACAAATCTTCTGAGTGAAATAACGTGGTTTAGGGCTTTAGAGGAGATTCACAACCGATTGTGATTTTTTAACAATCACTGAGATCAGTTTTCCGTAGAAAGAAAGTGCCTGAATAAACGGAGGGACATTAGAGATCGTGACTTTCTTGGATGGCTGTGAAAGAGGGAGAACAGCAGTAAGTGTGTCATCAATTATAACACCATGTTCAACTAGTTCATTTGCTTTTTCTCATTGTCATTCTGGACACAGAGAATACACTGATGACACACCACCTTTCCCACAGCTAGACAACAATCTTCCACACTCACAGCAGATACCTCCTTCACCCCGCGCGAGACCCTAAACCCCCTTCACCTGGGGCCGCCATGCTTCCCATGCAAACGGCCCAAAAACATGCAAAACCCCCCTAAATCTATAGTTCTACTAAATAATATCAAATAAATCACCCCAAAATAATCAGAAAATATGTTAAGTAAGGAAAGGAGAAAAGCTACGTCAGCAGCACAAACAGCCACACTCGTGCTCACACTCACAATGCTCCTCCCACTTGCTCCCAGCATGCACTCAGAGAGAGAGAGAGAGAGAGAGCGCTCTAGCATGAAGTGTGTGAGACAGAGAGAGAGTGAGAGTGAGGGAGTGAAGGAGTGTGTGTGTGTGTGTGTGTGAGAGAGAGACTGAGTGTGTGCGAGTGAGGGGGTGTGTGTGTGTGTGAGAGAGAGAGAGAGAGAGAGACATGGCATTACATGAGATTAAACTCCTATTATTGATCTGAATTGTCCTTGTTAGTTAGCTACCTTACCCAAAACATGCTAACACTTGTTAGCGGGCTAGTGTTAGCCAAGGTAAAGGTTTTTTTTCTATTCTTTTTAAGTACTTTGTTTTTAACAATTCTTATAATAGGAAATATGACGTAAATTACATTTAAATCTATAATAGTAAATATGACATAAATGTGACTATATCTGAGACTTCCTACGATGTAATTTTTTGCAGCGTGACAATTGTCTTGTGTCGTTGACTAAATATCTACATTTCTCCTCATTATGAGGAACAAAACACATGAACCATTACATAAACATTACAACTAGCCAAGGATGAGTTTTTAATGTGTTTCAGAGTCCCTAAGACATGACCTGTGTACAACAGCTTCTCAATATTTTACTCAACACGCAGAAAGAATGTTAGTGACTCGTCCATTTTAATATCAGATACTTTTTATAAACAAGAACAGGAATTGTTGAGAGTGTGTGTGTTGGTGGGGGGGGGGTGTAGTCTCTATATTGTGTACTGTAATAATGTGAGTCTTTCACTTTTCTCCAGGTTTGACTCTAAACAGGGAGAGAAAGAACGAGAAGAGAGATGTAGAACATTTCTACTGGATTTGTGTCTGCAAGCAGCTCTACACCAACCACATAACATCCAGGAGACAGTGAAGAAAGTGATGACACATATTAAAGGTGATATCTATTATTATCATTATGAAGAACAGAGTGATTTCCTGCTGGATCTGTACTCACGTGTGAAGCAGTATGAGAGTGAAACAGACAGGAGAGTCCTTCCAGCATTGCTGCCAGTTTACCAGTCAGTTCCTGCAGTCTGGTCCATAAACCTCTCAGAGAGAAAAGTCTCCTTCCTCCTAGAAGTGCTGAAACTCCAAACAGAGAAGAAACCAGTGGTGCTGAGAGACTGCTCAGATGAAGAGAGTGAAGTGAGGAGTTTCCTTCAGTGTCTGCCCTACATCTCACACCTCAGGTTTAATGAGTAAGTTTACAAAGTCCCTGTGTTTATAGACAAAATACTTTACTGGGACACCTGCCCCAAACCAAAATGTTTCAGTATTAAATTAGTATTTAAAGACTTTTTCTTGAGGTTGGAATCCTCTGTTGGAGCCTTGATCTAAATCATAACAGTAATTTATATCACACACACAGAATAATTGAAATAAACAAATCAGTTTATATCAGTTATGAGATCCAGGCTATGAACTGAAGTGATGGAAACATGTAGCACTGAAAGTTCACCTGCTGATCATTTAATGGATACAGGACTATTGTTTGTGATCAGTTTGCTGATAAAAGCTGTTCCTTCACATGAATACGACATTACCTGAGATTCAACCCCTATTATTGATCTGAATTATCATTGTTA
>CM022765.1:26421309-26426309 GCA_012411365.1 Ameiurus melas
TTTTTCCCCAGTTAACCTTTGCAGAAGATATTACCCCAAAATCCTTGACGTTATCTACGAGGGTATTAATATGTTCCTGATTCTTGGTGATGACAACAATATCATCAGCATATCCAGATAATTTAACAACAGTGTCACAACCAGTAAGGGTCACACCTGAAAGGGACTGTCTTAGTTTGTGTAGCAGTGGCTCTATGGCCAAGGAGTACAGCATGCCAGAAAGTGAGCAGCCTTGCTCTCCTCTCTGGACCTTAAAAGGAGAACTCAAGCCACCGTTGATCTTCAAAATACTCTCAATGTCACTGTACAAGACTCGCACCATGTGTACAAAACCCGAGCTGAACCCAAGGCATCTAGTGTCCGCCACAAATACTGGTGTTCAACCCTGTCAAAAAGCCTTTTCCTGATCTAGGAGGGAGAAAGCAAATTCACAGTCCAACGACTTGGAAGGCCCAAAAGTTCGAATTAGGATGATGTTATCAGATATCAACCTGTTGGGTACAATACGTCTGATCGACATGAACAACATGTTCCATTACTTTTCTCAGCCTGATGGCTAATACCTTTGATAAAAGTTTATAGTCCGTGATGAGAAGAGCTACTGGTCGCTAGTTTTTAATCTCCTGTAAGTCTCCCTGTTTAGGAGAAGAGTGAGGATCGCTCTCCTGCAGCTCACTGGTAGTTGTCCCTTGTTCAGACTGTCTCTGAGAACAAGTAATAGATCTCTCCAATCACAGGCCAGAAAGCCTTATAAAAGTCTGCAGGAAGACCATCAATACCGGGCGCTTTACCGTTTTCTAAGCTCTGCAACGCAGAAAGTAGCTCACCAGCAGTGATTTGAGCTTCCAGATCTGCATTGACTTCCTCTGAGACCTTGGGCAATCCCTCGTAGAAGGACTGCGCCACCCCTGGTTCCTCTCGAAACTCTTTCCTAAAAAGCTTCTCATAAAACGCGACCGCACACTTACGAATCTCTGCAGACTCGATCGCAGAGAGTGCATCAGTTTCCTCTCCCATTCCTGTGTTCGAGGCCAAAGAAAAAGTGAGAGGGTGCATCCATCTTAACAATATTTTTATGACTCGATCGAACCAGAGCGCCCTGGGCAGAGAAACTCAACAGGTTAGATAGAGCTGATTTTGTCCTCTGGAGACTTTTAAAATGCTCACTTTTTCTAGTGGATTCTGCCAAATCCTGCAACTTCCTTATTTCGTTCTCCAGATTTTTCATGGCCTCCGTCATGTCTCTTGTGACATCGAGAGTATACTGCAGACAAAGCTGTCTGATTTTTCCTTTCCCTATGTCCCACCACTGTTGTAGAGAATTGTATTCAGATTTTGTGTTCCTGTAACTCTCCCAAAAATACCCTAGGATATCCCTGAACACGTTATCGGACAACAGGGACACATTGAAAATGCCAATAGGCGCTATTACATTTCGTGTCCTTAATGAAGATGGAAAATTGGACAAGGGAATGGTCTAGAGATGCCAACCGGAGTATTACACAGCTTTTGAGCACGTTGGTTTGATGAGTAAAGCAATAGAACCTATCGAATCTTGCCAAAGACAAAAATTGTCTTTTGCATGGGCCCCAAGTGTACTGGTGTCGAAGTGGAGTGGAAAAACCTCCCAGATGTCACAAAGATCATTTGCCTCCATTACTTTAATCATACATCCCTTACTGGCTCCATGTGGCTCTGCGTGGTTTCTATCCAGCACTGCGTTTGCAGTGCAGTTAAACACCACCAGGAACATGTAACACGCTATCGCTACAATTACTAACAACAGTGTTTAAAGTGTTTAAAAAAACTACCCGTTCCGTACCTACAGTTGGAGCATAAACATTAATGAAATACAATTTGAAATTTTCATATACAGCTTGTATTTTTATCAGCCGACCCTCAACGATTTCCTCAGTTACACACGAGATAGGTAGAAAGTCTCTAGAGAACAAAATACCAACTCCACCGCTTGTACTGCTGTTGTGACTAAGAAAGAGTTCCCCATCCCATTCTTTCTTCCATGCAGTTTCGTTTTCAGCTGTGCTGTGTGTTTCTTGTAAGAAAATAACGTTCAGTTTCTTGGCCTTAAACAGGCTGAAGAGGGCTGCTCTCTTCGCATCCTCTCTCGCACCATTTATATTCAAGGATCCGATCTTTATATCACTCATGGTAAATATTAAGCTGCTCTGAAAGCAAAAACGTGAGATTCATGCATGATAGGGAGAAGCAAGATGTGAGAAACTCTGTCATCACCTGCTAATTTCCCCCTAGCTCTTGTCATCAGTTTCTTGAGACGGAAGACATCTTGATCAGTAAAGATTGGTTGATCGGTACCTTCTAAGTTTCCTATATGCATTTTTGCCGAATCAATGAACAATTCTAAATCTGGGAACCTATCCTCCGTTTCAATACCACGCTTGCCTTTTGTGTGGTCTAAAAAAACCTTGATTAAAGGCGGAGTAAGCACCTTCTACCACCATCTGAGAGTCTCCACGTTCATCCCCTGACTGAGATGAACAGTCCATTAAGTTAACCTTTGACATTCTAGCAGTTTTCACAGTTTTTCCAGTATTAGATTTATTTTCCGTTTTTTTCCTCTTAGTGGATAATTTAGGAAGGTCATCAACTATGAGAGCCTCTTCCTCATCAGCCAACACTGACTCTGCCACACTAGTTGCGGTGTGACCACCGTCCACCTCCACTTCTGACCCACCCTGTATTATCTGTTCTCCTTCTAAGTTACCTGTCACCTCATTCTCCTGACCGCTAACGTCTCTGTTTTCCCCGTGAGGCCTGCACGCTCCCCTGCGGGTCGTCCGGTACTGAGGCCCTGCTTTCGGCTCTATCGGGCGGTGGTTCCTCTACGTGAGCAGCCGCCCGACTCTCACCTGCTCTCTCCGGGCACGAGCGGATCACATGTCCCACAGCGCCACACCTGAAGCACTTCATTGTCTCTGATGTTACGTGTACGCTATAGTCAAAGCCATCGAGTTTAAATTTAAACACCGAGTTCAGTTCCTGATCGCTCTTTTTAAGGACCATGTGCACCTGTCTCCTGAAAGACATGACGTCTTTGAGGTGAGGGGAATTGTGGCTGATGGGAATCATTTTAATCGGAGACACTAGTTTGCCGTAGCGCTCCAGCTCTTTTGCCAAAAGTTCCATCTTAAGAAACGGGGATACATTTGAGATAATTACCTTTTTAGTGGGATTTACGAGGGACAAAACTGTGACGTAGGAACCATTAATCACTACTCCGTCCACCAGTAACCCACCGACCGCTAAACAACACTCCTCCACCGAGCACCCGTCGGGGGGAGACAGTTTAATGGCGTGTCGGCGAGTCAGTTTGTGGAACTGAAACTGAGAGAGAGAGAGAGAGAGAGAGAGTGTGTGTGAGGGAGAGAGAGAGGGAGAGAGAGAGAGAGAGTGTGTGTGAGGGAGAGAGAGAGAGAGAGTGAGGGGAGAGAGTGAGAGTGTGTGTGTGTGAGAGAGAGAGAGAGAGAGAGAGAGAGAGAGTGTGGGTGAGGGAGAGAGAGGGATAGAGTTTGTGTGTGTGGGGAGAGAGAGAGAGAGAGTGTGTGAGGGTGAGAGAGAGAGAGTGTGTGTGGGTGAGAGAGAGAGAGTGTGTGAGGGCGAGAGAGAGAGAGAGAGTGTGTGTGTGGGTGAGAGAGAGAGAGTGTGTGTGTGTGTGAAGGTGAGAGAGAAAAAAATCCTTTGGTACAGTACATATGAACACCTTTGGGAGAACATCTCCCATTTAAAAACAAAAGAAGAGAAGAGAGGGGGATAAGAAGGAGAAGAAGAAGAGGGAAAAGAGAAAAAAAAAGATAAAAAAGGAACTCCATCAGATCTCCCCCAAAGAGATTCCCCTCTGAAATAAAAAAGACCCATTAGAAAATAAATAATAATAACAATCATCATAATAATACTAATACTAATAACAATTCCTAAACCTCAAAACCCTTAGTCATTCTGAATCACATAACAGTTCGCTTCTTGCGATTGCTGCCCATTTCTTCAATCTGTAACGTCTCCTGGGGGACATTACACCCATGGAGTGCTGTGCAGAGTTAACGAACGCCCTCCTATCCGGGAAGAAGTTGGTCAGTATAACGTTTCGTTTACCTTTCGTCACTTTCAGGAACTGGTTGATCTGTTCTTGGGTGTATAGTTGCACAGGTTCTTGTGGGCGGCTAAAAACATACGGTTGTTCTGCGGTGACCTCTTCCTCCTCCATAGATTCATCTCCTGAAGATCCATCCCCACACTCCGAGCTCGAGTCTTCGGACATCTCGTCATCATGTTTCGATGGGTACTCCACCTTTTCCACCCGTTTCCCTATTCTGTCCATTTTAGGATTTTTTTCATCAACTTTCACGTCTCGTTGGTGCTCCTGCTGCGGTTGTGTGGGGTTACTATCTCCACTTGCAACTGCTCTGCCAGGCTTGAGACCAGATCGCTGTGTGGCATCATTATTGCCGCTGGAATAGTCATAGGTGCTGGCATCGTTGCTGGTGCGGGGACGGGTGCCCTTATCGTTGCTGGTGCCGGTTTCGTTGCTAGTGCGGGGACGGGTGTCGATTTGTTGCTGGTGCGGGGACGGGTGTCATTTTTATCGCTGGTGCGGGGACGGGTGTCATTATTATTGCTGGTGCGGGCGACGGGTGTCAGTATCGTTGCTGGTGCGGGGATGGGTGTCATTATTATTGCTGGTGCGGGGACGGGTGTCATTATTATTGCTGGTGCGGGGATGGGTGTCAGTATCGTTGCTGGTGCGGGGACGGGTGTCATTATTATTGCTGGTGCGGGGATGGGTGTCAGTATCGGTTGCCGGGTGGGGACGGGTGTCATTATTATTGCTGGTGCGGGTGACGGGTGTCGGTATCGTTGCTGGCGCGGGGACGGGTGTCGGTATCGTTGCTGGCGTGGGGACGGGTGTCAATATCGTTGCTGGCGTGGGGACGGGCGTCGTTATCGTTGCTGGCGCGGGGACAGGT
>CM022765.1:26431309-26441309 GCA_012411365.1 Ameiurus melas
TTCAGACTGTCTCTGAGAACGAGCAATAGATCCTCTCCGATCACAGGCCAGAATGTCTTATAAAAGTCTGCAGGAAGACCATCAATACCGGGCGCTTTACCGTTTTCTAAGCTCTGCAACGCAGAAAGTAGCTCACCAGCAGTGATTTGAGCTTCCAGATCTGCATTGACTTCCTCTGAGACCTTGGGCAATCCCTCGTAGAAGGACTGCGCCACCCCTGGTTCCTCTCGAAACTCTTTCCTAAAAAGCTTCTCATAAAACGCGACCGCACACTTACGAATCTCTGCAGACTCGATCGCAGAGAGTGCATCAGTTTCCTCTGCCCATTCCTGTGTTCGAGGCCAAAGAAAAAGTGAGAGGGTGCATCCATCTTAACGATATTTTTATGACGCGATCGAACCAGAGCGCCCTGGGCAGAGAAACTCAACAGGTTAGATAGAGCTGATTTTGTCCTCTGGAGACTTTTAAAATGCTCACTTTTTCTAGTGTTTTCTGCCAAATCCTGCAACTTCCCTATTTCGTTCTCCAGATTTTTCATGGCCTCCGTCATGTCTCTTGTGACATCGAGAGTATACTGCAGACACAGCTGTCTGATTTTTCCTTTCCCTATGTCCCACCACTGTTGTAGAGAATTGTATTCAGATTTTGTGTTCCTGTAACGCTCCCAAAAATACCCTAGGATGTCCCTAAACACATTATCGGACAACAGGGACACATTGAAATGCCAATAGGTGCTATTACATTTCGTGTCCTTAATGAAGATGGAAAATTGGACAAGGGAATGGTCTGAGATGCCAACCGGGAGTATTACACAGCTTTTGAGCACGTTGGTTTGATGAGTAAAGCAATAGAACCTATCGAGTCTTGCCAAAGACAAAAAATTGTCTTTTGCATGGGCCCAGGTGTACTGGTGTCGAGTGGAGTGGAAAAACCTCCAGATGTCACAAAGATCATTTGCCTCCATTACTTTAATCATACATCCCTTACTGGCTCCATGTGGCTCTGGGTGGTTTCTATCCAGCACTGCGTTTGCAGTGCAGTTAAAATCACCACCCAGGAACATGTAACCGCTATCGCTACAATTACTAACAACAGTGTTTAAAAAAACTACCCGTTCCGTACCTACAGTTGGAGCATAAACATTAATGAAATACAATTTGACATTTTCATATACAGCTTGTATTTTTATCAACCGACACTCAACGATTTCCTCAGTTACACACGAGATAGGTAGAAAGTCTCTAGAGAACAAAATACCAACTCCACCGCTTGTACTGCTGTTGTGACTAAGAAAGAGTTCCCCATCCCATTCTTTCTTCCATGCAGTTTCAATTTCAGCTGTGCTGTGTGTTTCTTGTAAGAAAATAACGTTCAGTTTCTTGGCCTTAAACAGGCTGAAGAGGGCTGCTCTCTTCGCATCCTCTCTCGCACCATTTATATTTAAGGATCCGATCTTTATATCACTCATGGTAAATATTAAGCTGCTCTGAAAGCAAAAACGTGAGATTCATGCATGATAGGGAGAAGCAAGATGTGAGAAACTCAGTGATCACCTGCTAATTTCCCCCTAGCTCTTGTCATCAGTTTCTTGAGACGGAAGACATCTTGATCAGTAAAGATTGGTTGATCGGTACCTTCTAAGTTTCCTATATGCATTTTTGCCGAATCAATGAACAATTCTAAATCTGGGAACCTATCCTCCGTTTCAATACCACGCTTGCCTTTTGTGTGGTCTAAAAAAACCTTGATTAAAGGCGGAGTAAGCACCTTCTACCACCATCTGAGAGTCTCCACGTTCATCCCCTGACTGAGACGAACAGTCCATTAAGTTAACCTTTGACATTCTAGCAGTTTTCACAGTTTTTCCAGTATTGGATTTATTTTCCGTTTTTTTCCTCTTAGTGGATAATTTAGGAAGGTCATCAACTATGAGAGCCTCTTCCTCACCAGCCAACACTGACTCTGCTACACTAGTTGCGGTGTGACCAACGTCCACCTCCACTTCTGACCCACCCTGTATTATCTGTTCTCCTTCTAAGTTACCCTTCACCTCATTCTCCTGACCGCTAACGTCTCTGTTTTCCCCGTGAGGCCTGCACGCTCCCCTGCGGTTTGTCCGGTACCGAGGCCCTGCTTTCGGCTCCATCGGGCGGTGGTTCCTCTACGTGAGCAGCCGCCCGACTCTCACCTGCTCTCTCCGGGCACGAGCGGATCACATGTCCCACAGCGCCACACCTAAAACACTTCATCGTCTCTGATGTTACGTGTACGCTATAGTCAAAGCCATCGAGTTTAAATTTAAACACCGAGTTCAGTTCCTGATCGCTCTTTTTAAGGACCATGTGCACCTGTCTCCTGAAAGACATGACGTCTTTGAGGTGAGGGGAATTGTGGCTGATGGGAATCATTTTAATCGGAGACACTAGTTTGCCATAGCGCTCCAGCTCTTTTGCCAAAAGTTCCATCTTAAGAAACGGGGGTACATTTGAGATAATTACACTTTTTAGCGGGATTTACAGAGGACAAAACTGTGACGTAGGAACCATTAATCACTACTCCGTCCACCAGTAACCCACCGACCGCTAAACAACACTCCTCCACCGAGCACCCGTCGGGGGAGACAGTTTAATGGCGTACGGCGAGTCGAGTTTGTGGAACTGAAACTGAGAGAGAGAGAGAGTGTGTGTGAGGGAGAGAGAGTGAGGGTGAGAGAGAGAGAGAGGGTGAGAGAGAGAGAGAGAGAGAGAGAGAGAGAGAGAGAGAGTGGGGTGAGCGGAGAGAGTGAGGGTGAGAGAGAGAGAGAGAGAGAGAGAGTGAGGGGGTGAGAGAGAGAGAGAGAGAGAGTGAGGATAAGAGAGTGAGAGTGTGTGTGTGTGTGTGAGGGGGAGAGAGAGAGAGAGAGAGAGAGAGTGTGTGGGTGAGAGAGAGAGAGGGTGTGAGTGTGAGAGAGAGAAAAAAAGGTAGTGTGTGGGTGAGAGAGAGTGAGGTGTGTGTGTGTGTGTGAGTGTAGAGAGAGAGAGAGAGAGAGAGTGTGTGTGGGTAAAAAAGAGAGGGATAGAGTTTGTGTGTGTGAGGGGAGAGAGAAGAGTGTGTGTGTGTGTGTGTGGGTGAGAGAGAGAGTGTGTGAGGGGTGAGAGAGAGTGTGTGTGTGTGTGGGTAGAGAGAGAGTGTGAGGGTGAGAGGGAGAGTGTGTGTGTGTGTGTGTGTGGGTGAGAAAGAGAGAGAGAAAAAGGGTGTGTGTGTGTGTGAGAGAGAGAGAGAGAGAGTGTGAGGGGTGAGAGAGAGAGAGGGTGAGAGAGAGAGTGTGAGGGTGAGAGAGAGAGAGAGAGAGAGAGAGAGTGTGAGGGTGAGAGAGAGAGAGAGAGGGTGAGGAGAGAGAGTGTGAGGGTAGAGAGAGAGAGAGAGAGAGAGAGAGTGTGAGGGTGAGAGAGAGAGAGAGAGAGAGAGAGTTTGTGTGGCTAAGGACAGAGCTCCCTTCCAATTCTTGTGTCCAGTCCATGGCATTTTTAACATTTTATTTCATAGTAAAGGGTTTTTTTTTTATTTTTGCTTTTTTTTTTTTTTTTAATAAAGTATTTTGTATTTTATTTATTACATTTAAATCTATAATAGTAAATATGACATAAATGTGACTATATTTGAGACTTCCTACGATGTAATTTTTTGCAGCGTGACAATTGTCTTGTGTCGTTGACTAAATATCTACATTTCTCCTCATTATGAGGAACAAAACACATGAACCATTACATAAACATTACAACTAGCCAAGGATGAGTTTTTAATGTGTTTCAGAGTCCCTAAGACATGACCTGTGTACAACAGCTTCTCAATATTTTACTCAACACGCAGAAAGAATGTTAGTGACTCGTCCATTTTAATATCAGATACTTTTTATAAACAAGAACAGGAATTGTTGAGGGTGTGTGTGTGTGTGTGGGGGGTGTAGTCTCTATATTGTGTACTGTAATAATGTGAGTCTTTCACTTTTCTCCAGGTTTGACTCTAAACAGGGAGAGAAAGAACGAGAAAAGAGATGTAGAACATTTCTACTGGATTTGTGTCTGCAAGCAGCTCTACACCAACCACATAACATCCTGGAGACAGTGGAGAAAGTGATGACATTCTATTATTATAAACAGAGTAATTTCCTGCTGGATCTGTACTCACGTGTGAAGCAGTATGAGAGTGAAACAGGCAGGAGCGTCCTTCCAGCATTGCTGCCAGTTTACCAGTCAGGTCCTGCAGTCTGGTCCATAAACCTCTCAGAGAGAAAAGTCTCCCTCCTCCTAGAAGTGCTGAAACTCCAAACAGAGAAGAAACCAGTGGTGCTGAGAGACTGGTCAGATGAAGAGAGTGAAGTGAGGAGTTTCCTTCAGTGTCTGCCCTACATCTCACACCTCAGGTTTAATGAGTAAGTTTACAAAGTCCCTGTGTTTATAGACAAAATACTTTACTGGGACACCTGCCCCAAACCAAAATGTTTCAGTATTAAATTAGTATTTAAAGACTTTTTCTTGAGGTTGGAATCCTCTGTTGGAGCCTTGATATAAATCATAACAGTAATTTATATCACACACACAGAATAATTGAAATAAACAAATCAGTTTATATCAGTTATGAGATCCAGGCTATGAACTGAAGTGATGGAAACATGTAGCACTGAAAGTTCACCTGCTGATCATTTCATGGATACAGGACTATTGTTTGTGATCAGTTTGCTGATAAAAGCTGTTCCTTCACATGAATACGACATTACCTGAGATTCAACCCCTATTATTGATCTGAATTATCATTGTTAGATACCGACCTTACCCTGAACCTGCTAACACTGGTTATTAGCTGGATAATGTTAGACAAGTCAAAGGTATTTAAAAAAAGTATTGTGTTACTTTATTTTTAACAATTCGTTTAAAAAAAAAAAAGCCCAACAACTCTTAAACAATTAGTTAGAACAGTGAATGCAAACTGAAATTTAACTCTATATTTATTTTTTCAAATAAGCAGTGTCTTTAATACAAAACTACTGTATGCTAAATACACTTCTCTCTCATTTAGCTAGCTAATGTAGATTATCATTTTAATTAATAGATCTTGAGCCTTGATGTAACTAGACACTAACAGTCCAGGTCTGACTGACTCATGTCTAAATATCTAGATCATTTCATCAGTTACCCAAGTTACTGTGTTATGTAGATGAGAGAGACTGTGTGTGTGTGTGTGTGTGTGTGTGTGTGTGTGTGTGAGAGAGAGAGAGAGAAAGTGTGTGAGAGAATGCCAAAAAAGTCCAGCAGCCACTGATCATCACTGAGTTGGGTGTATTCTGCATGTTTAACAGCAAAAAGAAACTCCGTTATCTCCTAAATCCTCGACCATGACTTCACAGCACCGTGTAACCACTTCTTGATAGCTGGAGAGCTTTGATTGAAGATAATATTTCGGTTTTGTTTTTAAAGTCCCGAAACAACGAGTCAGCTGCGTCTACGAATGCCTCTTTGATCATCTCTCCATCTTGGAATGACTTCTTGTCTTTAATGATGGAGTGACTCACCTGGAACGATGCTTCAGTGGCTGCCTTAGCATTTGAAGTCAGCCGTGAAAAAATGACCGCTGTCCGGACATCTGTGACTTTAGTTTCTTCACCTTCCTCTTCCTCAGCTTGCTTTTCGGAGGGAAGTCAGTGTTGTAGATTTTATGAACAGTCCTAAAGCGCCGCTCCACATTCCCCTTATTCGGAATAGCAATGGTAGCTTGGTAGATCAGACAAACGCACTTCGAATTTGACATCGTGAAAAAAAAATCATCCTCCCATTCCGCATGGAAGTGATAAATCTTCGGTTTCTTGCTTGATCCCGCCTACCCCTATTTTTTTTATCCTTTCTTTTTCTTCTAAAAACCTACATTATTTTTTTTTTTGCAATTTTTTTTACCAGTTAATACGGATTTGGACAAGTTAATCAACGCTTTAGCGCTGGCGTGTTTGATCGCACACGTGTGGAGAGAGAAATGACAAGATCTCAGACTGGCTGTCCTGTACATCAATGCTAACATCTATTTATTTATTTATTTTAATGGCGATCTACCCGCACTTCCTTAGCGATCAGACCAGTGAATACCCAGTGCTTTTACCCCTAATATGTCGGCCAACTGGGTTTTTCTTTTAGAGAGAAGTTCCATATAGGTTTGATCTCCTGTAGATGCTGTTAACAGTTGCAGTTGAATTACATCTGTCTCTAAGACTTTCAAGGATTAGATTAGTTCTCTAGAGCTGTTGTGAATATTCTGTTGACAAAATTGTTTTACTTGCACTTTGTCAAAATCCCACCACCTTTGTAGAGATTTAAATTGTTCTTTTGGTTCTAAAATCATCCCAGAATAATTTAAAAGTATCCCTAAAATCCATATTGCTTAATAAATGAGTGTTTAAATGCCAGTACTCACTTTGAGGTTTTATGGAGCTCAAGATAAAAGAACACTGCACCATGCTATGATCTGAGAAACTGACTGGGAAAATATTACTACTTTTAAAAAATACTAAGATGGTGTCTAAAAACAAATCTGTCTAGTCTTGCAAGGGAAAAAACATTATCATGTGTATGAGTCCAAGTATACTGTCTTTGATTGCCATGTAAATGCCTCCAAACATCACTTAGATCAAGTTCTGTGCAGTTAAAATCACCACCAAGAAATAAAACATCATCAGTGGAACAGTTCTGCAGCATAGAACATAACGTGTCTAAAAAATTTTCTCTATTGCTGAGGTTGGAACATATACACAAATATAAAAATAAAACTGTCTTTAATGACTTCTTCAATCGGATATGACACAGGACTAACTCCCCCACTAAGTGTGGTGTTATGGCTAAGGACAGAGCTCCCTTCCAATTCTCGTGTCCAGTCCATGGCATTTTTAACATCACCATGTGTTTCCTGAATAAAAGTAACATCTATTTTTTTCTGTTTAATGAGTTCACACAATTCGGTCCTTTTTTATGTTTCTAGCATCATTTAAGTTCTGTGATGTAATGCGCACTTCACTCAACCAAAAATAAAAATAAAACCAGCCTCAACAGACAACACACCCTGCTGGGGTTCTTAAACTCAGACCTTCTCACAGCCATCACTCAGTTCTATGCTGAGTTTTCTTATAATCTTCTTTAGCCGATAAACTTCTTTATTTAAACACCCTTCAGCCTTCTAACGTTTAGATTTATCAGTGAACTGTTTTAGGTCAGGAAAATATTCTAACACGTACCCTTCTTTTGCTTTTAGTCGAATTAAGAAACAGTTTAATGTCCTCTACATCGTAGTTATGACCTGAACATTCACTCTTGGACAGCACTGTGCTGGAGTCAGTTCACTTTCACTCTCAGTCAGTATGTTTACATGGACTACAATAATCCAGTATTAACCCGATTAAGACAATACTCTAATTAAGAAACTACCATGTAAACAGCTATTTTTAATGACCTGAATCCGATTAAAGTCATACTCGAAGTTAACACAGATTGAATTAAGATGTGCGGAGTATTCCTGTTTTACTCGCGTTACAGACATGTAAACACCTTAATCACATTATTATCTTACTCAGAATACAGTCAGTAATTAGATTACTGCTGTCCATGTAAACATAGTCCGTGTCGTTCTGGTCTTCAGATTCTTCTAAATCGTCTTTCTTCAGTAGTCTAGAGTCATTAACGTTGTCTGAGTTTTTCCTTTTTAGTGTCACTTTAAACACTGTGTTCTGTCTCCATTTCACAGTCATAGTCCCCTGTTTATTTTCCAGTTTTTCCAAGTTCCAATGAAACTGTTTATTATCTGTACTAGTGGATGACGTTATGGCGCTCGTACCTGCATTTGTCAGCTCTGTTGAGGTCAAACTAGCTTCTGCAGGCCCAGTCACACACACCTCCTCCCGCCAGGATCCTTCTCCGAGGTGGGCTCTGCCTCGGCCGAACCGACCCCAGACGGCCCTGCAATAACCGGCTCAGTTGCACTATTCTCGTTGTCTGTTAGTTTAATCCTTACTCCTGTTTGGACACGCATGGACTTAATGTTCTGTTGGTCCACATCCGAGACACTTCACCCGTGGTTGTGAAGACCATGTAATCAAAATCATCCACCTGAAAGTTTCATTCTAAATCTAATTCCACGTCGTCTTTCACGATCATGTACACAAATCTTCTGAGTGAAATAACGTGGTTTAGAGCTTTAGAGGAGATTCACAACCGATTGTGATTTTTAAATATCACTGAGATCAGTTTTCCGTAGAAAGAAAGTGCCTGAATAAACGGAGGGACATTAGAGATCGTGACTTTCTTGGATGGCCGTGAAAGAGGGAGAACAGCAATAAGTGTGTCATCAATTATAACATATATGTTCAACTAGTTCATTTGCTTTTTCTCATTCTGGACACAGAGAATACACTGATGAGCCACCACCTTTCCCACAGCTAGACAACAATCTTCCACACTCACAGCAGACACCTCCTTCACCCCGCGCGAGAGCCTAAACCCCCTTCTCCTGGGGCCGCCATGCTTCCCACACAAACGGCCCAAAAACATGCAAAACCCCCCTTAATCTATAGTTCTACTAAATAATATCAAATAAATCACCCAAAAATAATCAGAACATATGTTAAGTAAGGAAAGGAGAAAAGCTACATCAGAAGCACAAACAGCCACACTCGTGCTCACACTCACAATGCTCCTCCCACTTGCTCCCAGCATGCACTCAGAGAGTGAGAGAGAGAGAGAGAGAGAGAGAGCGCTCTAGCATGAAGTGTGTGAGACAGAGAGAGAGAGAGAGAGAGAGAGAGAGGTGTGTGTGTGTGTGTGTGAGAGAGAGAGAGAGAGAGAGAGAGAGAGAGACATGGCATTACCTGAGATTAAACTTCTATTATTGATCTGAATTCTCCTTGTTAGTTAGCTACCTTACCCAAAACATGCTAACACTTGTTAGCGGGCTAATGTTAGCCAAGGTAAAGGTTTTTTTTTAAAGTATTTTGTTTTTAACAATTCTTATAATAGGAAATATGACATAAATGACATTTAAATCTTATAATTGTAGACTTCCTACGATGTAATTTTTTGCAGCGTGACAATTGTCTTGTGTCGTTGACTAAATATCTACATTTCTCCTCATTATGAGGAACAAAACACATGAACCATTACATAAACATTACAACTAGCCAAGGATGAGTTTTTAATGTGTTTCAGAGTCCCTAAGACATGACCTGTGTACAACAGCTTCTCAATATTTTACTCAACACGCCAGAAAGAATGTTAGTGACCTCGTCCATTTTAATATCAGATACTTTTTATAAACAAGAACAGGAATTGTTGAGAGTGTGTGTGTGTGTGTGTGGGGGGGGGTGTAGTCTCTATATTGTGTACTGTAATAATGTGAGTCTTTCACTTTTCTCCAGGTTTTACTCTAAACAGGGAGAGAAAGAACGAGAAAAGAGATGTAGAACATTTCTACTGGATTTGTGTCTGCAAGCAGCTTACACCAACCACATAACATCCTGGAGACAGTGAGAGAAAATGTGACGCAATATTAAAGGTGATATCTATTATTATCATTATGAAGATCAGAGTAATTTCCTGCTGGATCTGTACTCACGTGTGACGCAGTATGAGAGTGAAACAGACAGGAGAGTCCTTCCAGCATTGCTGCCAGTTTACCAGTCAGGTCCTGCAGTCTGGTCCATAAACCTCTCAGAGAGAAAAGTCTCCTTCCTCCTAGAAGTGCTGAAACTCCAAACAGAGAAGAAACCAGTGGAGCTGAGAGACTGGTCAGATGAAGAGAGTGAAGTGAGGAGTTTCCTTCAGTGTCTGCCCTACATCTCACACCTCAGGTTTAAACAGTAAGTTTACAAAGTCCCTGTGTTTATAGACAAAATACTTTACTGGGACACCTGCCCCAAACCAAAATGTTTCAGTATTAAATTAGTATTTAAAGACTTTTTCTTGAGGTTGGAATCCTCTGTTGGAGCCTTGAT
>CM022765.1:26443809-26456309 GCA_012411365.1 Ameiurus melas
AAAGGACAGTTATCTCTTACACCGGGATTAATAACAGAAATAAAAGCATTTACTGCCACAATACCGTGTAAAATCCTCCACTGTAAGTCTCCAACCCTTTTTGTTAACGGTGGTTTTAGAGCGCTCTCCACGCAGGCTTGACTTCCCTGTCGAGCCCTAGATGAGCTCTCCAAGGGGTGTCAGCCTTACCACTCAGTTTACTTCTGTTCAACATTTTTACAAAAAGACATGAGTTTTCCCCCCATGACTCCCAACCTGTTTGTGAGGGTCTCTCTGGACTCTAATAGCTGTCCTGTACAGTCTTTAAGATCAAGAAGGAGGGTCACTTCAGGGAAGGGTTCGTCAGCATTCGGGTGACAGTGTCCGTTGCAGTAGTTATTCAGTAGACCCAGTTCTGTTTCCGTGAGTTCACGCTTCCACTTGTTGAGCAGTTGGCTTAAGACCCTGGTGGAGGTAACTCCCACTTGAGAAGCTAAGCCTGCAGCATTGAGCAACTCGGGTCCACATCGCTCGAGCACATGTCCTAGAGTGACAATCCCAGCTGAACAGAACAACTGCATCACAGAGGGTCCCGCCATGCGTTCCACATTGAAACGAGTCCCATACACCACCGGTTCCTTCAGCAGCCATGATAGGGTCTCATAGCCTGGCCTACTCTGTTTGTGGAGCATTCCCCACACAGTAAACAGTCCTTGCTAAAACCTTGGGGAGATCCTGAAGTTTGTGAGAGGTCAAGTCCATCAACCACAAAGACTCATCAGGACACAAGTTCTGGCCTCGGGCCAAAACGGCTTGGGCCAGAGGTCTCCAGACAAGGTCCCTGGGCCCAACGAGGAGCCTCTGAATGAACTGCAGTCGGAAAGCAGCTCCCCTGCTAGCGAGATGAATGAGTCCCTGCCCTCCTTCCTCTTTGGGTAGAAAAAGCACACTCTGCGGGACCCAATGTAAACGGTCCCAGAAAAAGTTCACCAAAACTGCTTGTATTCTAGCTAGAAACTGCGGTGGAGGGTCTATACATGCTAACTGGTGCCACAGCATAGATGACACCAAATTGTTAATGACAAGTATTCGCCCCCTAAAGGACATGTGTGGCAATAACCATTTCCATTTACTTAGACGCCCTTCAACCTTCTCCAAAACATTGTCCCAATTTTTCCTTACAAAGATGTCATCACCAAGGTAAACACCAAGGTATTTAAAACCCCGTTGACTCCAATGTAGCCCAGCTGGTAAAAGCAGTTTCCTGCTCAACTCATCACTGTTTGTTATGGCTACACTTTTTCCCCAGTTAACCTTTGCAGAAGATATTACCCCAAAGTCCTTGATGTTATCTACGAGGGTATTAATATGTTCCTGATTCTTGGTGATGACAACAATATCATCAGCATATGCAGATAATTTAACAACAGTGTCACAACCAGTAAGGGTCACACCTGAAAGGGACTGTCTTAGTTTGTGTAGCAGTGGCTCTATGGCCAAGGAGTACAGCATGCCAGAAAGTGAGCAGCCTTGCCTAACTCCTCTCTGGACCTTAAAAGGAGAACTCAAGCCACCGTTGATCTTCAAAATACTCTCAATGTCACTGCACAAGACTCGCACCATTTGTATAAAACCCGAGCTGAACCCGAAGGCATCTAGTGTCCACCACAAATACTGGTGTTCAACCCTGTCAAAAGCCTTTTCCTGATCTAGGGAGAGCAAGCAGAATTCACAGTCCAACGACTTGGAAAGACCCAAAAAGTCCCGAATTAGGATGATGTTATCAGATATCAACCTGTTGGGTATGCAGTACGTCTGATAGACATGAACAACATGTTCCATTACTTTTCTCAGCCTCATGGCTAATACCTTCGATAAAAGTTTATAGTCCGTGCTGAGAAGAGCTACTGGTCGTCAGTTTTTAATCTCCTGTAAGTCTCCCTGTTTAGGGAGAAGAGTGAGGATCGCTCTCCTGCAGCTCACTGGTAGTTGTCCCTTGTCCAGACTGTCTCTGAGAACGAGCAATAGATCCTCTCCGATCACAGGCCAGAAAGCCTTATAAAAGTCTGCAGGAAGACCATCAATACCGGGCGCTTTACCGTTTTCTAAGCTCTGCAACGCAGAAAGTAGCTCACCAGCAGTGATTTGAGCTTCCAGATCTGCATTGACTTCCTCTGAGACCTTGGGCAATCCCTCGTAGAAGGACTGCGCCACCCCTGGTTCCTCTCGAAACTCTTTCCTAAAAAGCTTCTCATAAAACGCGACCGCACACTTACGAATCTCTGCAGACTCCTGTAGCAGCTGCCCCGTGCTGGATCGCAGAGAGTGCATCAGTTTCCTCTGCCCATTCCTGTGTTCGAGGCCAAAGAAGAAGTGAGAGGGTGCATCTATCTTAACGATATTTTTATGAAGCGATCGAACCAGAGCGCCCTGGGCAGAGAAACTCAACAGGTTAGATAGAGCTGATTTTGTCCTCTGGAGACTTTTTAAATGCTCACTTTTTCTAGTGGATTCTGCCAAATCCTGCAACTTCCCTATTTCATTCTCCAGATTTTTCATGGCCTCCATCATGTCTCTTGTGACATGGAGAGTATACTGCAGACACAGCTGTCTGATTTTTCCTTTCCCTATGTCCCACCACTGTTGTAGAGAATTGTATTCAGATTTTGTGTTCCTGTAACTCTCCCAAAAATACCCTAGGATATCCCTGAACACGTTATCGGACAACAGGGACACATTGAAATGCCAATAGGCGCTATTACATTTTGTGTCCTTAATGAAGATGGAAAATTGGACAAGGGAATGGTCTGAGATGCCAACCGGGAGTATTACACAGCTTTTGAGCACGTTGGTTTGATGAGTAAAGCAATAGAACCTATCGAATCTTGCCAAAGACAAAAAATTGTCCTTTGCATGGGTCCAGGTGTACTGGCGTCGAGTGGAGTGGAAAAACCTCCAGATGTCACAAAGATCATTTGCCTCCATTACTTTAATCATACATCCCTTACTGGCTCCATGTGGCTCTGGGTGGTTTCTATCCAACACTGCGTTTGCAGTGCAGTTAAAATCACCACCCAGGAACATGTAACCGCTATCGCTACAATTACTAACAACAGTGTTTAAAGTGTTTAAAAAAACTACCCGTTCCGTACCTACAGTTGGAGCATAAACATTAATGAAATACAATTTGACATTTTCATATACAGCTTGTATTTTTATCAGCCGACCCTCAACGATTTCCTCAGTTACACACGAGATAGGTAGAAAGTCTCTAGAGAACAAAATACCTACTCCACCGCTTGTACTGCTGTTGTGACTAAGAAAGAGTTCCCCATCCCATTCTTTCTTCCATGCGGTTTCGTTTTCAGCTGTTCTGTGTGTTTCTTGTAAGAAAATAACGTTCAGTTTCTTGGCCTTAAACAGGCTGAAGAGGGCTGCTCTCTTCGCATCCTCTCTCGCACCATTTATATTTAAGGATCCGATCTTTATATCACTCATGGTAAATATTAAGCTGCTCTGAAAGCAAAAACGTGAGATTCATGCATGATAGGGAGAAGCAAGATGTGAGAAACTCAGTCATCACCTGCTAATTTCCCCCTAGCTCTTGTCATCAGTTTCTTGAGACGGAAGACATCTTGATCAGTAAAGACTGGTTGATCGGTACCTTCTAAGTTTCCTATATGCATTTTTGCCGAATCAATGAACAATTCTAAATCTGGGAACCTATCCTCCGTTTCAATACCACGCTTACCTTTCGTGTGGTCTAAACAATCCTTGATTAAAGGCGGAGTAAGCACCTTCTACCACCATCTGAGAGTCTCCACGTTCATCCCCTGACTGAGATGAACAGTCCATTAAGTTAACCTTTGACATTCTTGCAGTTTTCACAGTTTTTCCAGTATTGGATTTATTTTCCGTTTTTTTCCTCTTAGTGGATAATTTAGGAAGGTCATCAACTATGAGAGCCTCTTCCTCACCAGCCAACACTGACTCTGCCACACTAGTTGCGGTGTGACCACCGTCCACTTCTGACCCACCCTGTATTATCTCCTTCTAAGTTACCCATCACCTCATTCTCCTGACCGCTAACGTCTCTGTTTTCCCCTTGTAAGGCCTGCACGCTCCCCTGCGGGTCGTCCGGTACCGAGGCCCTGCTTTCGGCTCCATCGGGCGGTGGTTCCTCTACGTGAGCAGCCGCCTGACTCTCACCTGCTCTCTCCGGGCACGAGCGGATCACGTGTCCCACAGCGCCACACCTAAAACACTTCATCGTCTCTGATGTTACGTGTACGCTATAGTCAAAGCCATCGAGTTTAAATTTAAACACCGAGTTCAGTTCCTGATCGCTCTTTTTAAGGACCATGTGCACCTGTCTCCTGAAAGACATGACGTCTTTGAGGTGAGGGGAATTGTGGCTGATGGGAATCATTTTAATCGGAGACACTAGTTTGCCGTAGCGCTCCTGCTCTTTTGCCAAAAGTTCCATCGTAAGAAACGGGGGTACATTTGAGATAATGACCTTTTTTGGCGGGTTTACGAGGGACAAAACTGTGACGTGGAACCATTAATCACTAC
Organism: Ameiurus melas; assembly: GCA_012411365.1. Lineage (NCBI taxonomy): Eukaryota > Metazoa > Chordata > Actinopteri > Siluriformes > Ictaluridae > Ameiurus > Ameiurus melas. The sequence goes on from CM022765.1 coordinate 26,448,364, forward strand.
TCCGTCCACCAGTAACCCACCGACCGCTAAACAACACTCCTCCACCGAGCACCTGTCGGGGGAGACAGTTTAATGGCGTGTCGGCGAGTCAGTTTGTGGAACTGAACGAGAGAGAGAGAGAGAGAGAGTGAGGTGGTGAAGAGAGTGAGGATGAGAGAGTGAGGTGTGTGTGTGAGGGAGAGAGAGAGTGTGTGGGTGAGAGAGAGAGTGTGAGTGTGAGAGAGAGAGAGAGAGAGAGAGGGGGTGTGTGGGTGAGAGAGGGGTGAGGTGTGTGTGTGTGAGTGTGAGAGAGAGAGAGGGAGTGTGTGTGGGTGAGAGAGAGAGAGGGATAGAGTTTGTGTGTGTGAGGGTGAGAGAGAGTGTGTGTGAGAGTGAGAGAGAGAGTGTGTGAGGGTGAGAGAGAGAGAGTGTGTGTGTGTGTGTGGGTAGAGAGAGTGTGAGGGTAAAGAGAGTGTGTGTGTGTGTGTGGGTAGAGAGAGTGTGTGTGTGTGTGTGTGTGTGAGAGAGAGAGAGAGAGAGAGAGAGTGTGTGTGTGTGTGTGTGTGAGGGTGAGAGAGAGAGAAAATTGGTGTGTGTGTGGGAGGGGAGAGGTGTGTGTGTGTGTGGGTGAGAGATAGTGTGTGTGTGAGAGAGGGTGTGAGGGTGAGAGAGTGTGTGTGTGGGGTGAGAGAGAGGGTGTGTGTGTGAGGAGTGTGTGTGTGTGAGAGAGAGTGTGTGAGAGAGGTGTGTGTGTGTGTGTGTGTGTGAGGTGAGAGAGTGTGTGTGAGGGTGAGAGAGAGTGTCTAGAGTGGGTGTGTGTGAAAGGTGAGAGAGAGTGTGTGGGTGAGGGAGAGGTGTGTGGGGTGAGAGTGTGTGTGTGTGTGTGAGGAGAGGTGTGTGTGAGAGAGAGAGAGAAAAGGGTGTGTGTGTGTGGGGTGAGGGAGGTGTGTGTGTGAAGGTGAGAGAGTGTGTGTGGGGTGAGAGAGGTGTGCAGTGAGCGAGTGAGTGTGTTAGTAAGGGTGAGAGAGAGTGTGTGTGTGAGGGTGAGTGAGAGAGAGAGAGAGAGAGAGTTTGTGTGTGGCTAAGGACAGAGCTCCCTTCCAATTCTCGTGTCCAGTCCATGGCATTTTTAACAGTTTATTTTATAGTAGAGGGTTTTGTTTTTGTTTTTTTTTTTGTTTTTTTTATGAGATTTAAGTGAGCATTTTCAATGTCTGTATGTTTTTATTTGTGGTATTGTTGCTCAGTAATATTTTTATACATCTAGGTTTTATTTGGGCTCTAAATCCACTGCATCCATCCAGTTTTTACTGAATCTGAGCATCGCAGCAGTCGACTGTAAATCAGATAAAGGAGAGAGTTTTACTGAGCTTCTGGCATCAGTGTGCAGCTACGACACATTCCCTTTTGGTGAAGAGTTTCATGGACTCCAAGTAAGACAGAGTAATTTCCTGCTGGATCTGTACTCACGTGTATCTCAGTATGAGAGTGAAACAGACAGGAGAGTCCTTCCAGCATTGCTGCCAGTTTACCAGTCAGTTCCTGCAGTCTGGTCCATAGACCTCTCAGAGAGAAAAGTCTCCCTCCTCCTAGAAGTGCTGAAACTCCAAACAGAGAAGAAACCAGTGGAGCTGAGAGACTGCTCAGATGAAGAGAGTGTAGTGAGGAGTTTCCTTCAGTGTCTCTAACATCTCACACCTCAGGTTTAATGGGTAAGTTTACAAAGTCCCTGTGTTTATAGACAAAATACTTTACTGGGACACCTGCCCCAAACCAAAATGTTTCAGTATTAAATTAGTATTTAAAGACTTTTTCTTGAGGTTGGAATCCTCTGTTGGAGCCTTGATATAAATCATAACAGTAATTTATATCACACACACAGAATAATTGAAATAAACAAATCAGTTTATATCAGTTATGAGATCCAGGCTATGAACTCAAGTGATGGAAACATGTAGCACTGAAAGTTCACCTGCTGATCATTTAATGGATACAGGACTATTGTTTGTGATCAGTTTGCTGATAAAAGCTGTTCCTTCACATGAATACGACATTACCTGAGATTCAACCCCTATTATTGATCTGAATTATCATTATTAGATACCGACCTTACCCTGAACCTGCTAACACTGGTTATTAGCTGGATAATGTTAGACAAGTCAAAGGTATTTTGTTCATTTATTTGTTTATTTTTTAAAGTAATTTATTTGTAAAAATGAGTTAAAATACAACAAAAAACATTAAAAACTGTGAATGCAAACTCAAACTGAACTCTATACTCTATATTTATTTTGACCAAATTAACAGTATCTTTAATACAAAATGACTCTATGCTAAATATATGGGTTTTTTTTTATCTTGTTTAGCTAGCTAATGTAGATTATCATTTTAACTAATAGATCTTAAGCCAACTCATGTCTAAATATCTAGATCATTTCATCAGTTACTGCGTTATGTAGATCATCATTTTCTATATCAGGAGTCAATAAAATAAAAATAAAAACACAAGGTAAAATCTGAGCTGTGACTGTACAGGCTGGAAATGAAATAGTGCGGTCTGGTTTGTGTTGTCTGTGTGTGAAATGATGTGATGTTACTGCACCACAGACTCGCCAGATTCAACCCCTATTATTGATCTGAATTATCATTGTTAGCTACCTAGCTTACCCTGAACCTGCTAACACTGGTTATTAGCTGGATAATGTTAGATAAGTTAAAGGCATTAAAAATATATATATTTTTAACAATTCGTTAAAAAACCCAACTCAAACAAAACAATTAGTTAAAACAGTGAATGCAAACTGAAATTTAACTCTATATTTATTTTTTTCAAATCAGCAGTGTCTTTAATACAAAACTACTCGATGCTAAATACACTTCTATCTCATTTAGCTAGCTAATGTAGATTATCATTTTATTTAATAGATCTTAAGCCTTGATGTAACTAGACACTAACAGTCCAGGTCTGACTGACCCACGTCTAAATATCTAGATCATTTCATCAGTCACCCAAGTTACTGTGCTATGTAGATGAGTGAGAGTATGAGTGTGTGTTTGTTTGTTTCTTCTTTCTGGAAACTCTTTCTTATATCCCATGTCTTGCATACGGTAATGTCTCTGTCCATTGAAAGTCCTGTGACACCTTGGTAATGCATTGTAGATTTCTTCCTTTAACTTTAACTTTGACACGAGATGTGAAGATGTCAAGCCTGTCACCTGTTTAAGTTCTTCAGGTGATTTCCACCCTTCCTCTTGTAATAAATGACCCAGATTTTCAATTCCATATCTCAATAAGCATTTTTGAATACTTATAGAAAACAGCAATGTAGTTTGAATCAATGATTTGAAAAACAGTGGCTTCTCAGGGGCCCATTGTTCTGGACTGTACACATCTTGTTGTGTTCTTACGACAGTTTTCCATGTTTGCAGCATGGATCTGTAAAAATAAGAGAGCTCAGATGAGCTCACCTCCCCGAGCTTCATTAGGAATATGTGTTTATCAAGTCCTAAGCCACCTACTCGCCTCAGAATCGTGCTTGCAGTCTTTTCCAATAACAAATCCTTATTCTTTAGAAGTCTCTGTGCAGCGTGTATCCTGAAAGCACGGATTCGATTCCTCACATCCACCACCTTCCTATACTGGAAGGTATAATACTGCTACACAAATCCAGTGTTGTCCATTCCAGAAAAAGTTTACTGCTGCCTTTGTATCTTTGAGATCAACTCTTCTGATGGCTCCATAACAATAGTCCTGTGCCGCAAAGTGGAGGCAGCCAGATTGTTTACTACCAGAACTCTTTCTCTATAAGACAATTATGGAAATAGCCATTTCCACCTCGACAATTGTCCAGACGCCTTTTACAGCAACCTCTTCCAGTTTTTTTTAAATGAAATGAAATAAAAACCTCACTAAATCAAAAATGCTTCAGCATTTTCATGATCTTCAAAAGATATTTATGATCTATGTGATCAAAAGATTTCTCTTGATCTAATGACAAGACTCCCAGATCATTCTTATTGACCTGGTTAAGATCAGTTATGTCCCTTAGTAAAAAAATGGTCTAAAATAGATCTTTGGGGAATGCAGTTTGTTTGATCATTTTGAATCAGCTCATCTAAACTGTACTTGAATCTATTTTCTTAGAAATATCAAGAATATCCAAAAAAGGGATACATTGTCAAAAATGGACCTCTTGAGGGGACACAGTATGTCTGGTCCGTATGAATAACCTGGACCATTATATTATTCAGCCTATTAGCTAGAGCCGTTGGGGGTGGTTTGTAATCTGTACAAAGAATCAAAACTGGGAACCAGTTCTTAAAGTCAGAACAGAAAGGTGAGGACTGCCCTAGGGTAACGGAACTGTAGCCATTCTTCAGCCAAACTGTCATTGAGTACATGCACCAGATCATCTCCTAGTTCTTCCCAGAAAGACTTGTAGAATTCAACAGGAAGGCCATTGATCCCTGGCATTTTCCCAGACTCCATGCCTTGAAGGTCTCTGTGCAATTCCTCCAGACTCAGAGCACCTGATAGCGCTGCATTAGCTTCTTCATATATCTGAGGTAGGTTATTGAAGAAGACGCTTTCCTGATTGTGTCCTGACCCAAGTTTTCTTGTGTATAGCTGTTCCTAAAAACAAAATGCCCTCTTTCTTATATCTCTAGGGTTTAGTAGAAGCGCTCCAGGCTCAGACCATAAGGTGTGAATGAGTCTTTTCTGTCTGTTATTCTTCTCTAGATTGAAAAACTATTTAGATGTTGCATCCATCTGATCTACAGATGTGGCCATTAAAAATGCTCGAGAAAGAGAACATGATCCTGCAGTATGCCGTGGTACGCTAGGGTATGTCACTCGTTCAGTCACCGCTGGCGAGATAAGACCGTTAGGTGGCAGTTGTGTCACATTCTTTGAGCGGGCAAACTGATTTCTGAAGGTGTAGTGAACATGACATTACATTACATTGAACAGTTAAACGAATTACCTCATCTTGATGTGTTAGTCTTAATGTTATAGTGACAGTAATTTTATAATTTAATTGAACTGTAGTGGTTTGAAACTTAGACCGGACCAGAACACCCAGTGCTTTTACCCCTAATATGTCGGCCAACTGGGTTTTTCTTTTAGAGAGAAGTTCCATATAGTTTTGATCTCCTGTAGATGCTGTTAACAGTTGCAGTTGAATTACATCTGTCTCTAAGACTTTCAAGGATTAGATTAGTTCTCTAGAGCTGTTGTGAATATTCTGTTGACAGAATTGTTTTACTTGCACTTTGCCAAAGTCCCACCACCTTTGTAGAGATTTAAATGATGTTTTTTGGGGTTCTAAAATCATCCCAGAATAATTTAAAAGTATCCCTAAAATCCATATTGCTTAATAAATGAGTGTTTAAATGCCAGTACACACTTTGAGGTTTTATGGAGCTCAAGATAAAAGAACACTGCACCATGCTATGATCTGAGAAACTGACTGGGAAAATATTACTACTTTTAAAAAATTCTAAGATGGTGTCTAAAAACAAAATCTGTCTAGTCTTGCAAGGGATAAAACGTTATCATGTGTATGAGTCCAAGTATACTGTCTTTGATTGCCATGTAAATGCCTCCAAACATCACTTAGTTCAAGTTCTGTGCAGTTAAAATCACCACCAAGAAATAAAAATTCATCAGTGGAACAGTTCTGCAGCGTAGAACATAACGTGTCTAAAAATTCCTCTCTATTGCTGAGGTTGGAACATATATTCAATTCAATTCAATTCAATTCAATTTTATTTGTATAGCGCTTTTTACAATAGTCATTGTCTCAAAGCATTTTTACAGAAATAAAAAACAGGTATAAACAGTCAGAAACATCTAAAGAGAGACAAACAGGAACAGATAAACAGAGACAAACAGGTAGAAAACAAATGGAATTTATCCCAACTGAGCAAGCCACTGAGTGGCGACGCTGGCAAGGAAAAACTCCCTAAGATGTTTTTGAGGAAGAAACCTTGAGAGGAACCCGACTCAGAAGGGAAACCCATCCTCATCTGGGTAACACAGAATGTGAATGTAACACAGATAATGTGAAAAATGAGAAGTATGGCCTTAGGAGCAGCCGTAGTCCCAGCAGAAGATTTGGGCTCATCCAGAGGCAGAAGGGATCTGGATCTCCAATATCTCCATAAATTCGTGTGGGGCTCGGCAAAAAGAGAGAGAGAGGGAGAAAAACGATTAGGACTGTGAAGTAGTGAGATATAATCTAGTCAGGGTAAGCTTGAGTAAACAAATACGTTGTAAGCCTAGATTTAAACACTGAGACTGTGTCTGAGTCCCGAACACTAATAGGAAGACTGTTCCATAACTGTGGGGCTCTATAAACGAAGGCTCTTCCCCCTGCTGTAGCCTTCACTATTCTAGGTAATATCAAATAGCCTGCACCTTTTGATCTGAGTAGGCGTGGCGGATCATATAAAACCAGAACGTCGCTTAGATTTTGTGGTGCTAGACCGTGTTGTGCTTTATAGGTTAATAAAAGTATTTTAAACTTAATGCGAAATTTTACAGGGAGCCAATGCAGTGTTGATAAGATCGGGGTGATGTGTTCGTATCTTCTAGTTCTAGTTAGGACTCTAGCAGCTGCATTCTGGACTAACTGGAGTTTATTTATATTCTTACTGGAACATCCAGACAGTAAGACATTACAGTAATCTAATCTAGAGGTGACGAATGCATGAACCAGTATTTCTGCATCATGTAGTGACAATATGTTTCTTATCTTAGAAATATTTCTGAGATGAAAAAGCTATCCTAGTAATATTATCTACATGAGCATCAAATGATAGACTGGAGTCAATAATCACTCCGAGGTCTTTAACTGCTGTACATGATGAAACAGAAAGACCATCCAGAGTTACTGTGTAGTCAGGAAGATTACTTCTTAGCTACACGCGGGCCTAATAAAAGTATTTCTGTTTTATCAGAATTAAGTAAAACGAAGTTGGTTAACATCCAACATCTAATGTCCTTTACACAATCCTCAACTTTACTAAGCTTCTGTCTGTCCTCTGGCTTCGCTGAAACATAAAGCTGTGTATCATCAGCGTAACAGTGGAAGCTAATTCCATGTTTACGAATAATTTGTCCTAGGGGTAACATATATAAAGTAAAAAGCAGTGGGCCTAAAACAGAACCCTGGGGAACTCCAAAAGTAACCTCAGTACGCATGGAGAAATCACCATTTATATCTACAAACTGATAACGATCGGTCAGATAAGACCTGAGCCAGGAGAGGACTGTTCCCTTAATACCAACAACCATCTATCAAGGAGAATAGTGTGATCTATGGTATCGACAGCTGCACTAAGGTCTAGTAACACAAGCAGCGAGACACAACCCTGATCAGAGGTCAGTAGAAGGTCATTTACTCATATACACATATACACAGATATAAAAATAAAACTGTCTTTAATGACTTCTTCAACCGGATATGACACAGGACTAACTCCCCCACTAAGTGTGGTGTTATGGCTAAGGACAGAGCTCCCTTCCAATTCTCGTGTCCAGTCCATGGCATTTTTAACATCACCATGTGTTTCCTGAATAAAAGTAACATCTATTTTTTTCTGTTTAATGAGTTCACACAATTCAGTCCTTTTTTATGTTTCTAGCATCATTTAAGTTCTGTGATGTAATGCGCACTTCACTCAACCAAAAATAAAAATAAAACCAGCCTCAACAGACAACACACCCTGCTGGGGTTCTTAAACTCAGACCTTCTCACAGCCATCACTCAGTTCTATGCTGAGTTTTCTTATAATCTTCTTTAGCTGATAAACTTCTTTATTTAAACACCCTTCAGCCTTCTAATGTTTAGATTTATCAGTGAACTGTTTTAGGTCAGGAAAATATTCTAACACGTACCCTTCTTTTGCTTTTAGTCGAATTAAGAAACAGTTTAATGTCCTCTACATCGTAGTTATGACCT
>CM022765.1:26461309-26476309 GCA_012411365.1 Ameiurus melas
GTGGGAACTCCTCGATGTTATTAGTAGTTCTGTAGAACGCAAAATCGATGTTTAATTCGGCCTTTACCATTCTAACAAAAAACGTGACTGCATCGCAATCTAATGACCCCTCAACTTTGTGTCTTCTGCTAAGATAAATCGCCATCTTTGCTTGACCTAGTACAAAGTTAACCAGTTGACATCTCCTTCTCTCTTCTCTCCTTCTGACTGTATCTCACACCTAAAATAAACAACTGCTTGGAAAACTTCTCTCCAAACATCGTGAACATCTGTATTAACAGCTGAAACAGGGTGTAAAGTCTGTTGCACTCTAGAAAGCAGTGATAGACTGTTCTCCTCTGTGAACAAAAAGGACAGTTATCTCTTACACGGGATTAATAACAGAAATAAAAGCATTTACTGCCACAATACCGTGTAAAATCCTCCACTGTAAGTCTCCAACCCTTTTTGTCAACGGTGGTTTATACAGCGCTCCCCACGCAGGCTTGACTTCCCTGTCGAGCCCTAGATGAGCTCTCCAAGGGGTGTCAGCCTTACCACTCAGTTTACTTCTGTTCAACACTTTTACAAAAAGAGAATACATGAGTTTTCCCCCCATGACTCCCAACCTGTTTGCGAGGGTCTCTCTGGACTCTAATAGCTGTCCTGTACAGTCTTTAAGATCAGGAAGGAGGGTCACTTCAGGGAAGGGTTCGTCAGCATTCGGGTGACAGTGTCCGTTGCAGTAGCTATTCAATAGACTCAGTTCTGTTTCCGTGAGTTCACGCTTCCACTTGTTGAGCAGTTGGCTTAAGACCCTGGTGGAGGTAACTCCCACTTGAAAAGCTAAGCCTGCAGCGTTGAGCAACTCGGGTCCACATCGCTCGAGCACATGTCCTAGAGTGACAATCCCAGCTGAACAGAACAACTGCATCACAGAGGGTCCCGCCATGCGGTCCACATTGAAACGAGTCCCATGCACCACCGGTTCCTTCAGCAGCCATGATAGGGTCTCACAGCCTGGCCTTCTCCGTTTGTGGAGCATTCCCCACACAGTAAACAGTCCTTGCTAAAACTTTGGGAGATCCTGAAGTTTGTGAGAGGTCAAGTCCATCAACCACAAAGACTCATCAGGACACAAGTTCTGGCCTCGGGCCAAAACGGCTCGGGCCAGAGGTCTCCAGACAAGGTCCCTGGGCCTAACGAGGAGTCTCTGAATGAACTGCAGTCAGAAAGCAGCTCCCCTGCTGAGTCCCTGAATGAGTCCCTGCCCTCCTTCCTCTTTGGGTAGAAAAAGCACACTCTGCGGGACCCAATGTAAACGGCCCCAGAAAAAGTTCACCAAAACTGCTTGTATTCTAGCTAGAAACTGCGGTGGAGGGTCTATACATGCTAACTGGTGCCACAGCATAGATGACACCAAGTTGTTAATGACAAGTATTCGCCCCCTAAAGGACATGTGTGGCAATAACCATTTCCATTTACTTAGACGCCCTTCAACCTTCTCCAAAACATTGTCCCAATTTTTCCTTACAAAGATGTCATCACCAAGGTAAACACCAAGGTATTTAAAACCCCGTTGACTCCAATTTAGCCCAGCTGGTAAAAGCAGTTTCCTGCTCAACTCATCACTGTTTGTTATGGCTACACTTTTTCCCCAGTTAACCTTTGCAGAAGATATTACCCCAAAATCCTTGACGTTATCTACGAAGGTATTAATATCTTCCTGATTCTTGGTGATGACAACAATATCATCAGCATATGCAGATACTTTAACAACATTGTCACAACCAGTAAGGGTCACACCTGAAAGGGACTGTCTTAGTTTGTGTAGCAGTGGCTCTATGGCCTGGGAGTACAGCATGCCAGAAAGTGAGCAGCCTTGCCTAACTCCTCTCTGGACCTTAAAAGGAGAACTCAAGCCACCATTGATCTTCAAAATACTCTCAATGTCACTGTACAAGACTCGCACCATGTGTATAAAACCCGAGCTGAACCCGAAGGCATCTAGTGTCCACCACAAATACTGGTGTTCAACCCTGTCAAAAGCCTTTTCCTGATCTAGGGAGAGCAAGCAGAATTCACAGTCCAACGACTTGGAAAGGCCCAAAAAGTCCCGAATTAGGATGATGTTATCAGATATCAACCTGTTGGGTATGCAGTACGTCTGATAGACATGAACAACATGTTCCATTACTTTTCTCAGCCTCATGGCTAATACCTTCGATAAAAGTTTATAGTCCGTGCTGAGAAGAGCTACTGGTCGCCAGTTTTTAATCTCCTGTAAGTCTCCCTGTTTAGGGAGAAGAGTGAGGATCGCTCTCCTGCAGCTCACTGGTAGTTGTCCCTTGTTCAGACTGTCTCTGAGAACGAGCAATAGATCCTCTCCGATCACAGGCCAGAATGCCTCATAAAAGTCTGCAGGAAGACCATCAATACCGGGCGCTTTACCGTTTTCTAAGCTCTGCAATGCAGAAAGTAGCTCACCTGCAGTGATTTGAGCTTCCAGATCTGCATTGACTTCCTCTGAGACCTTGGGCAATCCCTCGTAGAAGGACTGCGCCACCCCTGGTTCCTCTCGAAACTCTTTCCTAAAAAGCTTCTCATAAAACGCGACCGCACACTTACGAATCTCTGCAGACTCCTGTAGCAGCTGCCCCGTGCTGGATCGCAGAGAGTTCATCAGTTTCCTCTGCCCATTCCTGTGTTCGAGGCCAAAGAAAAAGTGAGAGGGTGCATCCATCTTAACTATATTTTTATGACTCGATCGAACCAGAGCGCCCTGGGCAGAGAAACTCAACAGGTTAGGTAGAGCTGATTTTGTCCTCTGGAGACTTTTAAAATGCTCACTTTTCTAGTGGATTCTGCCAAATCCTGCAACTTCCCTATTTCATTCTCCAGATTTTTCATGGCCTCCGTCATGTCTCTTGTGACATCGAGTATACTGCAGACACAGCTGCTTGATTTTTCCTTTCCCTATGTCCCACCACTGTTGTAGAGAATTGTATTCAGATTTTGTGTTCCTGTAACTCTCCCAAAAATACCCTAGGATATCCCTGAACACGTTATCGGACAACAGGGACACATTGAAATGCCAATAGGCGCTATTACATTTCGTGTCCTTAATGAAGATGGAAAATTGGACAAGGGAATGGTCCGAGATGCCAACCGGGAGTATTACACAGCTTTTGAGCACGTTGGTTTGATGAGTAAAGCAATAGAACCTATCGAATCTTGCCAAAGACAAAAAAATTGTCTTTTGCATGGGCCCAGGTGTACTGGTGTCGAGTGGAGTGGAAAAACCTCCAGATGTCACAAAGATCATTTGCCTCCATTACTTTAATCATACATCCCTTACTGGCTCCATGTGGCTCTGGGTGGTTTCTATCCAACACTGTGTTTGCAGTGCAGTTAAAATCACCACCCAGGAACATGTAACCGCTATCGCTACAATTACTAACAACAGTGTTTAAAGTGTTTAAAAAAACTACCCGTTCCGTACCTACAGTTGGAGCATAAACATTAATGAAATACAATTTGACATTTTCATATACAGCTTGTATTTTTATCAGCCGACCCTCAACGATTTCCTCAGTTACACACGAGATAGGTAGAAAGTCTCTAGAGAACAAAATACCTACTCCACCGCTTGTACTGCTGTTGTGACTAAGAAAGAGTTCCCCATCCCATTCTTTCTTCCATGCAGTCTCGTTTTCAGCTGTGCTGTGTGTTTCTTGTAAGAAAATAACGTTCAGTTTCTTGGCCTTAAACAGGCTGAAGAGGGCTGCTCTCTTCGCATCCTCTCTCGCACCATTTATATTTAAGGATCCGATCTTTATATCACTCATGGTAAATATTAAGCTGCTCTGAAAGCAAAAACGTGAGATTCATGCATGATAGGCAGAAGCAAGATGTGAGAAACTCAGTCATCACCTGCTAATTTCCCCCTAGCTCTCGTCATCAGTTTCTTGAGACGGAAGACATCTTGATCAGTAAAGATTGGTTGATCGGTACCTTCTATACCTTCTAAGTTTCCTATATGCATTTTTGCCGAATCAATGAACAATTCTAAATCTGGGAACCTATCCTCCGTTTCAACACCACGCTTGCCTTTTGTGTGGTCTAACAAAACCTTGATTAAAGGCGGAGTAAGCACCTCTACCACCATCTGAGAGTCTCCACGTTCATCCCCTGACTGAGACGAACAGTCCATTAAGTTAACCTTTGACATTCTAGCAGTTTTCACAGTTTTTCCAGTATTGGATTTTTTTTCCGTTTTTTTCCTCTTAGTGGATAATTTAGGAAGGTCATCAACTATGAGAGCCTCTTCCTCATCAGCCAACACTGACTCTGCTACACTAGTTGCGGTGTGACCACCGTCCACCTCCACTTCTGACCCACCCTGTATTATCTGTTCTCCTTCTAAGTTACCCGTCACCTCATTCTCCTGACCGCTAACGTCTCTGATTTCCCCCTGTGAGGCCTGCACGCTCCCCTGCGGGTCGTCCGGTACCGAGGCCCTGCTTTCGGCTCCATCGGGCGGTGGTTCCTCTACGTGAGCAGCTGCCCGACTCTCACCTGCTCTCTCCGGGCACGAGTGGATCACGTGTCCCACAGCGCCACACCTGAAGCACTTCATCGTCTCTGATGTTACGTGTACGCTATAGTCAAAGCCATCGAGTTTAAATTTAAACACCGAGTTCAGTTCCTGATCGCTCTTTTTAAGGACCATGTGCACCTGTCTCCTGAAAGACATGACGTCTTTGAGGTGAGGGGAATTGTGGCTGATGGGAATCATTTTAATCGGAGACACTAGTTTGCCGTAGCGCTCCAGCTCTTTTGCCAAAAGTTCCATCGTAAGAAACGGGGGTACATTTGAGATAATGACCTTTTTAGCGGGATTTACGAGGGACAAAACTGTGACGTAGGAACCATTAATCACTACTCCGTCCACCAGTAACCCACCGACCGCTAAACAACACTCCTCCACCGAGCACCCGTCGGGGGGAGACAGTTTAATGGCGTGTCGGCGAGTCAGTTTGTGGAACTGAAACTGAGAGAGAGAGAGAGAGTGTGTGTGGCTGAGAGAGAAACATGGCATTAGTAAAGGTTTTTTTTTATAGTATTTTGTATTTTATTTATGACATTTAAATCTTATAATAGTAAATATGACATAAATGTGACTATATCTGAGACTTCCTACGATGTAATTTTTTGCAGCGTGACAATTGTCTTGTGTCGTTGACTAAATATCTACATTTCTCCTCATTATGAGGAACAAAACACATGAACCATTACATAAACATTACAACTAGCCAAGGATGAGTTTTTAATGTGTTTCAGAGTCCCTAAGACATGACCTGTGTACAACAGCTTCTCAATATTTTACTCAACACGCAGAAAGAATGTTAGTGACTCGTCCATTTTAATATCAGATACTTTTTATAAACAAGAACAGGAATTGTTGAGGCTGTGTGTGTGTGTGTGTGGGGGGGGGGGTAGTCTTTATATTGTGTACTGTAATAATGTGAGTCTTTCACTTTTCTCCAGGATTTACTCTAAACAGGGAGAGAAAGAACTAGAAAAGAGATGTAGAACATTTAAACTGGATTTGTGTCTGCAAGCAGCTCTTCACCAACCACATAACATCCTGGAGACAGTGAAGAAAGTGATGACATTTTATTATTATGAAGAAGAGATTATTTACGCTGCGGGAACTGTACTCACGTGTGAAGCAGTATGAGAGTGAAACAGGCAGGAGAGTCCTTCCAGCATTGCTGCCAGTTTACCAGTCAGGTCCTGCAGTCTGGTCCATAAACCTCTCAGAGAGAAAAGTCTCCCTCCTCCTAGAAGTGCTGAAACTCCAAACAGAGAAGAAACCAGTGGAGCTGAGAGACTGCTCAGATGAAGAGAGTGAAGTGAGGAGTTTCCTTCAGTGTCTGCCCTACATCTCACACCTCAGGTTTAAACAGTAAGTACTTACAGATTTCTCAGACATGTTTTAGATCCGTGCACCGCAGCTGTTAAAACCACTGTTTTTGTTTTGAAATGAAAATATTCCTGCAGATAAATATCATCATTTGTAGAATAAAATATCTGGTTCTGAAAAGGAACAAAATGAGCCTGAGTTTAATATTTTATGTTGTCAGTCCTGAAATGTGAACAATCCGTTCAAACCCTGATTTAATTCTATTTATTGTTAACTTCCTTCTTCTAATCCAATTTTTAAAACTACTTTTTCTTCTTCAATCTGATAATTCCTGAAGTGTTGAGATACAGTGCACCTTGTTATAGTTTCCAAAGTGGACAAAGGGAACGCAAAAAAGAAAAGAAAAAAGCCAAATCTTTTTATTCATTATTACTAAGTAGGGGTGTAACGATACACTCTGTTCACGATTCGATTCATGATACTGGCTTCACGATTCAAGTCAATTTGACTCTGAATATTTTGAACAAAATTTGAATCAAGAAAAATCATGACTGAAAAAAAACCTCCTCCTTTTAATTTCTGAATTGTAAGGAATGCAAAAAAAAAATATTTCTATTTGTAAAAACTAAATAATTTTTTTTGCTTTAAAGAGAGGTTTAACACATTTTAACATTGTCATGATGCACATCGTCACAGTTTAGCATCACAATGCATCGTTACACCCCTATGAGTAACTTCTGTGTCCTGCTCTTCATATTACACCTTTTTTTCAATACCTGATATCGTCTCATCCATTTACCATCATAATAGTCTTTTATTTTTAAATGATGTCTTGTGTTCTTCATTGATCATCTTCAGTACCCACTATATCTTGACTACTATATAGCAGGTTTGGGACGCAGCCCACGGCTTCAAGCAGTTCTAAAAGCGACTCATGTAAACACCTTAATCACATTATTATCTTACTCAGAATACAGTCAGTAATTAGATTACTGCTGTCCATGTAAACGTAGTCCGTGTCGTTCTGGTCTTCAGATTCTTCTAAATCGTCTTTCTTCAGTAGTCTAGAGTCATTAACGTTGTCCGAGTTTTTCCTTTTTAGTGTCACTTTAAACACTGTGTTCTGTCTCCATTTCACAGTCATAGTCCCCCTGTTTATTTTACAGTTTTTCCAAGTTGCAGTGAAACTGTATTATTTGTACTTAGGGGATAACGTTACTGCGCTCGTACCTGCATTTGTCTGCTCTGTTGAGGTCAAACTAGCTTCTGCAGGCCCAGTACACACACCTCCTGCCCGGATCATTCTCCGAGCTGGGTTCGCCTCGGCTGAACCGACCCCAGACGGCCCTGCAATAACCGGCTCAGTCGCACTATTCTCGTTGTCTGTTAGTTTAATCCTTACTCTTGTTTGGACACGCATGGACTTAATGTTCTGTTGGTCCACATCCGAGACACTTCACCCGTGGTTGTGAAGACCATGTAATCAAAATCATCCACCTGAAAGTTTCATTCTAAATCTAATTCCACGTCATCTTTCACGATCATGTACACAAATCTTCTGAGTGAAATAACGTGGTTTAGAGCTTTAGAGGAGATTCACAACCGATTGTGATTTTTAAAAATCACTGAGATCAGTTTACTGTAGAAAGAAAGTGCCTGAATAAACGGAGGGACATTAGAGATCGTGACTTTCTTGGATGGCCGTGAAAGAGGGAGAACGGCAGTAAGTGTGTCATCAATTATAACACCATGTTCAACTAGTTCATTTGCTTTTTCTCATTGTCATTCTGGACACAGAGAATACACTGATGAGCCACCACCTTTCCCACAGCTAGACAACAATCTTCCACACTCACAGCAGACACCTCCTTCACCCCGCGCGAGACCCTAAACCCCCTTCACCTGGGGCAACCATGCTTCCCATGCAAACGGCCCAAAAACATGCAAAACCACCCTAAATCTATAGTTCTACTAAATAATATCAAATAAATCACCCCAAAATAATCAGAAAATATGTTAAGTAAGGAAAGGAGAAAAGCTACGTCAGAAGCACAAACAACCCATAGTGCTCACACTCACAATGCTCCTCCCACTTGCTCCCAGCATGCACTCAGAGAGAGAGAGAGAGAGAGAGAGAGAGCGCTCTAGCATGAAGTGTGTGAGACTGAGAGAGAGTGAGAGTGAAGGGTGTGTGTGTGTGTGTGTGAGAGAGAGAGACTGAGTGTGTGTGAGTGAGACAGAAAGGGAGAGAGAGAGTGAGTGTGTGTGAGTGAGGGGTGTGTGTGTGTGTGAGAGAGAGAGTGAGTGTGTGAGAGAGAGTGAGTGTGTGTGTGAGTGAGGGGTGTGTGTGTGTGTAGAGAGAGAGAGAGAGAGAGAGAGAGGTGTGTGAGTGAGGGAGTGTGTGTGTACGAGAGCAGAGAGAGAGAGAGTGAGTGTGTGTGTGGGAGTTGTGTGTGTGTGTGAGAGAGAAAGGGAGAGAGAGAGGAGTGTGTGAGGTGAGACAGAAAGGGAGAGAGAGGTGAGTGTGTGTGTGAGTGAGGTGTGTGTGTGTGTGTGAGAGAGAGAGAGTGAGTGTGTGCGAGTGAGGGATTGTGTGTGTGTGTGTGTGGAGAGAGAGAGTCATGTCATTCATTCCCTGAGATTAAACTCCTATTATTGATCTGAATTGTGGTTGTTAGTTAGCTACCTTACCCAAAACATGCTAACACTTGTTAGTGGGCTAATGTTAGCCAAGGTAAAGGTTTTTTTTCTATTCTTTTTGTAAGTATTTTGTTTTTAACAATTCTTATAATATGAAATATGATGTAAATGATATTTAAATCTTATAATATGAAATATGACATAAATGTGACTATATCTGAGACTTCCTACGATGTAATTTTTTGCAGCGTGACAATTGTCTTGTGTCGTTGACTAAATATCTACATTTCTCCTCATTATGAGGAACAAAACACATGAACCATTACATAAACATTACAACTAGCCAAGGATGAGTTTTTAATGTGTTTCAGAGTCCCTAAGACATGACCTGTGTACAACAGCTTCTCAATATTTTACTCAACACGCAGAAAGAATGTTAGTGACTCGTCCATTTTAATATCAGATACTTTTTATAAACAAGAACAGGAATTGTTGAGGCTGTGTGTGTGTGTGTGGGGGGTGTAGTCTCTATATTGTGTACTGTAATAATGTGAGTCTTTCACTTTTCTCCAGGATTTACTCTAAACAGGGAGAGAAAGAACGAGAAAAGAGATGTAGAACATTTCTACTGGATTTGTGTCTGCAAGCAGCTCTTCACCAACCACATAACATCCTGCAGACAGTGAAGAAAGTGATGAAATATATTGAAGATATTGAAGATGAAGAATATGATGACTATTATTATTATGATCAGAGTGATTTCCTGCTGGATCTGTACTCACATGTGAAGCAGTATGAGAGTGAAACAGACAGGAGAGTCCTTCCAGCATTGCTGCCAGTTTACCAGTCAGTTCCTGCAGTCTGGTCCATAAAGCTCTCAGAGAAAAGTCTCCCTCCTCCTAGAAGTGCTGAAACTCCAAACAGAGAAGAAACCAGTGTATCTGAGAGACTGCTCAGATGAAGAGAGTGAAGTGAGGAGGTTTCCTTGGTGTCTGCCCTACATCTCACACCTCAGGTTTAAACAGTAAGTTTACAAAGTCCCTGTGTTTATAGACAAAATACTTTACTGGGACACCTGCTCCAAACCAACATGTTTCAGTATTAAATTAGTATTTAAAGACTTTTTCTTGAGGTTGGAATCCTCTGTTGGAGCCTTGATATAAATCATAACAGTAATTTATATCACACACACAGAATAATTGAAATAAACAAATCAGTTTATATCAGTTATGAGATCCAGGCTGTGAACTCAAGTGATGGAAACATGTAGCACTGAAAGTTCACCTGCTACATTACCTGAGATTCAACCCCTATTATTGATCTGAATTATCATTGTTAGATACCGACCTTACCCTGAACCTGCTAACACTGGTTATTAGCTGGATAATGTTAGACAAGTTAAAGGCATTAAAAATATATATATTTTTAACAATTCGTTAAAAAACCCAACTCAAACAAAACAATTAGTTAAAACAGTGAATGCAAACTGAAATTTAACTCTATATTTATTTTTTTTCAAATCAGCAGTGTCTTTAATACAAAACTACTGTATGCTAAATACACTTCTCTCTCATTTAGCTAGCAAATGTAGATTATAATTTTAACTAATGGATCTTGAGCCTTGATGTAACTAGACACTAACAGTCCAGGTCTGACTGACTCATGTCTAAATATCTAGATAATTTCATCAGTCACCCAAGTTACTGTGTTATGTAGATGAGAGAGAGAGACACGCAGAGAGTGTGTGTGTGTGTGTGTGTGTGTGAGAGAGAGAGAGAGAGAGTGTGTGTGTGAGAGAGAGAGTGTGTGTGAGAGAGAGAGAGAGAGTGTGTGTGTGTGTGTGTGTGTGTGTGTGAGGGTGAGAGAGTGTGTGCATGTGAGGAGAGAGTGTGCGAGTGAGCGAAGTGAGTGTGCAGTGAGGGTGAGAGAGAGGAGTGTGTGTGTGTGAAGGTGAGAGGTGTGTGTGTGTGTGTGAGGTGAGAGAGAGTGTGGTGTGTGTGAGGGTGAGAGAGAGAGAGAGAGAGGAGTGTGTGAGGGTGAGAGAGAGTGTGTGAGGATAGAGAGGAGTTGTGTGTGTGATAGAGGGTGTGTGTGTGTGTGTGAGGGTGAGAGAGAGTCTGTGTGTGAGAGAGAGATAGGGGGTGTGTGTGTGTATGAGGGTAGAGAGAGATTTTGTGTGTGTGTGGGGGTGAGAGAGAGAGAGTGAGGGGTGAGAGAGTGAGAGTGTGTGTGTGTGTTGTTGTGTGTGTGTGTTGTGTGTGGGGAGAGAGTTGTGTGTGTGTGTGAGCGAGAGAGAGAGTGTGTTGTGTGTGTGTGTGAGGGTGAGAGAGAGTGTGTGGGGTGAGAGAGAGAGAGTGTGTGGTGAGAGAGATTGTGTGTGTGTGGGGGGTGAGAGAGAGAGAGGTGTGTGTGTGTGTGTGTGGGTGAGAGAGAGAGAGTGTGTGTGGTGTGTGTGAGGGTGAGAGAGAGTGTGTGTGTGTGTGGGTGAGAGAAGAGAGAGAGAGAGAGAGAGAGAGTGTGTGAGTGGGTGAGAGAGAGTGTGAGGGTGAGAGAGAGAGTGTGTGTGTGTGTGTGGGGGTGAGAGAGAGAGGTGTGTGTGTGTGTGTGGGTGAGAGAGAAAGGAGTGTGTGAGTGTCTGAGGGTGAGAGAGAGAGAGAGTGGTGTGTGTGTGTGGGTGAGAGAGAGAGAGAGAGTGTGTGAGTGGGTGAGAGAGAGTGTGTGAGGGTGAGAGAGAGAGTGTGTGTGTGTGTGTGGGTGAGAGAGAGAGAAAAAAAAAGAGTGTGTGTGAGTGTGTGAGGGTGAGAGAGAGGAGAGTGTGTGTGTGTGTGGTGAGAGAGAGAGAGAGAGAGGAGTGTGTGAGTGTGTGAGGGTGAGAGAGAGAGAGTATGTGTGTGAGGGTGAGAGAGAGAGAGTGTGTGGGTGAGAGAGAGAGAGAGAGAGAGAGAGAGAGAGAGGAATGGGGTGAGAGAGAGAGAGAATGTGTGAGGGTGAGAGACTTTTGACTTTTACAATCCTTTATTTAACAAAACATCACATTATACACATAAAAGTGAAATGTGAGTCAATAAATAAATAAATATTCAAAGCGCATTAAAAAAAAAAGACCATAAATAAATGAGGTAATAAATGAGGTAAAAAATATAATTCAGTGCAACACAGGGCAAGTCATCAATAATACGTTCAGCTTAAAGCAGGTGCAAAACAAAGTTCTCCCTCCACCACAGAACACAGAGCCTCCTCACAACACCACACCGCCTCAAACATCTCCAAGTTCCCCAGACTTCTGTAGAAGTTGAAGTCGATCAGAACCCGTGATTTGATCAGTCTGGATAGGACTCGTCTGGCATCGCAGTCTGTGTTCTGGGCCACTTTGTTTCTTCTGCTCAGGTAAATTGACATTTTTGCCTGACCAAAGATAAAATTGATCAGCTGACACTTATACCTGTCTTTTCAGAAGTATTTAAAACCCAAGATAAAAATCTGAAAAGTAAAATCTACATGAAATGAGCTCAGGATGTTTTTCAAAAACAGAAACAGCTGCTGCAACCTGGAGCAATGTATAAAAGCATGAAAAACAGTATCTCTCTGTGAACAAAATGGACATGCCTGGGTGACCTCAGGGTTTAAAATGGAGATAAAAGAATTCGCAGACACGATACCATGTAAAATCCTCCACTGGAGGTCAGCAAATTTTTTAGTTAATGGCGGTTTGTAAAGTGCCCTCCACTCTGGTTTAACATCATCATGAAAACCCAACACAGCTCGCCAAGGGGTGTCCACTCTCCCATTCAGTTTCTTCTTGTTTAGAACTTTCACACAGGCTTTGTACAGGACTTTACCGTCACAGTTTCAAAGTACATGTCACTGCTGAACTCCAGAAGGGGTCACCACACCCTTCTAGATCTGGAGTGATGCCCAGCTGAGGAAAAGGTTCTACTTCAGTAGGACCATTCACGTTCGTTTCAATGTCCATCAGCTGAACACGCTCCTCTGACGTTAGGGTGGACCTCCAGTGATGCAGCAGTTTATTTACAACGCGCAGAGAACGTAGGCTTAGGCGCGCCGCTAAGTCTTCAGCCCGTGACAGGTCCGGTCCTGTGACGTTCACCAGCTGCCGGAGTGTCACAATCCCCGATGAGACCAGAACGCTGGATAATGATGGGGTGGTCACACCAGAGATATCTAGTCTCTCACCGTTCACCAGGGGTTCCTCCAGCAGCCAGTGCGTAGTTCTGCACCCCTTGGTCTGTTTTTTAAAAGAAGTCCATATTTTAAAAAGTCCCCGATAAAAAACTGGTAATCCATCCAAGCTCAGCGTCTTTGTGTCCATTAAAAACAAAGTTCTGTCCAATCCCAGTCCTCCTACCTCGTGTAACAGCCTAAAAGCTGCTTCCCTCCACACCAACCCCTCAGGTCCAGTGAGGAGTCTCTGGACGAACTGGAGCCGGAAGGTTGCAGTTCTGCTGGCTATGTGGGCCAGACCCTGCCCCCCCTCTTCCTTGGGCAGGTAAAGGACACTTTGTGGGATCCAGTGTAGCTTGTCCCAGAAAAAATCCACTAGCAGGGCCTGGATATTAGCGAGCAGGTTTGGTGGTGGATCCACATATGCCAACTTGTGCCACAGGGTTGATGCTGCCAAGTTGTTGACAACCAGCGTTTGTCCCCTGTAGGACATACTTGGGACCAACCACTTCCACCTGCTCAACCTGCCCTTCACTGTTTCAAGAACACCCTCCCAATTTTTATTTAAAAACTCAGTGTTACCTAGATAAACCCCCAAGTATTTAAAACCACCCCTTTTCCACTCCAAACCAGCTGGTAATGCGGGCTGCCCACCACCCCACTCTCCAACTAAAATGGCCTCACTCTTGGCCCAGTTCACCTTGGCAGACGATAAAATCTCAAAATCTTTTAAAACATTAACTAAAATATCCACATCAGTCTGTGTCCCCAGCATGACGACTAAGTCATCTGCATATGCAGAGAGACACAGAGAAGCACTGGACTGCGATATTTTAAAACCAGAAAGGCGATTTCTCAGTTTGCATAAAAGAGGTTCAAAAGCCAGGGTATACAGCATGCCCGACAGAGAACAGCCTTGTCGAATACCTCTGTAGACTCTAAAAGGGGCACACAAACCACCATTAACCTTCAGTACACTCTCAATTTCACTGTACAAAGTCTTGATCATGGCTATGAAACCTGGGGGGTCGAAACCAAAGGTTTCCAGCACCTTCCACAAGTATTCATGTTCAACCCGGTCAAAAGCCCTTTCCTGATCTAGAAAAATAAGACCAGTCTTTAACCCCAATAGCCTGGAGACGTCCAAAATATCACGAATTAAATGTATATTATCAAATATAGACCTGCCGGGCACACAGTAACGTCTGGTCAAGGTGAGTGACTTGCTCCATTACCTTAGTCAGCCTTGAAGCTAAAGCTTTTGAGAGTAGTTTGTAGTCAGTGCACAACAGTGAGAGTGGGCGCCAGTTCTTCAACTGCGTCAGGTCTCCCTTTTTCGGCAGGAGGGTCAGGACGGCTCTCCTGCAGCTCAATGGGAGCTCACCTCCCTTCACACTGTCTAACAGTACTTCTAGCACATCCTGCCCTACAACTGCCCAGAAAGCTTTGTAGAACTCTACAGGGAGACCATCTATGCCTGGCGCCCTCCCATTCGCCATCCCTTGGAGAGCCTTATAGAGCTCCGCCAGAGTTGCTCTGGCGTCCAGATCGTTGGCCACATGTTCCGGCAGTTTCGGCAGGTCTCCAAGGAAGCTCTCTTCCACTGTCTGTGCCCCTGACTGCTCACTACTGTACATCTTCGAGTAGAAGCTAACTGTCTGCTTGCGAATTTCAGTGGGATCTGACAGAAGATCTCCCGATACTGTTCGCACAGCATGTATGAATCTTTTCTGTCCATTTTTCTGCTCTAGACCAAAAAGAACTTGGAAGGAGCATCCATCTCATTCACGCTCTAAAGCGTGAGCGGACCAGCACCCCTGCGCTGTAATGCCTAACAGGTCATTCATTATAGCTTTTTTACCTTTGAGGGCTTCAATCTGCCCTCGATCTCCCGTGGTCCCCAAACACTGGAGTTCCACTATTCCAGTCTCCAGGGCTTTCAGAGATCTGACGATGTCTCTCGTGACATTAAGAGTGTACTGTTGACAAAACGTTTTAATGTGAACTTTAGCCACATCCCACCACTGTTGTATAGAACTAAAAGCCATCTTTTCAGATTTAAGAACATTCCAGAAATAAATAAAAGAATCCTTAAAATTAGCATCCTCTAAAAGTGCAGTATTAAAATGCCAGTAAGCACTCTTTGGTTTAACATTCTTTTTACTGACGATACACTGCACCATGCTGTGATCAGAGAAGCCCACTGGAACAATAAAACATTTAGTAAAAAGTGTCAGCTGATGCTTAAAACCATAAAAGCGATCTAGTCT
>CM022765.1:26481309-26595153 GCA_012411365.1 Ameiurus melas
CACATGCACTAGTGAACTGGCTCAGGTGACGATCATCACTACATCTTTATTAACGTGTTATTGTTTTTATTTGTGGTATTGTTGCTCAGTAATATTTTTATACACCTAGGTTTTATTTGGGCTCTAAATCCACTGCATCCATCCAGTTTTTACTGAATCTGAGCATCGCAGCAGTCGACTGTAAATCAGATAAAGGAGAGAGTTTTACTGAGCTTCTGGCATCAGTGTGCAGCTACAACACATTCCCTTTTGGTCAAGAGTTTCATGGACTCCAAGTAAGACGGAGTGATTTCCTGCTGGATCTGTACTCACGTGTGAAGCAGTATGAGAGTGAAACAGACAGGAGAGTCCTTCCAGCATTGCTGCCAGTTTACCAGTCAGGTCCTGCAGTCTGGTCCATAAACCTCTCAGAGAGAAAAGTCTCCGTCCTCCTAGAAGTGCTGAAACTCCAAACAGAGAAGAAACCAGTGATGCTGAGAGACTGCTCAGATGAGAGAGAGTGAAGTGAGGAGTTTCCTTCAGTGTCTGCCCTACATCTCACACCTCAGGTTTAAACAGTAAGTTTACAAAGTCCCTGTGTTTATAGACAAAATACTTTACTGGGACACCTGCCCCAAACCAAAATGTTTCAGTATTAAATTAGTATTTAAAGACTTTTTCTTGAGGTTGGAATCCTCTGTTGGAGCCTAGATATAAATCATAACAGTAATTTATATCACACACACAGAATAATTGAAATAAACAAATCAGTTTATATCAGTTATGAGATCCAGGCTATGAACTCAAGTGATGGAAACATGTAGCACTGAAAGTTCACCTGCTGATCATTTAATGGATACAGGACTATTGTTTGTGATCAGTTTGCTGATAAAAGCTGTTCCTTCACATGAATACGACATTACCTGAGATTCAACCCCTATTATTGATCTGAATTATCATTGTTAGATAGCGCCTTACCCTGAACCCGCTAACACTGGTTATTAGCTGGATAATGTTAGACAAGTCAAAGGTATTTAAAAAAGTTTATTGTGTTATTTTTTTTAACAATTCATTTAAAAAAAAACCAACAACTCTTAAACAATTAGTTAAAACAGTGAATGCAAACTGAAATTTAACTCTATATTTATTTTTTTCAAATCAGCAGTGTCTTTAATACAAAACTACTGTATGCTAAATACACTTCTCTCTCATTTAGCTAGCTAATGTAGATTATCATTTTAATTAATAGATCTTGAGCCTTGATGTAACTAGACACTAACAGTCCAGGTCTGACTGACTCATGTCTAAATATCTAGATCATTTCATCAGTTACCCAAGTTACTGTGTTATGTAGATGAGAGAGACTGTGTGTGTGTTTTGTGTGTGTGTGTGTGAGAGAGAGAGAGAGAGAAAGTGTGTGAGAGAATGCCAAAAATGTCCAGCAGCCACTGATCATCACTGAGTTGGGTGTATTCTGCATGTTTAACAGCAAAAGGAAACTCCGTTATCTCCCTAAATCCTCGACCATGACTTCACAGCACCGTGTAACCACTTCTTGATAGCTGGAGAGCTTTGATTGAAGATAATATTTCGGTTTTTTTTTTAAAGTCCCGAAACAACGAGTCAGTGCGTCTACTGAACATGCCTCTTTGATCATCTCTCCGTCTTGGAATGACTTCTTATGTTTAATGATGGAGTGACTCACCTTGGAACGATGCTTCAGTGGCTGCCTTAGCATTTGAAGTCAGCCGTGAAAAAATGACCGCTGTCCGGACAACTGTGACTTTAGTTTCTTCACCTTCCTCTTCCTGAACAGTCCTAAAGCGCCGCTCCACATTCCCCTTATTCGGAATAGCAATGGTAGCTTGGTAGATCAGACAAACGCACTTCGAATTTGACCTCGTGAAAAAAAAATCATCCTCCCATTCCGCATGGAAGTGATAAATCTTCGGTTTCTTGCTTGATCCCGCTACCTCATTCATTTTGTACCCTTTCTTCAGGTGGAATAAACTGAAGTTAACTCAGTGATTTCGCTCGCTAACCTTTAGCGCTGGTGCGTTTGATCGCACACGTGTGGAGAGAGAAATGACAAGATCTCAGACTGGCTGTCCTGTACATTAATGCTAACATCTATTTATTTATTTTTTTAAATGGCGATCTACCCGCACTTCCTTAGCGATCAGACCGGTGAATACCCAGTGCTTTTACCCCTAATATGTCGGCCAACTGGGTTTTTCTTTTAGGAGAAGTTCCATATAGTTTTGATCTCCTGTAGACGCTATTAACAGTTGCAGTTGAATTACATCTGTCTCTAAGTCTTTCAAGGATTAGATTAGTTCTCTAGAGCTGTTGTGAATATTCTGTTGACAAAATTGTTTTACTTGCACTTTGTCAAAGTCCCACCACCTTTGTAGAGATTTAAATTGTTCTTTTGGTTCTAAAATCATCCCAGAATAATTTAAAAGTATCCCTAAAATCCATATTGCTTAATAAATGAGTGTTTAAATGCCAGTACACACTTTGAGGTTTGATAGAGCTCAAGATAAAAGAACACTGCACCATGCTATGATCTGAGAAACTGACTGGGAAAATATTACTACTTTTAAAAAATACTAAGATGGTGTCTAAAAACAAATCTGTCTTGCAAGGGAAAAAACATTATCATGTGTATGAGTCCAAGTATACTGTCTTTGATTGACATGTAAATGCCTCCAAACATCACTTAGATCAAGTTCTGTGCAGTTAAAATCACCACCAAGAAATAAAAAGTCATCAGTGGAACAGTTCTGCAGCATAGAACATAACGTGTCTAAAAATTTTCTCTATTGCTGAGGTTGGAACATATACACAAATATAAAAATAAAACTGTCTTTAATGACTTCTTCAACCGGATATGACACAGGACTAACTCCCCCACTAAGTGTGGTGTTATGGCTAAGGACAGAGCTCCCTTCCAATTCTCGTGTCCAGTCCATGGCATTTTTAACATCACCATGTGTTTCCTGAATAAAAGTAACATCTATTTTTTTCTGTTTAATGAGTTCACACAATTCAGTCCTTTTTATGTTTCTAGCATCATTTAAGTTCTGTGATGTAATGCGCACTTCACTCAACCAAAATAAAAAAAAATAAAACCAGCCTCAACAGACAACACACCCTGCTGGGGTTCTTAAACTCAGACCTTCTCACAGCCATCACTTAGTTCTATGCTGAGTTTTCTTATAATCTTCTTTAGCTGATAAACTTCTTTATTTAAACATCCTTCAGCCATCTACCGTTTAGATTTATCAGTGAACTGTTTTAGGTCAGGAAAATATTCTAACACGTACCCTTCTTTTGCTTTTAGTCGAATTAAGAAACAGTTTAATGTCCTCTACATCGTAGTTATGACCTGAACATTCACTCTTGGACAGCACTGTGCTGGAGTCAGTTCACTTTCACTCTCAGTCAGTACGTTTACATGGACAACAATAATCCAGTATTAACCCGATTAAGACAATACTCTAATTAAGAAACTACCATGTAAACAGCCATTTTTAATGACCTGAATCTGATTAAAGTCATACTCGAAGTTAACTCAAATTGAATTAAGACGTGAGGAGTATTCATGTTTTACTCGCGTAAGCACAACATGTAAACACCTTAATCACATTATTATCATACTCAGAATACGGTCAGTAATTAGATTACTGCTGTCCATGTAAACGTAGTCCGTGTCGTTCTGGTTTTCAGATTCTTCTAAATCGTCTTTCTTCAGTAGTGTAGAGTCATTAACGTTGTCTGAGTTTTTCCTTTTTAGTGTCACTTTAAACACTTGTGGCCTGTCTCCATTTCACAGTCATAGTCCCCTGTTTATTTTCCAGTTTTTCCAAGTTCCAATGAAACTGTTTATTATCTGTACTAGGGGATAACGTTACTGCGCTCGTACCTGCATTTGTCTGCTCTGTTGAGGTCAAACTAGCTTCTGCAGGCCCAGTCACACACACCTCCTCCCGCCAGGATTCTTCTCCGAGCTGGGCTCTGCCTCGGCCGAACCGACCCCAGACGGCCCTGCAATAACCGGCTCAGTCGCACTATTCTCGTTGTCTGTTAGTTTAATCCTTACTCCTGTTTGGACACACATGGACTTAATGTTCTGTTGGTCCACATCCGAGACACTTCACCCGTGGTTGTGAAGACCATGTGATCAAAATCATCCACCTGAAAGTTTCATTCTAAATCTAATTCCACGTCGTCTTTCACGATCATGTACACAAATCTTCTGAGTGAAATAACGTGGTTTAGAGCTTTAGAGGAGATTCACAACCGATTGTGATTTTTTAAAAATCACTGAGATCAGTTTACTGTAGAAAGAAAGTGCCTGAATAAACGGAGGGACATTAGAGATCGAGACTTTCTTGGATGGCCGTGAAAGAGGGAGAACAGCAGTAAGTGTGTCATCAATTATAACACCATGTTAAACTAGTTTATTTGCTTTTTCTCATTGTCATTCTGGACACAGAGAATACACTGATGAGCCACCACCTTTCCCACAGCTAGACAACAATCTTCCACACTCACAGCAGACACCTCCTTCACCCCGCACGAGACCCTAAACCCCCTTCACCTGGGACTACCATGCTTCCCATGCAAACGGCCCAAAAACATGCAAAACCCCCCTAAATCTATAGTTCTACTAAATAATATCAAATAAATCACCCCAAAATAATCAGAAAATATGTTAAGTAAGGAAAGGAGAAAAGCTACATCAGAAGCACAAACAGCCACACTCGTGCTCACACTCACAATGCTCCTCCCACTTGTTCCCAGCATGCACTCAGAGAGAGAGAGAGAGAGAGAGAGAGAGAGCGCTCTAGCATGAAGTGTGTGAGACTGAGAGAGAGAGAGAGAGTGTGTGTGTGTGTGTGTGTGAGAGAGAGAGAGAGAGAGAGAGTGTGTGTGTGTGTGTGTGTGTGTGTGAGAGAGAGAGAGAGAGAGAGAGTGTGTGTGTGTGTGTGAGACAGAGAGAGCGCTAGCATGAAGTGTGTGAGACAGAGAGAGAGTGAGAGTGAGGGAGTGTGTGTGTGTGTGTGTGTGTGTGAGAGAGAGACTGAGGTGTGTGTGAGTGAGGGAGTGTGTGTGTGTGTGTGTGAGAGAGAGAGAGAGTGAGTGGAGTGAGGGAGTGTGTGTGTGTGAGACAGAAAGGGAGAGAGAGAGAGTGAGGTGTGTGTGTGTGAGAGAGAGAGAGTGAGTGTGTGCGAGTGAGGGAGTGTGTGTGAGAGAGAGAGAGTGAGTGTGTGCGAGTGAGGGAGTGTGTGTGTGTGTGTGAGAGAGAGAGAGTGAGTGTGTGCGAGTGAGGAGTGTGTGTGTGTGTGTGTGTGTGAGAGAGAGAGAGAGTCATGTCATTCATTACATGAGATTAAACTCCTATTATTGATCTGAATTGTGGTTGTTAGTTAGCTACCTTACCCAAAACATGCTAACACTTGTTAGTGGGCTAATGTTAGCCAAGGTAAAGGTTTTTTTTTCTATTCTTTTTAAGTATTTTGTTTTTAACAATTCTTATAATATGAAATATGATGTAAATGATATTTAAATCTTATAATATGAAATATGACGTAAATAACATTTAAATCTTATAATATGAAATATGACATAAATGTGACTATATTTGAGACTTCCTACGATGTAATTTTTTGCAGCGTGACAATTGTCTTGTGTCGTTGACTAAATATCTACATTTCTCCTCATTATGAGGAACAAAACACATGAACCATTACATAAACATTACAACTAGCCAAGGATGAGTTTTTAATGTGTTTCAGAGTCCCTAAGACATGACCTGTGTACAACAGCTTCTCAATATTTTACTCAACACGCAGAAAGAATGTTAGTGACTCGTCCATTTTAATATCAGATACTTTTTATAAACAAGAACAGGAATTGTTGAGGCTGTGTGTGTGTGTGTGTGGGGGGGGTGTAGTCTCTATATTGTGTACTGTAATAATGTGAGTCTTTCACTTTTCTCCAGGTTTGACTCTAAACAGGGAGAGAAAGAAGGAGAAAAGAGATGTAGAACATTTAAACTGGATTTGTGTCTGCAAGCAGCTCTTCACCAACCACATAACATCCTGGAGACAGTGAAGAAAGTGATGGAAGATATTGAAGATGAAGACTATTATGAAGAACAGAGTGATTTCCTGCTGGATCTGTACTCACGTGTGAAGCAGTATGAGAGTGAAACAGACAGGAGAGTCCTTCCAGCATTGCTGCCAGTTTACCAGTCAGTTCCTGCAGTCTGGTCCATAAACCTCTCAGAGAGAAAAGTCTCCCTCCTCCTAGAAGTGCTGAAACTCCAAACAGAGAAGAAACCAGTGGAGCTGATAGACTGCTCAGATGAAGAGAGTGAAGTGAGGAGTTTCCTTCAGTGTCTGCCCTACATCTCACACCTCAGGTTTAATGAGTAAGTTTACAAAGTCCCTGTGTTTATAGACAAAATACTTTACTGGGACACCTGCCCCAAACCAAAATGTTTCAGTATTAAATTAGTGTTTAAAGACTTTTTCTTGAGGTTGGAATCCTCTGTTGGAGCCTTGATATAAATCATAACAGTAATTTATATCACACACACAGAATAATTGAAATAAACAAATCAGTTTATATCAGTTATGAGATCCAGGGCGGTTCGAATTCAGTGTTCGATGGAGTAAGACGTGAAGTTTGAGTCTCCTGCTGATTTCGATCAAAAATTGTAATTAATTAGCACTTTCTTTGGTAATATAATATATTTATATATAATTTATATATAAAATATTATATATATATATGTATGTATGTGTAGTATATTTTTGACTTATTCTACTTAGTTTCTTTATTTGTACTTTTAACTCAGTGGTTAAGATGTCGGGGAAAAACTCGAAACCGGTGGTAGCATTGAGACAAAATTAAGGTCTAGAGAGCGCACCGCAAGCGCTGTCTCCTTCTCACCATGAACCCCGGGCGGCGCCCTCTCCTTCTCCTCATGAATCGTAGCCGTGCTCCCTTCCCCCTGTGAACCCCGCTGGGTCGGATCTGCGTCCCCGAAAGGGTGGCTCTGACTTCCGCCCGCATTCAGGCTTGGAGTTGCTGGCTGTACTGAGGAAGGACATCACCAATTTTAGGAAGGAGTTCCAGGAGTTTCAGGATCATCTGAAGCACCAGGAGACTCACCATGAGAATCAACAGAAGACTCTCAGGGATGCGCTGTCTACTATCCAGCATGACGTGCAGGCCATGAAAACACAGCAGGCTAGTGATAAAGTCGCTACCGAGGCCACCATATCAACTCTGGAAAGGTATTCTGGGGAAATGGGGCACACTCTCTCTGGTTGCACCGCTGATATCGTTCACATGAAGACTACTATCGAAGCTCTCATCGCGCACCGTGACTCAATTAGAGAATAAATGTGAGGATTTGGAGTCGGGTCACGGCACAATAACGTGAGGATAGTCGGAGTTCCAGAGGGCGCTGACATCGTGTACAACCGCTGCAATAGCGGCCTTGTTAAAGGAGGGATTTGGTCTGGAGAAGGAGCCGGTTCTGGACCGGTCCAACCGGACCCTTCAGCCGAAGCCGAAGTCTGGTGAACGACCACGAGCTATTGTGTGCAGATTCCATTACTACAGTATTGATATTTTAGGCCGTGCGAGAGAGCTCCAGCAGATTAAAGTGAGGGATCTGACCATCTCCGTGTTCCCTGACTACACAGTCCAGACAGTCCGGCCCGGCGGCGGTTTTAAAGTTAGGTTGCGTTAACTTCGTGATATTGAGGGAGCTCGCTATGGAATACTTCATCCAGCTCGGCTCAGACATACATACAACGGAGTCCAGAAGGACTTTATTTCAGCGGAGGAAGCAGCAGAATACGTTAAACTCTTAAAACCGGGGTGAACTACATCACTTACACAGTGTAGTGTTCCTTATTTATTTATTTATTTGTTTATTTAGCTTTTAATGTATTTTATTTATTATTATTATTACCATTATTATTGTTTTATTTTATTTTTATTTCATTTATTTATTTATTTTAATTATTATTATTATTATTAATTATTTTTGATAATATTCTTTATTCTTATTTGCACTTCGGCCTTCTAGCTCTATAGAATTCGAATTCTTATTGTGGATATTGTGCATTATTTCGTCTAGAATTTGTTTAATTATTAAACATTTTTTATTTTTTATTTTTATTATCATCTTATCTATTTATAATTTTTTTTAATTACTATTTATTTGTTTATTTTTTATGTGCTACACTGTGTAAGATTATTAGTTAGAAGTCTTTAAAGGTAAAGACATATTTGTTAAGTGTGCAGATTATTTATTAGATTTGAAGTCAGTAGGGGACTTTTTTCCTAATGGAATTTGTTCCTTTTTCGTTTAGGTTTAGCTTACTTGTGTCCACTTTGTGGACACACAAGAGAGAGAGGGAGAGTGTGTGTGGGAGGGGAGAGAGAGAGAGAGAGTGTGTGTGTGTGTGTGTGTGTGTGTGTGTGTGTGTGAGGGTGAGAGAGGGTGAGAGAGAGAGTGTGTGTGGAGGGTGAGAGAGAGAGAGAGAGAGAGAGTGTGTGTGTGTGTGTGTGTGTGTGTGTGTGAGGGGTGAGAGAGAGAGAGAGTGTGTGTGTGTGTGTGTGTGTGTGTGTGTGAGGGTGAGAGAGAGAGTGTGTGTGTGGGAGGGTGAGAGAGAGAGAGAGAGGTGTGTGTGTGTGTGTGTGTGTGTGTGAGGGTGAGAGAGAGAGACAGAGAGAGAGAGAGAGAGAGAGTTTGTGTGGCTAAGGACAGAGCTCCCTTCCAATTCTTGTGTCCAGTCCATGGCATTTTTAACATTTTATTTTATAGTAAAGGGTTTTTTTTTTTTGCTTTTTTTTTTTTTTTTTAAGTATTTTGTATTTTATTTATTACATTTAAATCTTATAATAGGAAATATGACATAAATGATATTTAAATCTTATAATAGTAAATATGACATAAATGTGACTATATCTGAGACTTCCTACGATGTAATTTTTTGCAGCGTGACAATTGTCTTGTGTCGTTGACTAAATATCTACATTTCTCCTCATTATGAGGAACAAAACACATGAACCATTACATAAACATTACAACTAGCCAAGGATGAGTTTTTTATGTGTTTCAGAGTCCCTAAGACATGACCTGTGTACAACAGCTTCTCAATATTTTACTCAACACGCAGAAAGAATGTTAGTGACTGCGTCCATTTTAATATCAGATACTTTTTATAAACAAGAACAGGAATTGTTGAGGCTGTGTGTGTGTGTGTGTGTGGGGGGGGGGGGGGGTGTAGTCTCTATATTGTGTACTGTAATAATGTGAATCTCTCACTTTTCTCCAGGATTTACTCTAAACAGGGAAAGAAAGAACGAGAAGAGAGATGTAGAACATTTCTACTGGATTTGTGTCTGCAAGCAGCTCTACACCAACCACATAACATCCAGGAGACAGTGAAGAAAGTGATGGAAGATATTGAAGATGAAGACTATTATGAAGAACAGAGTGATTTCCTGCTGGATCTGTACTCACGTGTGAAGCAGTATGAGAGTGAAACAGGCAGGAGAGTCCTTCCAGCATTGCTGCCAGTTTACCAGTCATTTAAATTTACCAGCTTTAAATAGTAAGTTTACAAAGTCCCTGTGTTTATAGAATATGACCGAGCTAAAGCAGTTCTGCAGGAAGAATGGGCTAAAATTCCTCCTGAACGATGTGTAGGTCTGATCCACAGCTACAGGAAGCGCCTGGTTGACGTTATTTCTGCTAAGGGGGGGGTCAACCAGTTATTAATTCTAAGTGTTCACTTACTTTTTCCACTGCCATTTTGAATGTTGAATGAGTGTGTTCAATACAGACATGAAAGATCAGAATCTTTTTTGTGTTATTCTTTTAGACACATTATATTTGTCAATACCCTGACTTAGATGAAGATCAGATCACATTTTATGACAAATTTATTCAGAAAGCCATGAAATTCCAAAAGGTTCACATACTTTTTCTTGCCACTGTCTGTGTGTGTATATATATATATAAATAATTTTATTTAAAAAAGTAATTTGTTTTTATCAATGAGTTAAAATAAAAAACAGTGAATGCAAACTCAAGCTGAACTCTATACTCTATATTTATTTTTACCAGATGAACAGTGTCTTTAATACAAAACTACTCGATGCTAAATACACTTCTATCTCATTTAGCTAGCTAATGTAGATTATAATTTTAATTAATGGATCTTGAGCCTTGATGTAACTAGACACTAACAGTCCAGGTCTGACTGACTCATGTCTAAATATCTAGATCATTTCATCAGTTACCCAAGTTACTGTGTTATGTAGATGAGAGTGGGGTGTGTGTGTGTGTGTGTGTGTGTGTGTGTGTGTGTGTGTGTGTGTGTGTGAGTGTGTGTGTGTGTGTGTGTGTGAGTGTGTGTGTGTGTGTGTGTGTGTGTGCATGAGAGAGAGACAAACAGACAGACATGCATACCTTTCATGTTGATCTAATGTTACTTCAGCACTGATTATCCAGCAGAGGGAGAACTAACACCAGGTGTGTAACTTTACTCATCTACAGTTACAGTTTCCAACACATCAGAGGCTTTAAGATGAAGACTACAAAACACTTGTGTTATGGCCAAATACCATAAATGGAAATATTTACAAAAAACAAAAACTGTGGGAGAAAATGTGCGCGTGTGTGTGTGTGTGTGTGTGTGTGTGTGTATATGTGTGTGTGGGTGGTGGGGTGGGGTGGGTGTTTCGGTTCTCTATATTGTGTACTGTAATAATGTGAATCTTTCACTTTTCTCCAGTTTTAAAGAGAAAGAACGAGAAGAGAGCTGGAGAACATTTAAACTGGATTTGTGTCTGCAAGCAGCTCTACACCAACCACATAACATCCTGGAGACAGTGAAGAAAGTGATGCCAGATATTGAAGAATATGAAGATGAAGACTATTATTATAAAGATCAGAGTGATTTCCTGCTGGATCTGTACTCACGTGTGAAGCAGTATGAGAGTGAAACAGACAGGAGAGTCCTTCCAGCATTGCTGCCAGTTTACCAGTCAGTTCCTGCAGTCTGGTCCATAGACCTCTCAGAGAGAAAAGTCTCCCTCCTCCTAGAAGTGCTGAAACTCCAAACAGAGAAGAAACCAGTGGAGCTGAGAGACTGCTCAGATGAAGAGAGTGAAGTGAGGAGTTTCCTTCAGTGTCTGCCCTACATCTCACACCTCAGGTTTAAACGGTAAGTTTACAAAGTCCCTGTGTTTATAGACAAAATACTTTACTGGGACACCTGCCCCAAACCAAAATGTTTCAGTATTAAATTAGTGTTTAAAGACTTTTTCTTGAGGTTGGAATCCTCTGTTGGAGCCTAGATATAAATCATAACAGTAATTTATATCACACACACAGAATAATTGAAATAAACAAATCAGTTTATATCAGTTATGAGATCCAGGCTATGAACTGAAGTGATGGAAACATGTAGCACTGAAAGTTCACCTGCTGATCATTTAATGGATACAGGACTATTGTTTGTGATCAGTTTGCTGATAAAAGCTGTTCCTTTACATGAATACGACATTACCTGAGATTCAACCCCTATTATTGATCTGAATTATCATTGTTAGATACCGACCTTACCCTGAACCTGCTAACACTGGATATTAGCTGGATAATGTTAAAGTTAAAGGTATTTTGTTCATTTATTTGATTCTTTTTTTTTAAGTAATTGGTTTTTAACAATTAGTTAAAATAATAAAAAAAAACAGTGAATGCAAACTCAAACTGAACTCTATACTCTATTTATTTTTGCCAAATCCACAGTGCCGTTAATACAAATCTACCCTATGTTAAATAAATTTCTTTTGGCATCTTAAGCCTTGAAGTAACTAGACACTAACAGTCCAGGTCTGACTGACCCATGTCTAAATATCTAGATCATTTCATCAGTTACTGCGTTATGTAGATCATCATTTTCTATATCAGGAGTCAAGAAAATAAAAAATAAAAACACAAGGTAAAATCTGACCTGTGACTGTACAGGCTAGAAATGAAACAGTGCGGTCTGGTTTGTGTTTTCTGTGTGTGAAATTATGTGATGTTACTGCACCACAGACTGGCCAGCAGGGGGAGAACTAACAATTGTTGGGGAGTTTACCGTTACATTGAGGAGGGCGGACTAGGATGACTAATGTGACTAAATCTAGGTTTGAAATTATTTATTTTTTATAAACAAAACTAAAATGAACTTTTAAGTAAATTATTTTTTTTTGGTTTAATTAAAAAAGTAATGAAAATATTTGTGGTTAGAAAAATTTGATTTTTTTTTTTTTTTTTTGCTCAAAATGTAATATTTTTTACAAACAGGTTCATACACTACATCATCCCAGTTTTTACTCAAAAAAAACTGAGCTACTCACCAATGAGTAGTCTACTACACATCCCTTTGGTAAAGGAAAGACATAAGTCCTTGCAGCCTATAGCTGCCAGTACCATCGCAGTCTGGTCCATAGTCCGTTCAGCGACCTTCGCAAAAAGTCTCCTTCCTCCTAGAAGTGCTGAAAACCCAAACAGAGAAGAAACCAGTGGAGCTGAGAGACTGCTCAGATGAAGAGAGTGAAGTGAGGAGTTTCCTTCAGTGTCTGCCCTACATCTCACACCTCAGGTTTGATCCGAATGCTGATCTGAATCTTCACAGTTGCAGGACCCTTTCTTATTAATGTTTTTTTCTCTTTTTTGTTTTTTTTTTCTTTTACAGAAACATGTTAGTAAGCAGAAACTCTTTTATAGTCTTTCAGCATGTATAATATGATTATAATGATAAAATTTAATGTGCTTTGTCTAATTAGAGATTAAACAGTTAAACTTTAAATTCTTCATGATTTTTCAGGCTAATATCAGACCTGATTATCAGGAAACTCAATATTAATTTCTTCCAGTGCTTACAGTATGTACTTGTTACCCTGTAAAGTCAGTTTTTGTATCTGATACATACAGTGCTGCCAGAAAGTTTGTGAACCCTTCACATTTTTCTGATTTCTGCATAATTTTGACATGAAATGCGATCAGATCTTCATCTATGTTCTGAAACTAGATAACAAGAACCCAGTTAAACAAATGATGCAAAAACATGATCGTTTTTACATTTATTAATTAAACAAACTTATCTAACATAAAATCTTTTAGAAGAAGTGTACTAACCTCTAGGAGTATAAATTAAAGGCAGGTGTTTCATCTCTATCAAGGTCTGGAATTCAGCACCACTGTTATCCTCCGAAAGAGTGGTTGTTCAGTGAAAATCCCTCCAGGGGCACTGCGAATAATATTATGGGGCATCTCAAAGAACCCCATGGTAACATCCAGGGCCGCCCTACCCAATAAGCGACATGAGTAGGTGCATTGGGCCCACATGGCCACCAGGGGGCCCCACGCCATGGGTTCAGGCAGTAAAGTTTGGTAATAATAACTTTGATAAAGTTAATTGCTTGTGTCAGTTGTGTGCATTAATGTTTGAAAATGAAGAGGCAGTATTATCAATCTGGTGCAGAGAAGAGGAATAAAAGAAAAGAAGATGAGGAAAGAAAAGAGCAAGATAATGGTATGTGTTGAATTTGACGCCGAAAGCGCCAGGATTTGTAGATGTTGTGCACATAATTACAACAGTGACACTGTCAGTTACTTTTTAAAAATACTTCTTAATTCAGAGACTTCCCAATTTATTTGTGGAATAACAGAGGTTTATATAGATACACATAGCTGTGCATAGGCACACTACTGTGTGGAAGTTAAACTGTCTGCCCATGTACATGAAAAACATCTTGGGCAATACAAGAATGTAAAAGCAGTTTTTGATCATATATGGTATGGTTCACTTGAACAGAAAATAGGAAGTTCCTATGGGGACAGGTTTACTGGCACGTAAACAACAGACAAGTCTGAAAAGTTCATGAGACAGAAATTAAACTATAACCTAAACATACTTATACATATACATAGTACGTCTACAGAAAATAGTTGAAGCAGAATAAATGTAACATTTTTGAATGGCCAAGTACAGACCGTAACCCAATAGCAGTGTTAGGGTGAAATCTAACAATTTGGTAGTGTGGAGGGACCTAAAAAGAGCAGTTCATGCAAGGAAGCCCCCCTCCCAACATCACTGAGTTTAAGTAATTTTCTAAGAGGAATGGGCCAAAATTCCTCCAGCCAGGTGTGCAGGATCACCAGTTCCCAGAAACATTAAAGTTATTGCTGCTAAAGTTGCATCAGTTACTGAATACAAAGGTTCACACACTTTTCCCAACACAGATATTTAATTTTTATTAATTTTGCTCAATAAATAAATATCAAAAAGTATAATGTTTTTTGCATCATCTGTTTAATTTGGTTCTCTTTATTAAATTTTAGGACTGAGATGAAGATCTGATCACATTTCAGATCAAATTTATGCAGAAATACATCAACTTTCTCTCGGCACATCTAACGTAATTCATGGAATTTTACAAACAAGAAGTTAGAAGATGCTCTATTTAAGGAATTTTTTTATTTTAATTTTTTACATTAAACCTGTCTGTTTTAGATGTAAAGAAGAGTTCATTCCACGTTTAAGTAAAGCAGTTGTTGACTACACAGAAGATGCAGAGTTGGTGAGAGCTTTCTTTGCTGCCATGGACTTCATCTTCATTATAGACTGGGTTTTAACCACTCGTGAGTGCAGGGCTGTGAGGAAAGTGCTGCTTCTCTCAGACTCCAAACTCCAACTGACTCTGAAACCACGGGCCATCTCTCTCCGAGGGGCCAGACTTCTCTTCAGACACATCAAACACCTACAGAAACTCTGGTATGTGTTATTAATTAGTTTCAGCCTATGTAACTTCATTAAGGTTTAGCATGCTTTAGTGAAATTGGGCTGGACCATGAATTCCCCATTAATGAATGTGTTTGTTGAATGTTTCTCAGCCTGAGTGACCGTGTGGTAGGGAGGATGGTCCGAGCATTTGGAGCAGTGAGAGCCGGTGGCTCGTTGGTCATTGAGGAGCTCTGTCTGAGTTTTACCAACATAAAGCCAAAGAAAGAGATCTTCACATGTCTGAGCAGTTTGTCTTCTCTCCTGAAAATCTGGACTGTTCACTGTGTGAATCTCACTGAGTGCAAGATGGAGGCTCACTCTCTCATCAGCCTCATGTGTCATCCGGGGAATTTAAATATCAGGTGAGTTTACAGTTTACATATTTATCTTATAAACATGGTGAATATTTTTCATTTTTAAACATCATGTGTATGTGTGTAGATTATCGAAAGAGACTCTCCAGCAGTTTACTGGTCTGCTGTGTGAGGTGCAGGATGGGGAACTGACCCGCTTTTTCCTGGAGAAGGTGGGAGGAGACCTGACTTCCTGTTCTCTCAGTTGGGAGGAGCTTGTCTATTTTCTCCAGCAGCGAGTTTGCCGCGTTAGTGCGAACATCAGAAAGAGCAAAATCACATATAATCACGCCAGACAGATTCTTCCTCTACTGTCTGAAGTTCAGTTTAAACGGTGAGAACATGTAATGTGTAACTATAACATTGCAAATTTACAGTCATGTGAAGAAGTAAGTACACCCTTGGAAATTGTTGGCTTTTTGGCATAGTTGGACAAGCAAACAAATTAGATTATTTTTGTAGTAATTTTCACTATTTAAATGAACAAAAAATCAGATCAGTCATATGGAAAAAGGCCGTACACCATTACATTCATCACACCTTCAAATCCATAAAATTAGAATCAGGTGATGAAGCTGTCCGTCCTAGCAAATTCAGCCCAAGAGCAGACAGTCTGATGCAAAAAGAAGTCTCCAAGAACCCAAATTTGAGATTGGAGATTGCATGAATTTGACCTGCATGGGAGGTGTGCCAGGAAAAAGCCTATGCAAGATTACCGTTGAGCGTATAGGCAAAGACTAGGCCTTTTGGAATAATGTGCTCTGAACAGACCAATCAGAAATAAAGTTGTTTGGCCAAAGTAACAGCATGTTTGGAGCAGATCAATGACAGCTTTTCAGGAGAAGCACCACATATCAAATGTTATGGTTTGGGGTTGCTCCGCTGCCTCAGGGACTGGACTGGGCTTCCATAACACCTCAGCATGCCTCCATGCCAAGCCGCATTGATACAGTAATTCATGTAAAGGAGCCCAGACCAAGTATTGAGTGAAAAAATTAACATACTTTTCAGAAGGTCAACAGTTCTGTATTATAAATTCTTTATTCTAATATTTTGAGATACTTTTTTTAAATCTCCATGTAAGCCATAATCCTCAAGATTAGAAAAAAAGAGCTTGAAATATTTAACTTTGTGTAATTAATTCACTTTTTGAATTAAATTACAGAAAAAAGTACTTTTCGATGATATTAATATGTTGAGTATCAACATTAGGACTATTGGGTGGGTTACACTCTAAACTGTTTCCTTACTTACTTTTGAATAATTTATTGTTAAACAATATTTGATACCTACTGTACATAACTCATTAGCATGCTTCCTAACCTGAATCTAATTATTATTTTGAACATTAATACTAATGTACTACAGTGAATTTTGCCTGATAATCCACTTTCAGAGACTGACTTCAGTTCCAAAGCCATCAGAGATTAGTGGTCATCACTAATATATATAAATTTTAGGCTCATATTGGCCAATGCTAATAATTGATTTAAATGTATGGATGTGTTTGTAACCTCTACAGCTTGAACCCCAGTGTTGTGCTGTCAATCATCAGAGAGATCTATGAGACTGGCTCTGCTCACTGTGTGTCCAGTCTGTTGAGTTCTACACACAGCTGTATCAACCTGAACAATACAGAGCTGGACTCTTACCACTGTACTGCCCTGTGCTTCACCCTCCAACACTGTACTTCTGTCTCTCTGAGCCTGCTGTGGACCTCCATACCAGAGGGGGAGCTGGTGAACATTCTGCCTCTGTTCAACAGAGTTTCTCAGCTCAGGTAACTCAGGACAAACAATACCGAAAAAAACAACAACTGCATGTTTGGGTAATGGAAATGGTAATAAAAAATATGAAAAAAAAATACAAAACAAAAAAATTGCTTTTGTTTTTTTGGAACTTTAAATGCTTGTTTTCCTCGCTCTCAGTGTTGACAGGGTCCTGTTGCTGAAGTTGCTCCACTGCTGCAGTATCTCTGAGATCCAGCAGGGGGCAGCAGCAGCAGTTTTCTCTGCTCTGCAGAACAGACTGGACTTCTCTTGTAGCACTGGTTTGGATCTGAGTACAGAAACACAGGATAACACTCTGCATCTGACCACTGAGGACTGCAGAGACATCAGCACTGCCATTCAGAAATCTCACCAACGTACAGAGCTCATTCTAGAGGACTGTGAGATGGAGGACACTGGAGTGGACCTGTTCTTCTTCATTCTACATACTGTGAGACTGCGGTGAGACACACATACAGGACAAAGCAAATTCAAGACAGAGTGACATGAATGGAAGTGTCAGTTGTGCCTGCAGGCTAGAAGATGAATTTTTAAATCAGTCAGTCTGGCAGGTGTTTTGAGCAAGTTTGTACATTTTTAGTCTGTTCCAGTAAAATTCATACTGTACTGGACCTGTACTTTTTGGAAAAACAAAATTAAATTCATTGACAAATTAACTATTAGTATATGTAGGACTGTATATTAGAGGTTATAATTCTATGTGTGACTCCCTTCTCTGTGTCTCTCTCTCTCTCTCTGTCTCTCTCTCACTCACTCAGCTGTAGTAAACCTTTGATGCTCCGGTTCCTGGCTCATCTCCAGGTGGTGAATGAGTCAGACTGTGTGAGGCATGCTATGTCCCTCTCCCAGGCGCTGGATGGAGAGATGGACCTCAGTGAGACCCCTCTGGACCTCCCTGCCTGTAGATCACTAGCGTTGTTTCTGGAATATTCTGAAGGTCTGTCAGAGCTGGACCTCAGCCACTGTCAGCTCGCTGATCACAGCCTGGAGCTGCTGCTTCCACACCTGCATAAAATAGCTGTCCTAGAGTGAGTATGCTGTGTGTGTGTGTGTGTGTGTGTGTGTGTGTGTGCAAGTACACTAGGGTGAGAGTGCGACAGTGTGTACTTACATTGGGAAAAAATTACACCCTTCTTCAATTCAATTCTTTTTATTTATACCTACTACCACGCTCATGAAGAAATAAAAAAAAAAAAGTTAATAGGTATACCATCTACCACAATAATAATAGAATAATTAGCACTGATTAGCATTGATCAATTACAAATGAGTTTATCATCAAGAAATGTGACTACCTCTATAAAATCAGAACTTTTGGCAGTTTTGTGTTCTGGAGCACTCCGGTGTGTCTACATCATGACAAGAAGAAAGGACATCAGTCGTGACCTCAGAGAAGCAATTGTTGCTGCTCATCATTCTGCTAAGTGTTATAAAGCCATCTCTGAACTATTTGAAATTCACCATTTTACAGTGAAAAGGATTGTTTACAAATGAAGAGTCATCAAACAGTTGCCAATCTTCTCAGGAGTGGGTGTCTCAGAAAATTCAGTCAATGGTCTGACCCTTTAATGCCCAGAGATATACAGCAAATCCCAGTCACTACATCATGTGACCAACAGGCCTGTGTAAGCACATTAAATGTTTATGTTCATGACAGCACAATCAGAAAAAGACTTAATAATTTTGCTTGTATTTTTCTCATTTGTAAGTCACTTTGGATAAAAGCGTCTGCTAAATGAATAAATGTAAATGTAATAAGTGCTGTGTGGCTCTCGTGGATGGACTGCTAGGAAAAAGCTCCTTCTGTCCAAAAAGATTATGGAGCATGACTTGGGTTTAAAAAATTGCATCTGAAAAACCACAAAAGTTCAGGATTAATAACATTCAGACTGATGAGACCAAGGTGGAGATGTTTGCTCATCATGCACAGTGCCTTGTTTGGCGAAAACCGAACACAACGTATCACCACAAACACCTCGTACCAACTGTAAAGTACGGTGGTGGAGGGTAATGATTAGAACTTGTTTTGCAGCCACATGGCCTGGGAAACCTGCAGTCACTGAGACAAGGATGAACTCCACTTTATACCTGAATATACTTGAGACAAATGTGAGGCCGTCTATCCAGCAACTTAAGCTGGTTTGAAATTGGGTCATGCAACAGGACAACAAGCCCAACACACCAGCAAATAGACATCTGAATGGCTGAAGAAGAGAAAAAACAAGGAGTCAAAGTCCAGACCTCAACCCCATTGAGATGCTGTGCCGAGATCGCTAGAGAACTGTGCAAAAACAAATGCCCTCAAACATCAAATAACTGAAGCAATTTTGTAAAGAAGTGTAGGCCAAAATGTCTTCCAAGTGATTTGAGAGACAGATAAATCCTACAGAAAATGTTTACTTCTTGTTATTGTTGCTAAAGGTGGTTCTACACATTACTGAATTATAGGGTGTACTTATTTTTTCCCACCTGGTTTTTGAATGTTGGTTTACGTTTTGGGGAAATTTTTTATTTTTTGTCACCTGATGTTGATTATTTACAGAAGTAATTGTTATTAAAGCCCTGATAATTCAGATCTTCTCTCCTTTTTTTTTCTTGCCCTTAGCCTGAGTCACAATGGCATAGACGACTGTTTAGCAGGAAGAATCTACACAGTTGTTTCCACTAGCAGCAACATACAGACAGTTCGGTAGGTGTTCTTGGATGTTTTTGTGCAGTGTTTTCATATATATATTTAAGCAATTTGGCGCAAGCAGTGTGGTTCTACTCATGCCTACAGCCAAATCCCAGCCGTGCTGATATTCAGTACAGCAACACTACTGAGAGTGTGAAATTGCTTTTATACAACAGTTCTATAAAATAATAATAATTTAATATCATGTAAGTGACATTTCAGAAACTTTATGGATAAAATGTTTTGTTTATTTTTTCCTCCGCTAGTAGAAATAGATCCTAAAGAAACCACACCCACTTTATAGCACGTCGGCTAGCTAGCTAGCTAGCTCATGTTGATTTATAAATTCTCATTACCAGGTGCTTCTGGTAGAATTGACCTTCCTACTTCCTTTTCATCTTCATCTGACAAGCTTTCATATATTAATATTAAGTTAAAATTATATTCTTGAAAAGTATCGTTTTCCATGTCTACTGATGATGTTACTAACACTACTGTAGTAACCATTTCAAACCAGTAAGTGGAATTTTATGTGGCAAACAGAGAAGTGGAGTGAAACACACAGTGAAATGTCTCTGTGCGGTTATAGGTACTATATACTGTCTCTCTAAACGCCACTCGACCAGTGAAATTAGTGGAGTGGAACTAGCTGTATAAATACAGTATATACACTATGGCCAAAAGTATGTGGACACTTGACCATGAAACCCATATGTGCTTCTTTCCCAAACTGCTGCAACAAAGTTGGAAGCACAGAATTGTACAGAATGTCTTTGTATGCTGTAGAGGCCCAAACCTGTTCCAGCATGACACTGTCCCTGTGCACAAAGCGAGCTCCATGAAGACATGTTGAGTAGAAGAACTCGAGTGTCCTGCACAGAGCCCTGACCTCAACCCCACTGAATACCTCTGGCATGAACTGGAACTGGAGCCTGATCTCTGCCTCACTAACGCTGTTGTAGCTGAATGAACACAAATCCCCACAGCCACGCCCCAAAATCTAGTAGAAAGCCTTCCCAGAAGAGGGGAGCTTATTATAACAGCAAAGGGAGAATAAATATAGAATGGGTGTGATAGTTAGGTGTCCACAAACCTTTGGCAATATAATGTATGTATAAAAGATGCTGTGGGTGTATGTAATGGCTGACCTTTTTAATTAAAGAGTAGTTATTAATTAAATGTAATTATATAATCCTATTTAATTTTTATTAAAATTTACTTTTAATATTTTTTTGTGTCTTCAGACTCTTCAACAACAGAATTACTGATATCGAGCCTTTCCGAAAAGACAAGCGTTTCGAGATCTGGTGATGAGTGTGTACCAGTGTCCTGTTTTCACACTTCTCCCTAAACACTATAATGGGAGGCATGCCAGGAAAAAGCCTTCTCAAGACTACAGTTTGCCAATGAGCACACAGGAAAAGATCAGGCCTTTTGGAATAATGTTCTCTGAACAGGCCAATCAGAGAGAGTTGTTTGGCCACAGTAACAGCAGACATGTTTGGCACAGACCAAAGACAGCGTTTCAGGAGAAGCAGAGGTGGAAATGTTATGGTTTGGGGTTGCTTCACTGCCTCAGGGACTGGACAGCTTGAATTCATTGATTGAACTATAATGTCTGCAACATATTAAAGAG
The DNA here is from genome assembly GCA_012411365.1 of Ameiurus melas. Taxonomy (NCBI): domain Eukaryota; kingdom Metazoa; phylum Chordata; class Actinopteri; order Siluriformes; family Ictaluridae; genus Ameiurus; species Ameiurus melas. The sequence goes on from CM022765.1 coordinate 26,502,618, forward strand.
TGTTTGAAGATAATATGAGGCCATCAGTCCAAAAGTTGAAGTTGAACTGAAAGTGGACAACAGAATAATAATCCTATTGTCTTTAATTTATTTATTAATTTTCTTGTGATTCATTTACTATTTTTCTTCTGTCACGCTTCAGTTGAAGGGAAAGGACTCTGGTTTGATCCACGCACTTCTGGGTTAGCGTGCACGTTAGCGCTGATGCTTAACAGGTGCAGGTAATGCTAAGAGTTCTGTAGAGCTGGAATGCGGAGTGCAAAAAAATTTTAATAATAGAAGAGCGAAAAAGACTCCTCTGTGTAGGTGATGCAGTTCACCCCGATATCAAGAGTTTAACATAGTCTCCTGCTTCCTCCGCTGAAATAAAGTCCTTCTGAACACTGTTATGTGTAATGCGAAGCTGAGCTGGGTGTAGTATTCCATAGCGAGCGCACTCAATACCACGAAGTTGACGCCTACAATAGTCATTTAATAAATTTATTTTATATTTACATAGTCATTGTCTCAAAGCACCTTTACAGAAATAAAAACAAACAGGAACAGATAAACAGAGACAAACAGGTATAAAACAAATGGAATTTATCCCAACTGAGCAAGCCACTGAGTGGTGACGGTGGCAAGGAAAAACTCCCTAAGATGTTTTTTGAGGAAGAAACCTTGAGAGGAACCCGACTCAGAAGGGAAACACATCCTCATTTGGGTAACACAGATTGTGAAGGTAACACAGATAATGTGAAAATGAAAAGTCTGTATGGTCTTAGGAGCAGCCGTAGTCCCAGCAGAAGATTTGGGCTCATCCAGAGGCAGAAGGGATCTGGATCTCCAGTATCTCCATAAATTCGCGGTGGGGCTCTCGGCAAAAGGAGAGAGGGAGAAAAACGATTATTAGGACTGTGAAGTAGTGAGATATAATCTAGTCAGGGTAAGCTTGAGTAAACAAATAGGTTTTAAGCCTAGATTTAAACACTGAGACTGTGTCTGAGTCCCGAACACTAATAGGAAGACTGTTCCATAACTGTGGGGCTCTATAAGAGAAAGCTCTTCCCCCTGCTGTAGACTTCACTATTCTAGGTAATGTCAAATAGCCTGCACCTTTTGATCTGAGTAGGCGTGGCAGATCATATAAAACCAAAAGTTCGCTTAGATATTGTGGTGCGAGACCGTGTAGTGCTTTATAGGTTAATAAAAGTATTTTAAACTTAATGCGAAATTTTACAGGGAGCCAATGCAGTGTGGATAAGATCGGGGTGATGTGGTCGTATCTTCTAGTTCTAGTAAGGACTCTAGCAGCTGCATTCTGGACTAACTGGAGTTTATTTATATTCCTACTGGAACATCCAGACAGTAAGGCATTACAGTAATCTAATCTAGAGGTGATGAATGCATGAACCAGTATTTCTGCATCATGTAGTGACAATATGTTTCTTATCTTAGAAATATTTCTGAGATGAAAGAACGCTATCCTAGTAATATTATCTACATGAGCATCAAATGATAGACTGGAGTCAATAATCACTCCGAGGTCTTTAACTGTTGTACATGATGAAACAAAGTCCATCCAGAGTTACTGTGTAGTCAGAAAGATTACTTCTAGCTACACGCGATCCTAATAAAAGTATTTCTGTTTTATCAGAATTACGTAGGAGGAAGTTAGTTAACATCCAACGCCTAATGTCCTTTACACATTCCTCAACTTTACTAAGCTTCTGTCTGTCCTCTGGCTTCGCTGAAACATACAACTGTGTATCATCCGCATAACAATGGAAGCTTATTCCATGTTTACGAATAATTTGTCCTAGGGGTAGCATATATAAAGTGAAAAGCAGTGGGCCTAAAACAGAACCCTGTGGAACTCCAAACTTAACCTCAGTACGCATGGAGAAATCACCATTTACATCTACGAACTGATAACGATCGGTCAGATAAGACCTGAGCCAGGAGGAGACCGTTCCCCTAATGTCAACAACATTTTCTAATCTATCAAGGAGAATAGTCCTGATCTATAGTATCAAAAGCTGCACTAAGGCCGTAACACAAGCAGCGAGACACAGCCCTGATCAGAGGTCAGAAGAAGGTCATTTACTACTTTAACTAACGCTGTCTCTGTGCTATGATGAGGTCTAAATCCTGACTGATACATTTCATAAATGTTGTTCCTATCCAAGTATGAGCATAACTGCTTTGCTACAACCTTTTCTAAAACCTTATAGATGAAGGGGAGATTCGATATTGGTCTATAGCTGGACAATTGAGACGGGTCACATGGGTCTTTTTTTATCAATGGTTTAATAACTGCTAATTTAAGATTTAGGTACATAGCCAGTGGTTAGGGAAGAATTTACTATACTTAAAAGTGAATTAATTACTCCTGGATAAATCTGTTTAAACAAACATGTAGGTATGGGATCTAGTATGCAGGTTGATGAATTGGCTGATGAGATTAGTGTAGCTAGTTCGGTCTCTATAAGCGGAGCAAAACACTCTAAACATTGATCTGATATTGCCACATTGTCATCTAATGGGTTTGTTATATTACTGACCGGTTGTAATTTAATGGCCTGTATCTCACATCTAATATTTTCAATTTTATAAATAAAAATTTTCATAAAATCATCACTACTATGTAATGATTGAGTGTTTTCTCTCTGTAGTGGTTTTATTCCTAGTTACTTTGCTAACGTGTTGAAGAGGAATCTTGAATTGTTTTGGTTATCTCCTATTAAGGTGGAGAAATAGATCTTTTAGCATCAGCAAGAGATTTCCCCTATATTTCAGTAGGCTCTCTCCTTCCATGCTGTCTGGAAATATCTCTAGCTTGGTTTCGCGCCATTTACGTTCTAATTGTCTAGATTTCTGTTTTAATGATCCGCGTTAGATCATTATACCAGGGTGCTAACTTTTTTCTCTAATTATTTTCTTTTGAGTGGAGCCACTCTATCTAGTGTGCAGCGGAGTGTTGACTCCAAGCTTTCAGTTGCCTGATCGAGTTCTACTGGATCAGGCGCTGATCCAAATCTAATTGATGTCTCTGGGAGGTTGTTTATGACGCGGTAGCGAGGCGAGGTGGAAATATTATGATCAATAATGCATTATGAACAAGATAAGATAGTGGTCTGAGACAACTTCAGACTGCGGAGAAATGACAATATTTTCTATACTTAGTCCATATGTTAGTATGAGGTCTGGAGTGTGACCACCATTATGAGTGAAGGCCCGATACATATCTCTGATTAATCCCTACTGAATCTAAGATGGACACAACCGCTGTTCTCAGAGGGTCCTCCAGGTTATCAAAATGAATATTAAAATCTCCGACGATTAATGCTTTATCTACAGACACAACCAGGTTTGAGATAAAGTCTGCAAATTCACTAAGACATTCAGTATAAGGCCCTGGGGGTCTGTAAATAATAATTAGAGGAATTGACTTATTTTTTGTTGGATTTTTATCACTAGCCAGCTGTGTTTTCATGGCCTGCAGGTCAAGCTGGATAGTAGACAGCACTCCCTCAGAGTCTCCTGGAGCTCCTTTTTAAAAATATCGGTGATGTACTTCCTCAGTAAAGCCAGCAGCTCAAGCCTGAGCCGGCGAAGTCAGGGTCGCTGCTCAGCAAACACTGATTCAGGGGGAGAAGGGGAAGGAGATTCCTCCATGGTGCACACACTAGGCCTCAGTCGTGTCTGAATGCTACTACTGGTTTTCCGTGTTCTTTCCAGACATTTTTACGTGCCACAAAGTTAAAAAGTACAAACAAGGAAATGGAGTGGAATAAGTCAAAATATATCGTTATGACCAAAAAGCGCTAATTAATTACGCAATTTTAATCGAAATCAGCAGGAGCCTCCTACTTCACGTCCTACTCCATCGAATTCAGAATTCTGAATCAGGATAGTGATCCTAAGCGCACTAATGAATCCATCAAGGAATGGCTCAAAAAGAAGAAATGGAGGGTTGTGGAATGGCCCAGTCAAAGCCCGAATTTAAATCCCATTGGAATGTTTTGGGCAGAAGATGCAAGGAAAGCCTCAAACATCTTACAAAATGAAATAATATTGCATGGAAAAGTGGTCCAACAATCCTGAGTGGACAATTATTCAAAACGGCTACAAGAGCTTATTTATGCTAAATCAGGCAATACTAACTAACTTACCTTTTCCACAGAAGAATATCACATCTATTGATATCTATTGACTTTATTAATAGGCACTGTTTCAAAGATGATCAAATGTTTGCTTGTCTAAAATGTGTCAAAAAAGCCAACCATTTCCATGGGGTGTACTTATTTTTTCACATGACGGTAAGTGCAATTTACCACACTGACCATAGCAAAAAAAAAAAAACCCAACTCAAAACCTACCCGCACCATATTAAGCAAACATGTGTGCTAATGTTAGCTGGCTACCTATTAATCTACTGAAATGTCTTTCTGTTCAGCAGAAAAAAGCCAACTCCCAGTCAGTCTTCAGTCCCTTCAGATCCGAGTTTTCACCACCTTCCTAAAGCCATTCGGATATTTTTTTCGCGTTATAGCATGGGCTCTTGTCCTGTTCCCTTTTTGACTGCATTCTCTCCACAGTTTGAGGTTCCTCAAAAATGCTGCTCTGTTAATGAACTAATCAAAAAAGTCATTAATTAATACAAATGCTGCTCTTAATTAATAAAAAATATTATTCATAAAAAATCTTTCTTAATTAATTAATCCAAAAATGATTCATTATTTAAAAAATTGCTGCTCAATTAATAAATTAATTAAAACAAAAATTAATTAATAAAAATAGCTGCTCTCAATTAATTAATTAAAAAATTATTAATAAAAATGCTGCTCTCAATTCATTAATCAACTATTAATTACTTTTAAATTACAGTAATGCCGTGAAATAGACTTAAAATCGATACATAATCTATTCGGGTTACTGTAAATTAAATAATTATTGTACACATAATAAATAGTTTTATCAGTATTTTGTAAATTATTTACATAAAATGGATTGTTTTTAATGAATAAACTTGTGCAAATCGTAAAATAGTATTCTAGAAAAAGAAGTGGGCGTGTTAAATAGACCGGCGCTTGTTTGTTTACGTAAATCTGATGTAGATGCGCATAGAACTTTCTACTGTGATAAATGAATTCCTCAATGCTCCAGATACTTTTTCCCCAATATGTGACCTTCTAGGAAAAAACTGAGAAAAGTAATTGCAGATCTGTTTTTATATGATAAAACACCGTTTATTCCTATTTATTAGCAACTAGTGTTGAAATTTTCGGTGGAATTGCCATAGAGCTAGGTTATACTGTATCGCGGAAATGAATGGTTGATGAAAGCGCTTTAAATATTTAAAAAACAAAATTTGTTCATGACATTTCTGCTGTCACGCTTATCAGTTTAATTAAAAAAAAACACACACTAATTTTTATTTATTTTCCTGAGTACGCTACTAGTGATGTAACATCTTGTAGTGTTTATACTGACATCTTGTGGGTACAACTTTGTAGCTGCAACTAGATAATCTCACAAGAGTGAATACTGGTTTATTCCCATACTTCTACTAAAGTTACCTAAAGTTAAAATGTTGAGTGACCCTTTTAAGCCATTAAGGCAGAACATTTAGCACATGCTATTATTATTATTATTATTATTATTATTATTATTATTATTATTATTATTATTATTAATGTTCCTATTGTTGTTGTTGTTGAGAATTTTTCTAGAATTATCGGCACCCTTGGAAAGATGGCCTAAAAATGTTTTGGGGAAAAATTACATGCGGTTAATCACACTATATTAGTATAATATTAAACTATACTATTATTAATATAATTTAATATTATACACTATATCAGAACATGGTTTTTTTAATAATAATTAATTTATTTTATTTATTTATTTATTTACTTTTTACAATGTTTTTAATTATAAAGATTATAAGATTATTGTTACAGAACTTATTGTTACTAGAGAAAAATACTTTTATTAGGCTAATTTAAATGCCTTCACATTATCTCGTTTTATTATGTTCACATCAGTCTTATTTCTACATCAATGTATACATTTACTGTCGGATTGGTGTGTTCAGTTGAACTTATTTCTCATTATGTGTTAAATATGATTAAGTTTGCAATTTGAGACACGCGGGTCTCCGGAGGCCGCACCGCTTTCACTCCCACCGAGAACGCAAATGAATTGAGCTGTCGTGCACCTGATCCGCCTTTTGACATGTAATCGATTAGAGGCTCTAACGCTGCAGTTAGAACCCTGTTGTGTGGATTGGGACACGGCCTGGACTCCTCCTTCCCTCAACGCTGGGGTGAATCGCCTGGTCGTCAAGGCTGCAAGAGATTCCCCTGTTTGGATACATGAAAATCATCCGCACAGGAATCTCCATTTGGTGGTGGCTCGGGTCAGCTGTAGGGGGTGTGTGTGTGTGTGTGTGTGTGTCACAAAGAGAGCGAGAGACAAGAAGGGCTTGGGTAGTGGAGACCCTCCCAGCTTATGTTAACTGTCCCCTGCAGTGGTCAGTCTGGTAACGTGTGTGTGTGTGTGTGTGTGTGTGTGTGTAGACAGCCTCCCTTGAGTCCAGTATTAAATCTTTTGATGATGCTCGCTGGCGTCCCCTGCAGCTGTTTCATTCCCGTAATGTCAGCACACGACCACAAATGTGAGACGGCGCCCTTTCTCTCTCCCTATGTGTGTGTGTGTGTGTGTGTGTGTGTGTGCTGATTTTAAAGGAATAGGCCAAAAAATGAAACGATTTTTCCCTTTACAAATAGTTCATCAGCCAAGACAGCGACTGTCTGAAGTTTCCTGCCTAAGGGACAGACTTTAACTCTCATGAGAACCTAAATGTGGAAACACATTTGGCTGGAGATGCACACACCTGGGTACCCCACACACACACACACACCACATTTGAATTAATTTATTCTATCATGTATAACTATAATTACTCTTCAGCCCTTGTAACAATTATCATAATAATTACTAGGGCTGGGCGATATATTGATACTATATCCATATCGTGATTAGCGATTACGCGATACACTTTTCCGAGATATCGTTGGCACGGTGATGTATTTTTTCGCGTTCTTAATAATTACAAATTAATCGATACTGAACAGATGCCATTGATTTGCAGACGTTAAAGAAAAGTATCATCAAACTGTTTAACTGGGTTTTTTTTTTTGTTTATTTTGCTTCTGTTTTGCAGACAGTTTATGTAAATTATATATACGTGATCTGCATCGTGTACCGTAGAAAGTATCGTGATATATTTGTCATATTGCCTAGCCCTAATAATTACTGTAACGTAAATGTGAAAAATTCACAGATATGAGAGATATACATGTAAATTATGAGTGGTGTGTACAGTTGCATTATAAATACATGCGTTACAGTTTAGATGTCTTGATTAGCGATTATATTACCGTACACACCATGTTGTGGTTGCCGGGAAACCTAACCGAGAGTCTAAACGTCTAACGTAAGGTAATAGCGGATGTCCTGCTAGTTTCAAAGGCAGTGAACAAGTTATGATCATTGCCTCGTTAACAAGACGTAAGTGGTTTCTGTCGATCGCATAATAACAGATATGTTCCTGTCTGTGTAACATCTTTCATTTCCTCTCAATGTATATATATTTTTACCTGTTAGATGACTGCCGTAGTACGAGCGCTGCGTATAACTAACTTTGTGTCGCACTTTTTTTGCTTGTGCGTCATCACTATTTAGTTCCTAGTTCACCTGTTACATGTTTTGCCATGTGCCTTTGTTTTAGTTTTGACCCTATCTCCACCCCTGCTATACCACTGGTCTTTTACCTTATTGTGTTCACCTGTTTGTGTTGGCCCCTGATTAGTTTGTCTCTTCATAACGTGTTTTGTCTTTGTTCCGTTCATTGTTTGTTGTGCATTTAAACGCCTCGTGTCTCTTTATTTCTGAACCCCTGCGTGGTTATTTGATTTTGGATTTGTCGTAAGACATATTATGCCAGGCGTTCTGGCTCGCGTGTCCGGTCTCCGTGTCCACGCCTCACCCTCAGTTTTATCAGTCTTTCCACATACTCCGGAGTACTTGATTCTGAAAACATGGTCATCCGTTCATGCTAATTATTCCTCGCCAAATAAAATAAACTTCCGCTATCTACAACCGATCCGCTCCGCCGTGTGTAGTGCGGCAGGCTGCGAGCTACCAGAGTTCTGGCTTAGTTACAGCATCGCACGCACCACACCACCATGAAACAAGTTCAGTTTAAACGTATCTACATACCAAGTGAAAATGATGCGTTACAGAATAGAGTTTACTTTCTGTTCTGTTCGGTTGTCTTTTTCCTACAAGATATGAATACAAGAATAATTGAATAATAATAACAATAGACTCAAAATCGGTTCGTTCAGAGGTCCTGGGCAATTTGGAACATAATCCAGTGAGTAGAAGTGTATAGACGTGTCATTCTGACTCGAACTCATTGGGTTTATTTTTCCTCCGCAGGGTTCTGCGGCCTCCCGCGGAACCTCCAACATTTGCTTTGGCACAGACGAGGAAAGGCCGGTGCGCAAGAACAGAATGGCCTCCAACATCTCCCGAGCCCGATGACCCCACGCCCATCGGAGGAACAACCCACCGGTACATACAGTCGTTGTTGTCATGTTCTCAACCTATCCTTGTTTGTTCTCCTCTTTAACCAGAGGTCATGTGATGCTGTGATACGATAGTATTCGCCTTATTAAGAACCGTCTTTCTATTGTTGTGTAAAGTTTATTTATTTGCCATTGAATCCATTCAGTGCAGGAAACTACTTTCTACTGACCATTTCCTTGTTTTAGTGGTGAAACCCTTTGCTCAGGAATGTGAAGGTCACATGACGGTGGTGCCACATGGCTCTGCTTGTGTGTGTCATCGAGCTTATCAGCTTCCTTGAAATTGAGCTGCAGCTGCTGTTATTTAACAAAGATAAGTCAGTATAATCATTGAATATCCTTGATGCGTTATCATTTATGGACGGAGTCTCCAGCGTCTGCACTTTGTAACAGCCGGAGTTAAAGCTTTTGACTTCAAGTATTCCGACATCTTCAGGAGAGAGGAGTTTACGTTTTTTTTTTTTTAACTTGAAGTCTTATTAACTTCAGGAGAGCGAATAGAGAGAGGGCTGGTGAGGGAGCGACTGTTTAAAGCTGCTATAACGTAAGTGAGAACAGGAACTAACTGGTTTCACGGACGTTCCACAATGTCAAACGGATAAAATGTACAGCGTGTTGGTTTTGTGATGTAGTACAAACAGCACGCACGAAATGAAACCCTTCTCGGGTGTTAAGGCAGGAAAACGGCACCACGCTAAAGCAGTTATTAACCGCTTCCTGTTGCCCCGCGCTGTAAAACACAGGCATTCAGGGATTCATCTGGACTTCCTGCCTGTGTCATGGACTGATTCAGCCACTGGCGTGTGTTTGGGGAGGGGTGGGGGGGGTCATTTCCAGTAGAGATGACCTCATGGTCTGGTTACTCAGCTCCACTTCCTGGTGTGCAAGAGCGCAGAGGTGGATGATGGGAAACACAACACCGTGTGACATCACCTGCAAATCATTCCACACACCATGACTGGGTGCTAATTTCAGGTCTCGTGCAGATCTGGGTTTGTAATAGATACTTATGCATCTGTGTGTGTGTGTGTGTGTGTGTGCGCGTGTTAAATGCTGTGATTTACCAGAGAAGGAAATGTACCTGTCGTCCCTCCGCTTTCTCTCTCTCTCTTGTGCTCTTTTCCTCTCTGTCACTCTCTCCTCTTCTGTCGTTCCTTTGTGTTTAGACGGAATGTGTTTAGGCTGAGAGTGTGGTTGTGTGTGTGGTTAGACAGAGCTGGCACTAATCTGCGGTTCCTCATGAGCCTCGGTTTGGCAGGTGGAGGCAGAGCAGGAAATCTCAGCAGCTTCCAGACACACAGCACACACAGCAGGGGGAAATGAGCAGAGGAAATGATTGGGGGGAGTGTGTGTGTATGTGTGTGGGACGACAAAGGCAAACAGGGTCAGACGGAGACAGCAAAAACGATTAGCACACAAAGAAAGGTATACATGAAAGGAAGGCAGAGAGAAGAAGAGTGAAAGATGGACAGACAGAAAGAAAGAAGCAGATACCTGCATAGAGAAATAAAAGGATGGAAAAGAGACTGAGAGGAAATGAACAAAGACGAAAAGAAATCTAGAAGCAGGCAGACAGAGATGTAGAAGCATGAGAGACAGATGAGCAGATGTAATAAAGCAGGGAGGGACATGCAGATAAAGACATGCAGGCAAAGCTATAAACAGAAACAGTGAGAAAGCAGAGAGAGAGACTAACAGCAAGAAGAGGGGAAGGAATAAAAGGGATGAGATACAGTAAGAAAGCGAGAGAGAGACAAGGAATAAGTAAGACGGAAAGAATGGGGAAGAAGGAGGATAGACAGATCAACACACAGAGAGAGAGAGAGAGAGAGAAGGTTGAGGCTACAAGAAATAAAGAATGAATAATAAGAGAAAGAAGGGACAGAGTGACCGACAGACGGGCAACATGTAAAAAGAGACCGGAGAGAGACATTCAGAGAGATACAGACAAGTGGAAAGAGATGGAAAGACGGAAGAGACAGACAGACGTGTAGAAAGAGCGAAGAATTAATGGAGAGACAGATGGGTGGACAGAGAGAAAGATTGGTAGAAAGAGGAGGAAAGAATGGATAGACAGACGGGTAGAGGGAGAGAGACTGACAGGTAGAAAGAGACAGACTGGTAGAAAAGAGGCGGGTAGAAGGGATAGACAGACAGACTGGTAGAAAGAGACAGACGAGAAGAAAGAAGGGAGAGACTGACGGGTAGAAAGAGAGGAGGAAAGATGGATAGACAGACGGTAGAAAGAGAAACAGACTGGTAGAAAGGGGGGAGGAAAGAAGGGAGAGGCAGACGGACATTCAGACAGCTAAATGGAAAAGGAGACAGACTAAAAAAATAAGAGACAATAAATAGACAGATAGACTGAAAAAGGGAGAGAGCGGAGAGGCTGCCAGACAGACTGATAAACAGACAGAGAGTGAGACAGACGTGTGATCGATGACACCAGAGTTGATGAAGCTCCTGATAATCCTCTTGTATGTTTTCACATGCTAATGCAAAACAGGCATAGACTGTGCGTGCGTGCTCGCGCGTGTGTGTGTGTCTGTGTGTAACGTTAGCACATTATCAGCACACACTCGTCTGTGAAGAGTGGGACACAATGGCGTCTCTCATTGGAAACTCCGGTTGAAGTTCATTATCTAGCGGCGCTGCTGTCGTCTCTCAGAGAGCGGCTTTGTGGCTTAATCACTGCTTTTCGTGAAGATGTTCTATGTGTGTGTGTGTGTGTGTGTGTGTGTGTGTGATGCTACAGCTCAGCTCAAACATGGATGCCAGGGTGTGTTTTTGGGGGAGGTGAACACTTCTAATGCAGCTTTGTCCTCATAAGTGTGGTAGTGTTCGCTGGGTTTAAATAAATACATGTGCTTTTATTTAACTCAGAGAAAAAACAACCCAGCTTATCTTTTCAATACAGTACTTCACAGTACAGTACGTAACATACCAGCAACAGTCTGAGGCTTTTATCATCACACACTCCATTAGTTTCACTTTATTATTCATTCACATCAACTCCTCGTAGTTACTGGATAATGAGCTTTAGTTACACTTACATTTCTATAGCGCTTTCTTTAGTATGGGGGTGATCTCCTCAACCACCACTAGTGTGTAGCGTCCACCTGGATGATGTAACGGCAGCCATATTGCGCCAGAACTCCCACCACACGCCAGCTATTTAAGATCAATCTGTTACAGTATATTTGTAAGGAATAAAACACTGTCATGCAGTTATAGGAAAATAATCTATGACGGGGCGGTGCGATGAAGTGGAATTACTGTTACCAATCAGACGTTGATTATTTTTTTATAAAGGTGTGCGTTTCATTTCCCTGAGGCTACGTCCACATTAATTAGTATTACTTAATTCGAAAAACGCATCTTTTTCTCTTCGTTTCTGGCGGGAGTTTTTTGTCCAGTGAAAAACTGCGCTTTTTCGAAAACGCTCTCCCGCTCTCGTTTCAGTGCGGACGAGCAAATTTCGGGAAATGTTCGAAAATACCAGTGGAGAGCGTTTTTAAGCGAAAACGCAGGTCTCAGATCTATCTGGATTAATGTAGACGTAGCCTTATACCACAGTGATTTGGAGAGAATTACAAACAGCACTTTGTATCCGTTTATAGGTACATTTAACGTCGGCGAACAAAGTTAGTTCCTGTTATCGCTTGCGCTATAGCGGCTATAAACCCTACTCCTGTCTCCTCACAGTAAACTTCACCAAATCAACGATTACATGTGTTTTTAATCAAGTCCCTGTGAGTGGTCTGTTACAATAGAAACCATAACATATTACAGAGCCGCTGTCGGAGAACACTAATCAACACCTTCTGACCAATCACAATCCAGAATTCAGCAGATCCGTGGTGTAATTGTAAGGTTTAGTTTTTAACAAACACGTAAGCAGGTCCACGGTGTAAAGCCGTCTCGCATGCCGAGTATGGTTTAGTCAGGACGGATCCTGATGACTTAAACACGACTCGCAGCATCATGAAACCGCATTAAATCTTCGAGTTAAAACAGTGGAAAATGTGTCTCATTCTTTCCTCACAGAGAGGAGGGACTGCTGATGCTCTGTTCATGATGACCGTGGCAAGACGGAGCACTCGCGTCGCTCTGGAGTTGCTCGGTTATGTGTAATGCCATTAACATGGTCTTTATTAGTGGTCGGAGCTTCCTGCTTTTACACTCATTATATAGTCTTAATGGTTTGTAGGTTTTGACCTGCAATAAAATACTTGTATCTCAATTAGATGATCATTCAGCCAAAATCCCACTAGGCTGGAAGACAGGGCAAGGGCTAATGGTTTAAGATGACCACAATAACACTGTGGTACATGTTGAATATCACATGGCTCAGGGCATATATTCAGTAACAAGTCTGCGACACTGTTGAGAGTATTCAAGCAGTTAATCATGAAATAGCTACACTTTTTTAAGGTAAAAAGAGTTTAAAATAAATTTTTTGGAGTTTTTTTTTAAGTATAAACAATAAAAAGTGTACATCTTTTTGATTGTAGACATTGAACTGTCTATATGCGAAATTTGCTTGTACTCAGTTTCCTCCCTCAGTCCCAAGACACATGCTTTTGGCTGATTGGCATCTCCAAATTGTCCGTAGTGTGAATGGGCGTGTTGATGTATGTGTTTGTGCACTGCAGTGGGTTCCCACCCCATCCAGGATTTTCCCCTACCTTGTGCCCCGAGTTCCCTGAGATCCCTGAGATGGGCTTCGGGTTCCCCGCAACCCTGTGTAGGATAAGTGGTACAGAATATGGATGGATGGAGTTTGAACTGTCTTTGAACCAGTTTGTGGTTTAAACTATTTTAATTGTTTTATAACCCATACAGTTGGTTCATAACTCAGGTGATTAGTTCATAACCTCTTACAATTGGTTCATAACCTCAACATCTGGTTAATAATGCAGAAGATTGTTTCATAATCTGTACAATTGGTGAATAACCTATATGATTAGTTTATAACCTGTGGATTTGGTTATAACCCCTAGTTATTTTCTAGCTCATGCAGTTATTCCATAACCCAGTCAGTTATTTCGTAACCTAGTCATAACCTGTACAACCGGTTCATGACAGTGATTATGGGTTAATAACCCATACTATTGGTTCATAATGTGTACGTTTAGTTCACAACCCGTTTGATTGATTCATAAACCATACAGTTGGTTCTGAACATGTACGATTGATTCATAACCCACAGCTCACACATTATCAGTACAGCTGATTCATAGCCCCTATAATTGGTTCATAACCATTTCAATACCCCTAAAATTGATTCAGAAGTTACTGGATTGGTTCATAGCTGGTCTAGTTACCTTCCCAGTTGGTCCATAACCTGTACATAAAACCGATTAATTTACAACACAATTAATAATTTAATAACCCACCTGATTGGTTCATCTCTACGTAGTTCATATAGAATCCAAAAATGTAACCATTTCTTGCGAGAACTGTATACCCAACTACTGGTACAACAATTCATGTCACTTTAAAATGAGAAATGCTAAAATGACTAATGTTACGGTACTGCAGTAACCCTGCTGTCCTTCAAAACCTCATGTCCACCTAATCATGACCTCAATGACAGAAATGTGCCTGTGTGGGTATTAATGATGGTAATGCAGTCCTCTTAGACATTTCATTTATTTATTTCTGTTTAAATAAGAACCGACGCGTCGACTCCTAGACAAAACTTCTTAGATTCTCAAAGTTACTGCAACTCTTCTAATCTTTGCATTTTGATGACGTCCTCAATGTTATTGTTGCAGGTGGTGAAGCGTCAGGAGTGCTGTGTGGTGAACACTCCGCCCCATTGAGGCGGTGCCACCAGCCGCCAATCTACCAAAACAACTCTGAACACCCGGCCAAACCCACGGTGAGTACAGAATGGAGAGAGAGAGAGAGACACACACACAGAAAGAATGGTGGAGAGGCATGCGGAGGGAGAAAGGCATAAATAGATAGTCCTAAGATTGGTTCATAATCTGAATGATTGGTTCATAGCCCTTATGATTGACTTATAAGCTGTATAATTGTATTATAGTCTCTATCACTGGTTCCCTCAACTGATGACCGTTCCCTCAAATTTGACAATCAACTAAAGGCTGTTGTCAGATCGAGCTTTTTTTCATCTATGATTACTAGCCAAAGTCAAGCTATTTCTTTTTTCAAGAGGATGATGCACAAATTTGTATCTTGCGCCTGGATTATTGTAACTCTCTCTATTTAGGAGTCAGTCAATCTTCTTTGTCACGACTGCAAATTGTTCAGAACACTGCTGCCAGACTAGTGACGAGGACTCGTAAACGAGACCATATTTTACCTGTACTAGCTGCCGGTCCACTAGAGCAACGGTTTTAAGATCTTATTGTTTTGTTTAAAAATCCTTAAGTGGGTTAGCACCTTGTATTCTTTTACATCTGCACAAACCCCACAGATCTCTTAGGTCAGCGGGTCAGAGAATGTTAAGTGTTCCGACTGTAGATCCAGGCTGAGGAAAGGAGACCGCGCATATGATTGGTTCATAACGCATATGATTGGTTCATAACCCGACTGGTTGTCTCCTAATCCTAAACATCAGTGCGTGTGGTGTTTTTAGAGAGCATGCTGTAGCTGCTCCTCTCTCGGAATTCCTCTACAAGTTTTCGTCACAGACAATAACAGTGCATAACTCATGAAGACATGTTTTAACGTGTGCAGGTATGCAGCTCTGCTCATGTTTAGTCTATTTGGTTTATTGTAAACATGATGTGAGCTACTATAAAATGACTGCTAAGAAAGAGCTGGCCTTAATGTTCTGAAGTAGTTCGGCTAGGCCGGTGTTTTTCTTTAACTCTCTCACTCATGTACACACACGCAGCCCCCAAGAAAATCCAGTCTTCTGGGGGTTTGTGTTTGTTTTGGGGTTTTTTAAACATTGAACAAATGTAGCCTGCAAATTGTCATACAGGACTTGAAGAGCTGAGTGAAAACACGACTAGTGGGGGAGTTATTTCTAAATCCTTCCTGTTTTTTCCAGGAGGAAAACCACGAGCAAGTAAATCATGGTGAGTGTTTTTGCCTCATCAAGTTTCTAATCAGTCTTAAATAACGTTCCCTTCCCCTTGTTCTCTCCCCCTTCCCCTTGTTCTCTCCCTTCCCCTTGTTCTCTCTTTTTTTCTTCCTCTCTCTCTTTCTTCCTCTCTCTCTTTCTTCCCTCTCTCTTCTCTGTCATTCCAAACAACAGCATGTGATGCACGTTGAGGTAAATAGTGGTTCTGTCACATGCTGGGGGACAACACTGGCTTTAATTAATCAAATCTGTGTGTAGTAAAATGTAAGCCTCCGATACGTGCGGACAGATTTCACCCAGTCTCAATATTCATCAGAGTATATAGCGTATCTGTATAATCAATCACGTCACGTTTTAAACTCCCAATAAACGTTAATCTGTGTTTGCGCTCTAATGACATGAATTACCTGTGAATGCAATCTGTACTGGTCCGGAAAAGGAATGACTAGCGGATATCTACGTGTATTTTATAAAGTGGGTGAAATGAATATTGGGCTGCTGTAAGCGGCCATTTTTACCCATTACTAGAGGTTTTATTACATTCATGTTCTAATGATCGAATGGTCTGTTAACACACTGATAGTAATCTGTATCAAGAGAAATCTACCCCAGTGAGAAAAATCTTCCCCAATGAGAGCAATCTACTGTAGTGATAATAATCTACGCCAGTGGGAGAAATCTACTGTAGTGATTATAATCTACCCCAGTGGGAGAAATCTACTCTAGTGATTATAATCTACCCCAGTGGGAGCAGTTTAAACTATTGAAAAAATCTATCCTAGTGAGTGTAGCCTGCTGTAGTAACTCAAGCAATCAAGTGGTTGGTAGCGGTACATTTACAGTCACTGCTATTCTTCATGGTGTGGATAATTAGTAACGATAACAAAGGAACGTTAATAGAAATAATAACAGGATGCACTTACTGTGAACGTTTTGCATAAATAAATTAAATAACAATCGCACGTGACTAACAAGCCTCTGTGGGGGGAAAAAAACTTTTATAATGACACCCTCCAAAAAGAGCCCAGAATTAATCCTGGGTGCAGACTGCATGTGAAAATGGCTTGGAAAAAAATGAACAAACAGGGTGAATATTTAAGGTGGAGATGCGGGGGGTGTGTGCATGCAAATTGAGGGTTGTGCTCTTGTCCAGACTTTGGTGTACAAACACAGGTGCATGTCTGGAGATTAGACACACTAATTTTGTGTGTGTGTGTGTGTGTGTGTGTGTAGATCAGTCAGAGGAAATCGAAGCCCCCGAGGAAGAGCCTCAGCAGCAGCAGCAGAAGGAGGAGGAGCAGAAACATCCCTCTGGTGCCTCCTCTGGCCGAAGAAACCCTCCTGGTGGAAAATCCAGCCTCATTCTGGGCTGAGCGCTCTCACTGAACTCTCTCTCTCTATTTCTCTCTCTTTCCCTCTTTCTTTTTTTAAAGTTTCACTCTCTCTTCACTCTCACTCTCATCATGTGAGCCATGGGATGATTTTTTTTTTCTTCTTCTTCTTTTTGTCCACTACCACATGTCTGTATTATTGTTTTTCTATCGCAAAAAAAAAGAAAAGAAAATGAAAGAAAAGCTGGTTGGCAGAAGCACTTTATGTAAAAGCTCCATTTCAGCCCATCATGAAGAGCGCAGGCCGTGCAGGGGGGACGCAAAGGCAAAGCAAGGAAAAGATTTGTCGCGCTAAATTTCTAAATACAAATAAAGATTGATATGAATTTCACTGCCTCTGCTGGTGCTTGTGTAGTAAAACACTGCATGGTGTAATCTTTAAAAAAAAATGTAAAAAGATCATTAGTTTGTGATTATTTAAAGGTAAACTCATAATTAAATGTTCCACAGATTCATGCTTTTATAAAATTCATCCTAGACAATATGATAATCTTGTACACGTCTGTGGATTTGTAATTATTTGACATATTTAGTAAAGATTTCTTTTTGACACTTCTGATAAAACTTACCTTATCTGACTTAAAAAAGAAATATTTTAATAAAGTTGTAAAATATAAAACACTCCAGTGCAAGTACCCTTATACCTGCCAATTTGCCAACGATTACAATTATTTATATATTAATAAACAGTGTCATACATTTTTATTGTATTTATAGTCATTTTTAATGTTGTGGAACATCTGTAGCCAGTTGTTCCCTCACCAGTCCCTCTTTTTTTATTTCTTGAAAGCACTGATTTTTACTAGTACACAAAAATTACTTTACTTTATTACTTTAGACTAATACAAAAAAGTCTTATTACTGAGAAATCGCAAAGCATACATTCCTCTGTCCTGATGATTTTCCAGTGTCAGAAACTTAAAGCTTTAACTCTGAGTGTTAGAAACTGTTGGTACTAGAGACTCCTTACATAAATGCTCCAGGAATTATCTTTAAAAAAAAAACACAGTTGTATCTCCATTTAAAGTATGACTCACTTTGTTCCTCAGTACAGAGTTTGGTGTCACTTCACACCAGCGTCAGTCAGACTTTCATGGCCTGTGAAGGCAGAATTGTACTGTATATCACAAGAAATTAGGGGAATTCTGGCTCTTTTCAGTGAGTCAGTATATTTGGCTCCCCAAATAAATCATATAAACTCAGCAAAAAAGAAACGTACTCTCACACTCCACTGCTTTTCTTTCCAGCAAATTTCTTAACGTGTGTGCATATTTGTATTAACACGATTCTCAACTGAGACATAAACTGAACAAGTTTCATAGATGTTTGAGAAACCGAAATTGAATAATGAGTCCCTGAACAAAGGGAGGGTGGAGGGGGAGGGGGTCAGTATTAAAAGTAACAGTCAGTATCTGGTGTCCACCAGCTGCTTTAACTATTACAGTGCATCTCATCCTCATGGACTGCACCAGATTGGTCAGTTCTTGCTGTGAGATGTTCCTCCACTCTTCCACCAAGGCATCTGCAAGTTCTCGATCACGTCTCTGGGAACACATAGTTACATGTAATTTTCCACTGCAAGGATGATCAGCAGTCGTTCCTGTCTCCCTGTAGCACTGTATACATTTCCTTACATTACAGATGTTGCAGTTTATTGCTCTGTCCACATCTTCGGTCTAAATACCTCCCTGCAGCAGGTCTATGGGATGTTCATGCAGGTGAGCAGGAACCCTAGGCATCTTTCTTCTGGTGTTTTTCAGAGTCAGTAGAAAGGTCTCTTTAGTGTCTTAAGTTGTTGTAAATGTGACTGCCTACCGCCTGTAAACTGTTTGTGTCTGAAGGACTGTCCCACAGGTGCGTGTGCATTAATGTGTTTATGGATCGTTGAACAAACGTGAAAAACATAATTTAAACCCTTTCCAATAAAGATCTGTAAAGTGTATTTGGATTTCACAAAATTATCTTTAAAATGCAGTCTCCTGTGTGTGAACTGCGAAGCAAAAGTTTTGAGAAAAGTGGCTTGAAATCTGAAATGCAGTTCGATGAAATCTCCATTAGGTGGCGCTGATTCACCGTTTCCGAAAAACACTCAGGTACAGTAATGTGGCGATAGGAATGAATATTCCTCTCAGTGCAACGTGGCTTTATATTGCCTCGAGTACAAACAGGTCCCGTAGCAAACATTCATCAAAGGTGTGTATTGTGTATATTGTCTTTATCTGTATGTACACTGATACATTTCCACACACAAACATATTTTGTGAAGTTTGGATATTGCGTTCACAAGATAAGGCCAATTATTCATTATGGGCAAAATACCCATAAACATCAGCCTGCAATGTTCAAAAAATCGAAATTCTTTTGATAATTGTTTGGGTCTGGGTCTGGGGATGGGACATGACATGCGTCCCTAGAATGTCCTGTTGTCTGTCCGTGTCAATTTTCATTAAGTTTGGACTTTGCACTCGGCAGATACAGACTAATACACAAACTTAAAATTGAACTCTTCTTAAAGGATATGCAGAACATTGGGTTCAAACTTCCCACACAAGCATAAAGATCGACACACCCTATCATGGAACTGCACAAGGAAAATGATACAATCGAAATTCTAGAAATGATAATACATTATATTAAATATTTGCTAAGCCAAAAAAAAAGAAAAAAAAAAGAACGTCAGCAGCAGCATGCTTAATCAGGTTGTAATTAGTGCAGCAACTAACGATTATTTTCATAATCATCAGTTGGTCGATTATTTTTTTCGATGAATTGGATGGGGCGGGGCGAACTTCCAGTTCCATTTAAAAATAATAATAATAAAATCCACAAACCGAGTGTTACAACTATAAACTTCAGACCAAAACTTTACACAACTGTTTGTCCAAAACAGAAAATAACTCACTACACACACACCCCAGAATATATATTATGAATGTGGGACTGTAGTTTCATTGGGTGGGGTTTCCTCCCCCAATCCAAAGACATGCATGGTAGGCTGACTGGCATGTCCAAAGTGTATGAATAGGTGTGTATGTGATTGTGCACTGGGATGGATTGGCAGACCCTGTCCAAAGCTCGATGCTCCCTGCGATAGGCTCGAGGTTCCCGTAGACATGGATGGATCTTTCCGCGTTGCTGTTCCACACTCCAGTTCAGTAGGTGGCGGTAAAACACAGAAGAAGAACAGGTGGAAGGGCGCGCGCGTGGGACAGCGAGAGGAGAACACGTGCTTGACGAAGAGAGAAAGGCTCGTGAGTTATCAGGGATCACTTTTTTCTGCTTTTCCTATTTTTCATTTGACTGAAGCTGAGCACTTTTGGTTTAAAAAAAAACCCCAAAAAAAAGAAACAACCGTGAGCACATCTTTTATATACATACTGAAAAAATAGTAATTAGGAGTTTCACATAAGTATATATCAACATGATACATCTGAACACTGCTAGCCTAAACACGAGAGTCGGTTGAGTTTAACACGAGTGTCTTATTAAAAAATGTAATTCAAATTATTATTATTATTATTATTACTATTACTATTAATAATAATAATAATAATAATAATATTTATTATAATTTTTTAATAGGCCTATTAACATGGAACACTACTTGCTGAGATAAACTCTACAAAACCCCATGCCGGGTTACTGTAGGTTAAGGAATCCATGCATTATTATTTAAAAAATAATAATTAATGTAACCATCCCATCTGATGATTCTATGTAGGCCAAGTAAGTGGCGGTCTTTAAAGAATTTACTATTGGAATAGTAATAATACAATACAAATTATGTGAAGAATTAAAGCATCATAGTGGCTAAGCACCCTCTTTCATCTCTCTCTCTCTCCCTCATTAATGTGTTCATATGAACACATCTTAAGGTTAAAGCCATTTATGGATAAATCAGAGTAAATTCTTTAATAATGTATAGTTATTATTTTCAGACTCCTGCCATGGAGAACACCACCATATTGTCCTGCAAAAACATTTCTGCTGTTGATGGTTACACTTACAAAGTGCCGTCTTCTATACCATCTGCTGTACTGCAGGATGAGGACTGTGAGCAAGAGTGGAAAAATAAGGTGAGGCCTAAAAGCTTCTTCATATTCAGCAGCAAAGTGCTTAGTAGGGATGGCCAATATAATATTGGTATCGTGATCATTCTTGATCAATTGTTATATGGTTTTTAAATATTACGTGTCCAAACTCGGTACAATCTGGAAACCGATTCGATCAAATCTTCTGCAGTTTTTTAATCTTATCAACTGCAATGATGGAATTTCTAGGGAAATTCTATTTACTTTCGTAGACGTGAAATAAAAGCATTATTGGGAGTTCGATGGAGTAAGACGCGAAGTTGGAGGCTCCTGCTGATTTCGATTAAAATTGCAATGAATTAGCGCTTTTTGGTCATATAATATATTTTGACTTATTCTACTTCGTTTCCTTATTTGCACTTTTAACTTTGTGGCACGGTAAAATGTCTGGAAAGAACACGAAAACCTGTGGTAGAATTCAGACACGACTGAGACCTAGTGTGCGCGCCATGAGCGAGCCCCCTTCCCCTTCTCCCCCTGAGTCCTCGTCGTCGAGCGGTGACCCTGACTTTACCACTCTCAGGCTCAAGCTGCTGGCTTCACTGAGGAAGGACATTGCCGATATTTTTAAAAAAGAGTTTCAGGCGATGTTCATGGATGCGCTGTCTACTATCAGGCTTGAGCTGCAGGTCATGAAAATACAGCAGGCTAGTGATAAAGTCGCTACCGATGCCACCATATCAACACTGAAAGGTTCTGCTGGGGAAATGGGGCACACTCTCTCCGGTTGCACCGATGATATCGTTCATATGAAGACTACTATCGAGTCTCTCACTGTGACCGTGACTCCATTAGAGAATAAATGTGAGGATTTGGAGTCGAGGTCACGGCGCAATAACGTCAGGATAGTCGGCGTTCCAGTGGGTGCTGACACCTGTACTACCGCTGCTGTAGCTGCCTTGTTAAAAGAGGCGTTTGGTCTGGAGAAGGAGCCGGTTTTGGACCGGTCCCACCGGACCCTTCAGCCGAAGCCCAAGTCTGGGTGAATGACCACGAGCTATTGTGTGCAGATTCCACTATCACAATGACTGTGTTGACATTTTATGCCGTGTGAGAGAGCTCCAGCGGATTAAAGTGAAGAATCAGACCATCTCAGTTTTCCCTGACTACACAGTCCAGACAGCCCGGGCCCGGGCCGTGTTTAACGAGGTTCGGCGTCAACTTCGTGGTATTGAGGGCGCGCGCTATGGAATACTTCATCCAGCTCGGCTTCGCATTACATATAAAGGAGTCCAGAAGGACTTTATTTCAGCGGAGGAAACAGGAGACCGTGTTAAACTCTTGATATCAGGGTGAACTGCATCACCTATATAGTGTAGTTTTTTTCATCATTCTTATTTTTTTTGCACTCGGCCTTCCAGTTCTACAGAATTCGGATTCTTATTGAAGATATTGTCGGTGCATTACTTCACCTAGATTTTGTGGACTCCCTCCTCTTAAATCTACTCTGTATTAATGTGCTTCTCTGTTTTGATGACTGGGTTAGAGTTTCTGTTTATTTCATTTTATTACTGTTATTTCCTCATCTTTACGTGCTACATTGTTATATTATTAGTTATAAGTCTTTAAAAGGTGAGGACATTATATTTGTTAAAGTGCGCAGACTATTTATAAGTTTTGAATTCAGTAGGGGACTTTTCTCTTACTGGAATTTTTTTGTTTAGGTAATTTAGTTGGTTAGTTCAGCTTACTCTGAATTGTATTCACATTGTGGACAACTCTTGGTGGGAAACACTGCTGTCTCCCTTGTTTTATGGAGACTTTGGGTGTGTGTTTGGGGCTGGGTGGGTTGGGGCTGGGACAGGCACGCCTTTAAGATTATTTGTTGGAACGGCATGCGGGACGGGTTTTTGGTACGTTTAATTTTCTTTTCCTTTGTTAGTATAACAAGAAAAAGGCCTCTGAATGTTTACTGCTGTGTGTTGTTCAATTTGTTTTTTTCTTCTCAATGAAATATTTGGGAAAGGGAAGAGAGGAGAGAAGAAAAAAGGTAAATGAATCACATGTAAATGAAAATGAATAAATAAATTAAAGATGAAAAGCAAAATAAATGAATAAATTGGGCTGTTTTGAAAGAAGCCAACATCACTCTATTGCTGGCAGTGTGTTAAAGCTATACAGATCCCTCTGAAAGGATTGGAACGGCAAGGCCAATTCTATTGTTTTTGCTATACACCGAACACATTTGTTTAGTTTATTGATTTTATAAAGCACATTCAAAACAACAGTTCTTGAAACCAAAGTGCTGTACAAGAAATATAAAACAAAAATGTATACCCTCGATTAAAACATAAAGAATACAAATAATTCTTTCATATTCATGATCTCAAACCCGAGATTTCTTCAGTGTATAGGAAAAACAATAGAATTGGCCTTGCTGTTGCCATTTCGGAGGGGGGTGTATATTGTGATGCATATTGTGTATCACATAAAATTCTTGAAATATCGTGATATATTTTTTGCCGTATCGCCCACCCCTACACATTAGCAATGTCGCTCCACTGTTTTATTATGTATTTATTTTTACATGAATTTGAAAGCAAGGTAATACACGCTTCTTTTAAAGATGACTTGATACTTATTGGGCTAATACACTTTGATTGTATACAGTGTTTATGTGCGTTTATAATTATTTGATGGCCCAGTAAAGGTGATATGCATGCCATATTTACTTATTCATAGTGAGAGCACTGAAATGAAGCTCGACTCTCAGTTAATGAATGAATGCTGTGATTAGCATGCAGGTTATGGATAATTTGGTGAAAAAGGAGATTTATTTCTACAATTCTGCTAAATCTTCTGAAGACACTCACACTGATCTACAGAGACTTAATAAAACCTGTATTCTATACAAGAGTGACATGAAATGTTTTCTTTTAAAGTCATCCTCTTTATTCATGGGAAGTACATTAGATACTGTTATGTGCTGGAAACCATCTAATTGGGTTGTATGGTTATCTCCGTTTTTTTAGGCAGGGGAGTTTTTGTCAGATGGACATCATCAAGCAAATAAAACTGAGCACCGACTGGTTCTTCATGAAAGCAGAAAAAACATCACAGTCTCTGAATGCATCGATCTTCACCATTCTGTGACCTGTCATGGATCGAATCAAAAGGTTTATATTTTTATTTCTGTATGCGTTAAAATAATTTTTCCTTTGATGATTTAATCATAACTATCGTTATCTTTTGCAGTTTATACACACTTACCAAGGTATGTATTATATCTCTCTCTCTCTCTCTCTCCCCATCTAATGTCAGTCTGTTAGTATCTCTGTGTTGCTCAGTTTAATCTCTAAAGCTCTATGTTCTCTAAAGGAGTCTCCTACAGTTACACATCAGCCATATATTTCTAACATTTAATCTTGTAGAAAATGAAGTCAGATATTAGTGTTTATTATACAGATATTAGATATTAAATAAAATCTTTAAAAAATCATTTGAAATCTTTAAATAAACTTCACCACATTGTTACACGTTTTTAATCTGTTTGTGAAGCATCCGCTTTACAAATCGTTAATGATCTGTTACTATAGAAACGATAAAGTATTAGAACGAGTACATTAACATAGACCTGTGGTTTTACGCTCTTGCTCGCTACCTCTGTATGGTGCTAAACGAGTGCAGGTTTATAGAGAGATGAAGCTCTTAAACTCCGTCTTTGTTCAGCAGACATTAATTTTGTAACAGACGTCGCACATTTCTGCATCTCACAGGTCATCGATTTAGTTTTTTTTTTTAAACGACTTTTTTTGTTCATATTATATACAATATATTATAATAAAGTATTTTTCAATAAACGTATAAATACACAATAAACCGTATAAAACCCGTATATATACTTTGTGAGCATCTGTACACAGCATTTTGGCATGCTCACAGAAGTATAAATCAGAGCTTTGATGGTATCAGAAAACAGCTGGCCAATCATATTCTCACACTGATGCACGTACAGATTAATACGTCGTTGCTCCTTTAATCATGGAGTCACGTGCAAGTGCAGCAGTCGGACTAACCAGTAAACGTTTTTGTGTGTTATTGGCACCAAAGACCACACATTTAACCGTCTGTTTTCTCCTTCCTTCCTCAAGTGATCAATGACACCACCCTGAGTTTTGAGCAGCAACGTGAGTACTTTCTGTAAAGTTTCTTTTTGGTAATTGAGATGAAATATGAACTAGGATTGACTGAAGATTTTATTCCATTTTTTGTTTGTTTTTAAAAGCCAATAGCACCAATTCCACCATCATCTCTCTCATCCTTCCCCTTATTCTGATTGTACTCCTGATTGTAGGCCTGTACTACATAAGGTAAATCTGCATCACACTTACATAGGCAGATAAATGAGGGAAGTTTCAATATTTTATCCTGCTGTTTGATGACTGTATCATTAGACGTTGCACTGTGATGTAGGACAAAATCATTCTTTGTGAAGGAGGGGTTTTAATGTTAAAATGTTTATTACGTTTATTGCTGTACGACGCTTGGGTGAATATTATTTTACTGCACATGTGTTTGGTCTGAATAGATCCAGTTCGATCCAAGTTATTGATGGACTGTAGTCTCTAGACAGTAGGCACTGTAAACACAGATTGATTCTGTTGAGTGAAGCAGACGCACATGGACCACGGTCTGCCATTTAGTGATGACTGTCATAAATAGCTAGAGCAAAAAAAAATTAAAAAAAAAAAAAAAAAAAAAAAAAAAAAAAAAAAAAAAAAAAAAAAAAAAAAAAAAAAAAAAATAAAATGGAATTGTTTTTTTTTTTGTGGTGTTGGGTTGGGAGGGAAAGAAAAAAAAAAAAAAAAAAAAGGTGAAAAGAAAAAAAAAAAAAAAAAGGAAAAAAAGAAAAAAGAAAGAAAGTATGTAATTTAAATATTTTAAAAATAAAAAAAAAAAAAAAAAAAATGGGGGGGTTTTTTTTTTTTGTGGTGTTGGGGTTTATATATATATATATATATATTATACTTAGTATGTTTTTTACAAAAAAGTGTAAATATTTGATGATATCTTTTCATGTGACAACACTGAAGAAATGACACTTTGCTACAATGTAAAGTAGTGAGTGTACAGCTTGTGTAACAGTGTAAATGTGCTGTCCCCTCAAAATAACTCAACACACAGACGTTAATGTCTAAACCGCTGGCAACAAAAGTGAGTACACCCCAAAGTGAAAATGTACAAATTGGGCCCAAAGTGTCAATATTTTGTGTGGTACCATTATTTTCCAGCACTGCATTAACCCTCTTGGGCATGGAGTTCCTCTTCCGCTCCGTGATGTCATCATGGAGGAGTGGAAGAGGACTCCAGTGGCAACCTGTGAACCTTTTTTTTTTTTTTTGGGGGGGGGGAGACAAAGAAGAGAAATTAAAAATGGCAAATTCTTAATCTCAGTTTAAAATGCACTTTATTAAATAATTTGACTAATTTGTAAAGGCTAAGAGCCGTTGATGAAAACCGAAACAAAGTTTGGACTTATACTCATACTTCTTATTGTCAGAGGTGGCTCGAATATCAAAAATAGCGACTCAAGTTAAAGTACCATTACTTAGGAAAAAATACGCCAATCTGTCCAAGTATCTACTTGAGTAAGAGCATGACTGTATCTAGTTAAAAATGTAAGGTTTCTGTTGCACAGGAAGCGTCAGATAAAACAGATTGAATGTAAATAAATGTAGACGCATCTGATTTTAAACTCCTTTATTGAGATGCGTTTGATCTAGCTAGTGTAACTCCGAGTAAAAGCTTCTGCGTGCAGTGACATGCCTATAGCATGTAGCGTTATCACAGAGCAGGGTGTCGCGTTCAAACTTGCGTCAAGTAGTTTAACGCTGGTTAACTGAACATAATTATATCTTCATCGCTAGCACCATTTGGCAAATATTTGATTTAAATGAAATTTTCATTGAGGATTATTTTTTATAATTGAGTTAGTGCCAGCTCTATGAAGAGTTAAACAATTAGAACATATGTATAGAACTTAGATTTTCTATTATTAAAATATTTATTTCTCTACTGTGTTTTGTTCATCAGTGGTGGGCACCCAGAGCACTCCAAGAGCATATGAAGATTAAGGTTCTCCCTCCAGTCTGATTCTGCCTTTTCTATAATCGCACTTCTATCTGCTTTTGCACTTTCACTACTCCTTTTTTTTTTTTTTTTTTTTTTTTTGCATTTTTTAACATTTTTAAAATGTTTATCTATTTAATATTTTAACAGAGACCTTGGAATTATAGGATTCTTACCACAAGTGCCAAATGTTTTAATCATGTGAAAGCAGACAGAACAATTTTTATAGTTCACATTTTATTATACTTTGTAGCAGTATTTTGGTGTAAAATATATTTATGTATTTTACTAGACCTACAAAATAACGTTTTATAACATCAACTCATTTTTGCCAATGAAAGGGAACATGGAACATTATGCTTTCAAATTGAGGTTGTATATTGTACTAACTCCAACCAGCAAAAGCCTTGAAACTGGGGCGGTCTCCTCAACTACCAGTTCCTTTCCTCTTTACAGTGCGACATCAAAAACATGACTGCACACGGTATCAGAAGTGATCTCAGTAGCACCTCTTACATTTAGCCTGTATGTTGAACTTTATATGCACATGTCTTTTTCTGTAGATCAGTCAAGATATAGAAATGTCTGCTTGTTAAATCTAGATCACTGTCTGTACTATTTGTGGAGAAAACTATGCATCACTCATAACAGCTAGCCAGCTAACTTGGTGCTAACTTCATCTGTCGGACATTCCAAAGGTGGGAAATGATGCCATTCCAGCCTGTAAATTATCATAAAGTGGAAAGCGTAGTATAATTCCAAGGTCTTGAAATGTAGACGAGCAAGTATTAAAAAACACTTTTAGTTTTGTATTCATGTTTAACCCTCTTACATCGTAAGGCCGAAAAACCAGCTTACCCGTCTTTGATTTATTCCTGTAAGGACAATATACCGGCTTGGTCGTCTATGCCAAATCCCCGTAAGGCCGATATAGCGGATTTACAGTGTAAACGTTATCCCCGTAAGGCCAGTGTACCGGCGTTACTCTGATTCCTTACTTATTTAATTATTATTTTTTGACCCGGAAGGTTGATGACGTCATGACCTGATTACGTTATTACGCCGTCATTACGATAAAGCTGATACAAGTGTGAATATTGGTGTAATAGTAGAAGTGAACTAAAAATGCCAAAGTGAAAAGCTAATCGTGTTCCAGCTAAAGTTCCACCTACAGTGAACACAGGTACATCTAAAACAGTGGAAAAAATAAATAAAACATACACAGGCGAGAGCGAGGATTCTAGATAGTGACAGCAGTGAAAGTTCAGGCGATGTTGAAACCGAAACTGATAGTGACCCAAACCCTGATCCGTCTTCATCTTCAGCATCAACCAGTGCGACTGACACTGCAGGGGTTTGGAGTCATAAACTGATCATCTCTGTGCATTTGTGAAAACACTACCTGCTGGTCTGATTATCACTAAAAACTTGACTTTTGGCGCTAAAATACATTTATTTATTTACTTGAATTTATTCAAAGGCATTAACCACGCTGATGCTCGTATGGTACTTCTAAATGAGTAGAAGGATTTTAGGGAGCATTTTTTCGTTTACTTCTCAAGAATTATGCTCTAAGTTTACTAAAAACACTGAACTGCTTCATTTTCAAAGTAATATTACACAAATGCATTATTATAAGTTGTTTCAAAAATGCCTAAAAATGTTGATTTTGGCCCAGGAACTCAGGGTTGGCGTGCTGTTTCTCTGGGGAATATAGGGTTATATGACATAATACTGTGGAAACTTGGGGGTAAGAGGGTTAATTCACTATTTGAAGAAAAAAAAAATCAGTCTGCCTCTTCATTTTTATTAAAAACTCTTTTTATAGTACTGTGAATTAAACAATGAAGACCAAATAACTTTTATATTACTTTAGGATTTAATAAAATATAGTATTAATAAAGATTGTTAAATTTGTTTTCTTATTGTATGTTATTTATCACTTCATGCTTTCATTTAAAGAATGTATTTGTTTTAAACAACTGTTAGTTTAAGCTGACATGACCAGTCTGAATGTAGCATTAAAGCAGGGGTGTCAAACATGCCACCTGTGGCCCTATAGAGGTATTTGTAATCCAAACCAGAAAATGAATTTAGGAACCATAATATTTCTATGGACATTTATTTTATTTTTAATGAATTGTAGAGTGCACACAATGTAGATTTCCACTAAATTGGTCAATAACTAACTTTTTCTGGCCCATCGGACTAGGTATAATCCATTATGTAAGCTGTCCCTGATTTAAAGCATTAATTTGTACATATGCAATGCTTTTTTTTTTATCTTATTTTCTTTAACACTCACTTGATTCAGAATCTAAATGTCTCTCAAGCTTCTCTGTGACTGTACAAATACAATTTCTGACTTTGCTGAGTGCCTTTCTTTTATATATGTAGCCTGAACTGGAGAACTGTATATCTTGGGTGAATGTAGCTGTTACTGACGAATGAGAAAATCTGAATAAACATTTCTCTTTTAATACCACAGCACTGTTTGATTCTGTGTTTGGCCACAATGTGTTGATTATTTTTTCTTTAATAGCAGCTCTGGCAGTAGTGCAGCTGCAAAATGGTTCATGTTGTCTAGTTTGGTTTCTTCTGGACAAATTACAACATGATGCCATATTGTTACACCCTTAAATAAACACTGTATATGACTTAACGTACCTTGTGCTGCTTTTGCTGTCCGTTTCAGAAAGTCCCTATAAAGCACATGTCAGAATGATAACATGGTCAGTACTACTGAGTGTCCAATACAGAAAACAATGGGAATTGAATGGCTACTGGTACAGTGTTGCTAGAAAGTTTGTGAACCCTTTACAGGTTTCTGTATTTCTGCATAACTTTTACCAGAAATGTGATCAGATCTGGGGGACACATGATTTCCTCCAAACATGGTTTTAACCTGTTGGCATATAGAACCGCTAATAATTTGTAATCAGAGTTAAGCAGTGTAATTGGGTGCCAATTATCCAAGTGCAAAATGTCGTTTTGGAAGTAGAGTAATTACTCCCTCTTTCATAGATTCTCTAAGTTCTCCATTTGTAGCACGTTCATTAAACACATTTAAAATAAACTCTATCTTCCAATAAAACTCAAAAGGCAACCAATCAGGTCCTGGGCTTTTATTAAAAGGATTGTTTTTAATGATATCTAGTTCTTTCAATGGCATCTCCTCTTCATGAAGGTTTTATTTATACTTATTCAAGGAGTAAAGGCTGTATCTAGCTAAAAGATCACGCGAATCAGGGTTAAAGGATGTATATAATTTTAAAAGTCTGAAACAAATTTTGAAATTTTATCTGACACAATAGTGATAAGGGCATCTGCCAATGCTGTTGTTCTGTCAGGAGACGTATTCTGTGTGTGTGTGTGTGTGTGTGTGTGTGTGTGTGTGAGAGAGCTCTGGCTCTCTCTCTCTCTCACAGGTTTACATTTACATTTTACATTTATTCACTTAGCAGACTCTTTTATCCAAAGCAAAAATACAAGCAAAGCGATATATCAAGAAGAACAATACAAGTAGTGCTACTATACAAGATCCATTAATTGAATTCCAGAGGAAGCAAAGTGCACAGAGTAGAGGTGTAAGTGCAATTTTTGAATTTTTAAAAAAAATTATTTTTATTATGAGTTGGTTAGGTGTTCATGGAAGAGGTGGGTCTTTAGCTGTTTTTTGAAGATGGTGAGAAATTCTGTGGCCGGTTTGAGATTGGAAGTGCATTTCACCACTGAGGAACAGTTAGCATGAAGGTTCTGGAAAGGGACCTTGCGCCACGCTGAGTGGAAACTACTAAACGTCGGTCGCTAATCGATCTCAGATTGCGAGAAGGAACGTTGGCCTTCAGAAGAGAGTCGAGGTAGGAGGGTGCTGTTCCTGACAAGGTCTTGTAAGTGAGCATGAAGGCCTTGAACTTGATGCGGGCAGCTACAGGAAGCCAGTGTAGGGAGATGAAGAGGGGTGTGACATGGGTTCTCCTGGGCTGGTTGAAGACAAGGCGCGCTGCAGCATTCTGAATCATTTGAAGGGGTTTGATGGAGCTGGCTGGGAGGCCTGAAAGCAGTGAGTTGCAGTAGTCCAGTTTAGAGATGACAAGAGCCTGGACTAGTATCTGTGTAGCCTGTTTGGTGAGGTATGGTTGGATTTTCTTGATGTTGTACAGGATGAACCTACAGGACCTTGCAGTTGCTGAGATATGGTCTGTAAAGGTCAAGCTGTCTTCAAGAATCACCCCAAGGTTCCTGGCCATCCAAGCTGGTGTGAGTGAGCTGAGTTGTACAGTGAGGTTCTGGTTGATTGAGGGACAAGCAGGGATGACGAGAATCTCAGATTTTCCAAGGTTAAGCTTAAGATGGTGTTTCTTCATCCAGACCGAGATGTGCGACAGGCAAGAAGAGATGCGTGCAGAAACGGATGGATCATCAGGCTGGAAGGTCAAATGGAGCTGGGTGTCATCAGCATAGCAGTGATAGGAGAAGCCATGAGACTCAATCACCTGCCCTAGAGATGTAGTGTAGATAGAAAAGAGGAGTGGACCCAGAACTGACCCCTGTGGAACGCCAGTTGCGAGTTGCAAATTCGACGTACTGCACCGGGATCGTGGAGAGAAGAAGATTGGGCGTTGATTAAAAAGGCGGAAGAACGATGTGTCAGCGGGAATGAGGAATCTGGGTGTGTGGGTTATCTGTGATTGTGTGCATATTTTTGAATACCAAATATTTGAGAGATTGCTTGCTTGCTATGTTGTGAGTGAGTGGTAGAATCTATGTTGTCCCATTCCCCCGTTTTGTTTGTTTTGTGGCTGAGTGTACGCCTCCATTGTAAATATCTTCTATTTGTAAATAGCACTTTTCTACTAATCACGAAAGCAGTAGGGACTGGGTGCCATTTGTTTTGGGTGTATCTATTGTTTGCTGTGTTTACCTTAGGAAGTCAGGTAAGACTCTATTTTCTTTTGAACTAACGTTTTTTTGTTTGTTAGCTAATTTAAAGCGATACGGGACAAGTTAATCACGGTTCTGTTTGTTATTTTGGCCCAGCCCTAAAGACATTGCCTTTCTGATTGTTTTGGATTATCCTTCTTTCTTTCTTGTAATCATTAAATTTGTAGATATCAGGGAGTCACGTGACGCCATGCGAAGGGCAGACGTGTGAAAGACAGCTCTGCGCACTTTGTTAATTATTCTAATTATTTTCATGATATAATCTGGTGAAATTTGGAATACCCAGTTACACTTTTGCTATTTGAGGTAAACATGGCAAAGGCGTCAAAATCCTCGAGCTCTGGAGACATTAAAAGACACTTATGTGTTCAGGCTCATCTGGGCTTCCTTCTTGTGGACCGCGGACTCGTTATGGGTGGTGCAGCAGGAGAACAAATCCAGCACCAACTGTCCAACATGTCGGTGATGTTGACGAAGGTTATTGCTGACTTGGAAGATCTCGCTGTAATATGATGTTCGATTACCGCGATAGAAATAAAATTCTCTGAGTTAGTTACAAGAGTGGCGGATGCAGAGAAACGAATCAAGTATCATGAGTCTTCGGAAATGGCATTATTTGCTCATCCACCCACGACCAAGAGAGACTTGGAAAAAATATTTGAAAGATTGAGAATTTCCTTTCAGGAAGCTGAAGGAATAATTTGTGGATTATTGGAGTTCCTGAGCATAAAGTCAGAGATATGGTGAAATTTCTGGACAATTTTTCCCAAGTCTGCTCGACATAACAGGCCATAAATTAGAACTCAAGCGGGCCCACAGAGTCCCAGCTCGGAGATCTGGCGAGGGAGACAGGCCCCCCCCCAATCCTGTGCAGGTTTCTGAGATCAAACGATGAAGATCTCATGTTGGCGCGCGAGGGGAGCAAAGGGAAGGCTCTCTTGGAAGAATCACAATATTTTCTTGTTCCCGGACTTTGCGAACTCGCCAAGAAAGAAACGTGATCGCTTCAAGGAATGCAAAAAAGTCTTGCACCAACGTAAGATCACTTTTGCACTGATGTTTTTGACCAGACTGAGAATAAACACCAAAGAATTTACGTGTCCCAATCAGGCAATGTCTTTTATTGAATCAATGGGTGAATAATCCATTGGATGTTTCTCTTGTGCGTGGGTCAACTCTCTGTGAGTACTCTGACTTTCGGAGGAAAATGGGTGCCATTTTTTAAATTTATTTTTGCGTTGGCGCCGCCGAACGGCAAGAGGTTGTTTTGTGAAATATCACTTGTCTCTGCTCACTCCTTGCGCTTGTACCTCCGGTTGGCTGAAGTCCGATTTGTGGAGTACCTCCACGAGGCTTTGGAATAATGACATCGTTCTTTCCTAACAGGCGGCTCGCTGAATAGAACTGAACAGCTCTATATCGGCTGGAATTTGTTTTGAGAAGGAACACCTTTGAGACAGTTCTGTGAATTAGTCTATACATTATTTGTGTTTACTCTGCTTATTGGTTGGGGTGTATTTTATTTTAGAAAATATTTTATGTTATGTAATTCATGCAATCCGATGGCAGAGTTGTCGCGGGGGTTCTCGTAGGCGTACATGGACTCTTTGAGTTTAGGTGTCTCAGAGAATTGACCAGATTGAAATATAGATATAATACTATTTTGTCGAGGAAAGTGGAGTTTTGGTTATTCAGGGCAAGGCGGTCATACTTTGAGTCAGGGGACAAAGCAGGAAAACATTTGGTTAGATATATAAAACAGAGGGAGGCCTTTTCTACCATTCCCGTAGTGAAGTCTGTTAGTGGTGAAATTTTTACCTTGGCCATTGATTTTAATAATGCTTTTAAAGAATTTTACTTGGATCTCTATAGTTCAGTGTCTTTCTAATATTTTCACAGTAGACAAACTTTGTGGAACCATTGTAACTCCTGAAATTGACGACGGGGCAAAAAAATCTCTTGATTCTGAGATAATCCTGAAGGAGCTTGGCGAGGTAATCAAGGCCCTGCCTGCAGGCAAGTCTCCAGGGCCAGATGGCTTTGCCGCTGAGTTTTTCAAATCTTATGCTACAGAACTGGCTCCACTTCTGTTAGAAGTTTATACAGAATCATTAAAGAATGGAAAGCTTCCTCCAACCACGACACAAGCCCGGATCAGTCTGATTCT
This sequence comes from Ameiurus melas, assembly GCA_012411365.1. Taxonomy (NCBI): domain Eukaryota; kingdom Metazoa; phylum Chordata; class Actinopteri; order Siluriformes; family Ictaluridae; genus Ameiurus; species Ameiurus melas. Next base: position 26,536,982 of record CM022765.1, read on the forward strand.
TAAAAAAGACAAAGATCCAGGTGAGTGTAAAAGTTATCGTCCAATCTCCCTGATCCAGTTAGATGTAAAAATCATGTCAAATTCTGGCTAACCGATTACGTTATGACAGGTGGGGTTTATCCGGGGCCGTAGCTCTTCTGATAACATTAGACGTCTCATTGATATCACGTGGTCAGTAGCGAATGATCAGTCTCATGTTGCTGCCATCTCACTTGACGCTGAAAAGGCGTTTGATATGGTAGAATGGGATTATCTTTTTAAGATTTTGGAAGTGTATGGGTTCAGGAATACTTTCATTGGTTGGATTAAGCTACTTTATAGACACCCCATAGCGGTAGTACAAACAAATGGACTAATTTCAGATTATTTTACTCTGGATAGGGACACCTGGCAGGGTTGCCGTCTTTCCCCATTATTGTTCTGTCTTGCCCTGGAACCATTAGCAGCTGCGATAAGGAAGGAGAATGATTTTCTAGGGGTGGTGGCGGGAGGTGTGGCGCATAAGCTTTTGCTTTATGCAGATGATATTTTATTATTCGTCTCTGACCCTACTAGATCTATTCCTTGCCTCCATAGAATTATTAATTCCTTTTCCAAATTCTCAGGATACAAAGTCAACTGGTCTAAATCCGAAGCTTTGGCTCTGACAGCATACTGTCCAGTAACGGCCTTTCAGCCTGGTGCCTTCCAGTGGCCCAAACAGGGCATTAAGTATTTGGGTATTTTATTTCCAAAAAATTTGTCTGATTTAGTTAGTGTTAATGTTGACCCGTTAATAAAAAGGTTTTCGAGTGATGTAGACAGGTGGTCTTCTTTACATTTATCTATGATCGGGAAGGTTAATGTTATTAAAATGAGTTGCATTTCAAAATTCAATTACCTGCTACAATCTCTCCCTATAGATGTCCCTCTTTCTTATTTAAAGCAATTTGAGAGTATAGCAAAGTCTTTTATTTGGAATGGTACGTGTCCGAGGTTAAATTTCAATAAGTTACATAGGCCGATTGACGAGGGTGGGCTAGGCCTACCCAAGATTCTGTTTTATTATTATGCGTTTGGTCTCAGACATTTGACTCATTGGTCACTTCCACCTGAAAGAGCCCCTCCCTGGTTCTGCATTGAACAAGAAGTTCTTACCCCTATTTTGCCACTACAAAGCCTTTCCATTAATCTAACCAGAGAAGGTAAATCACATCCCGTTATTTCACATCTGCACTCAGTGTGGACAAGAGTGTCCAGAGTGTTTGATTCTGATATTTATCTCAATGTTGCTTCAAGCCTATGGCAAAACCCCAAAGTCCCCTTTTTGTTGGTCAGAGTGGATCACGAGGGGGTTTGATACACTCTGTGATCTTTATGAGAGTGGTGTGATATCTTTTGAAAAATTGGTTCAACATTTTGAGATCCCCTGATCTGTTTTTTAGATATCTTCAACTACGCCACTTGCCCTGTACTATTTTTGGGAGTAGCATGCACCCCTCTAAAGCAGCAGATACTCTGGGAGAGGTGATTTCTGCTTTTGGAAGAGGACACGAAGTATCAGTGTATTACTCCTTACTGATTCAGAGTCTAGGGGACGGAGTCTCGACCACTCTCGAGATTATGGGAGAAAGATTTAAATTTGGAATTGGGGGAGAGTGGGCTAGGATTTTAAAATATATAAAAACTGCATCTAGAGACGCAAGGGTACGCCTTATGCAATTTAAGATTTTAAATCAATTCTATTGGACCCCCTCTAAATTGTATAGGCTCGGTCTTAAAAGACACACCCACCTGCTGGTGATGCTATTCAGAAGATGGAGACACTACCCATGTGTTTTGGGGGTGTCGTAAGATCCAAGAATTTTGGTTGAAGGTGCAGAGCTTTGTATGTGACGTGTTGACCACTCAGATCTCATTCTGCCCTAGACTCTGTATTTTGGGAGATGGGGAGGTCACACAATTGGAGGATAGGTACAAAAAAGATTGGGTTTTGACCAGTGTGATGATTGGTGATGACAGGTTATTATAAGGGGATGGAAATCAGATGGAGCGCCTTCATTTTCAGAGTGGTGTGTGCCTTTGAGGAGGGGTCGAGCAGAAGGATTGGAGTTTGGAATTCCTTCAGGAAGAAATGGAGCAGTTATTTGGTGTTTTTAGGGGACTCTCAAGGAGGGGCAGTGGAGAGTATAATTTAGAGTTTAGTCTATGATTATATTTGATTACTGTATTTTCCTTTTTTTTTTTTTAAATTGTGTGTATTTTTATTTTTTGGATAGGTGAGTTTATATTCTATTGACCACAGGGGTGTCCGTGGGGGGACCAGGGTGAGGTGGGAGGTTGGTCAGGGGAGGGGTTATAGTGAGGATTTATGTTAAAATAGTTTGATTCATTATACATGTTCTTTGTCTCTTTGTGTTAACTTGTGAATCAATAAAAGTGTTAATTACAAAAAAATTTTTAGATATTGAAGATTTGAAAGACGTGTCTACTTTATATTTTATTTATACTTTCTTTTGTGTTACACCTCGACACCACTGCAGAAAAAATTCTGTGCAATAACTCAATTTCAAATTACTCGAACATTTTATATGAATATTTATTAGTGTCAAGTAACCTGTAAACTTATATAGCGCTTTACACTGTCTCTCATTCACACACCAATGGTAGCAGAGCTGCCATATAAGGCTGCCATCAGGAGCAACTTGGGGTTCAGTGTCTTGCCCAAGGACTTCGGCATGTGGAGTCACGTGGGCCGGGAATCGAACCACAAACCCTACGATTAGATAGATAGATAGATAGATACTTTATTGATTAGTGGACAACCCACTCTACCACCTGAGCCCCAAGATCTGGTGCACAGTAGACACTGGACATATCTTGGACTGGCGTATCTTGTTGAACTCAAGTTTATTCGTCCCGTAGACGAGCTCAGCGTCTATTCAGAGTTCAAAGAGAGCAAAACGTCGTCAAACCGGATTTATCTTCCCGACACGCCGAACATGAGAACATAACATAAGCGTGTACCTCGATAAGAAGATAAAAATGGCGACCGCTAGCACACAGTCCGTCTATCCGAATAATACTATAACTGATTACAGACGTCTGTGTGTTTGAACCGACTTTTAAAGCTTAAAATTCGAACTTTAGACTCGCGCTGACTTAAGTACCTACCTCCCTCAGTCAAACTCAACGCCGACTGACGAGACACCGAAAATGACGCGTCTTTTACACGTACACAGGCGCCATCTGGACTCCACGCCCACCGGAAATGGAATTCAGCAGCTCGACAAGGCGGGGTTTGGGGTTTTATGATGCAATTTTCGGTGAACGTACAGACCTACAAAATGAGGGAGTTATGGGGAATAATAACAGCACGGTGGTGTACACAGTGGATTGTGAAGCTGAAGAGAAAAAGTGGATCAGGTGTAATAACGAAGAGGAAAAACAAACTGCATGGTGTGATTCAGGAGGACACTGGAGGATAATCTGATCTTCTAGGTAATTAATTATTTAATGTTAAAAACGTCTGCGTTGCTCTTTCTAAAACATCCATAAAAGTAATATATTACAATTTGAGATGTGTAAGAAAGGGAGGTGTTAGTAACTCTGTGTTCTGCTTTATTACCAGCTGCTAATAAAACTCGAGATTCGAGAGACTTTTGTTTTGTAGCCTAGCTACAATGTCTTGATTCCGACAGTGCGATTATAATGAAAATGCTTCACTGTGACGTTTTTACTACATTTATCTTTCGTTTTTACACCCGAGTTGTTAAAATACTCAGATAAAATACCAGATAGGATTTAAATCTGAGAATGTGCTTTTCATTCAAACTGGGGAATCCAGAGACAAAAAAAATAAAATAAATTATCCTTTTGTTTAAAACATAATGTAGGATAGGAAGCTGGGAATCGGAGAGAAATAGGAATGGAGCAGCTTAACCTTAAGAGTTTGTTTCAGAGAGAGTCGCACAGAATTAACACGGATATTTTCACATTTTAATGGATACAGAACTGTTAAACAGGATATAAATACGGAAATGGGAAATGAAGAAAAGACTGGTAGAAATCCGACGTCTTCCAGTCCAGTAGGTGGCGGTAACACACCAACAGTTACGAAGAAGGAGGAGGAGGAGAAAAGGTGGTAGCATGCAGTTGATTCTGTGCAAAGAAAAGCTTTATATGTGAGTTTATTTCGGGTAAATGTTACTAATTGTGTCTGTTTAATACCATGTCCGGTATGTCTGTACTTATAGCGACCGTCTCCATGGCCTGTGTGTGCGCGTGCGCGATAGATAGAAAGTGTGTATATGTATGTGGATTGTTCCTGTAACACTGCTATGTCGAATAGGGTTGGGCTCAAATTGCAGCCTTGTCTAACTCCACGTCTTTCTGCTCTTTTATTGTTAATTTTTTACAATTGAGTAGATGGATTTAATTCTGTCCTACGTTTTGCCCCCTTTGCCATATTGGAGCATTTTGTAAATGCCATTGCACCAAATAGCATCAAAAGCTTTTTTTTTTTTAATCGACAAAACAGGCATGTATTGTGTCTGTGTTTTTGGTGGACGTGCTGGTTGTCTAGTGTATGTAATGTCTAAATGTGGTGGTTGGGTAGAAACCCAGTTTGACTCTTACTCAAGACATTGTGCTCGGTGAGAAAGGTCTGTATCTGGGCATTGAGAATACAACAGAAGGTCTTCCCCAGATTACTGTTCACACAGATGCCTCTGTAATTATTGGGGTCTCCACGTATGTATAGTGGGTGTATTAAACCCTTTTTCCAGGTATCTGGAAAATAGCCTGTTTGCTGGACTAGATTGAACAGTTTTAGTAAGGCCTTATGCTTTACAGCAGGGCTGAGCTTCTGTTCTAATGTTGTCTAAGCCTGTTGACTAACATGCTTTTCTGGGTTTTAGCTTGTTAAGTGCGTCTCTCAGTTCTTCTGGGGGTATTCTGTTGGTCCAAGGTGTTTTAAATGTTTTTGATTGTAGATTTCACTTGACTTGGCCTTTTTATTTGTATTTTTTTAATATATGTTTTCCCCCTGGGATAGGCTCCAGGTTCCCCGCAATCCTGAAAAAGGAATAAGTGGTAGAAGATGGCTGGATGGATATATTATTTTTCTGATCAGGTGTGGCGGTTTCTATAATATTTTAAAAAAAAATAAACTTTTCTAATAATAATTGTTTTCATATTAATCCATTTTTATGGGCATTTCCTGTTTTTGTTGTTTGTTTTGGTTGGTTCTTTTTGCCAAGAAATGATTATTGTGTCCAATGCACCCTCTTTCAGCAGGTTCACAGCAGAGTGTGAGGTGGGACACCAGAGCTTCACCACCCTCCCTGGAAACATGCTTCTCTGGTCGAGGTGGTTTTCTTTCAAGTCACATTCAATCACCGTTTTGTTCCTTCTCCTTTGCTCTCAGTTCGTTGTTGGTGTTGTCGGTGGTGTTGTGGTAGGTAGATAAGTTGTAGTTAAGTGTCTGTCTGTCTCTCTTTCTCTCTCTGACATGGCATTAATGTGTACACATGTACATATGAACACATGTTGATGTTAAAGCCATTTATAGATAAATCTGAGTAAATTCTTCTATAATTTATAGTTCTTTAAAAACATTTTCAGACTCCTGCCATAGAGAACACCACCACATTGTCCTGCAGAAACATTTCTGATGGTGATGGTTTCACATATCCAGTGCCGTCTTATATACCATCTGCTGTACTGTGGAACAAGGACTGTGAGCAAGCGTGGTACAGTGAGGTGAGTCCTAAAAGCTTCTTCATATTCAGCAGCAATGCAGGACTGGTCAATGTGACGATATAATATTGGTTTCGGGATTATCAATTATGTAATTTATTTATTTATTTGTTTATTTATATATATATATATATATATATATATATATATATTAGATATATTAAAATAAATACCAGTTCCAAACGGTTTTTAAAATCTTCTGTAAAATTATGAAATTTTTTACAGATTCAAAAAAATCTTTTTATTTTTGTAGCCATTACATAAAAGCATCATTCAGCTACTGTATTTCTGGCAGTGTGTTTGAGGGAAGTGTATAGATTTTATGAAAGTATTGGAATGACGAGGCCAATTCTATTGTTTTCGTTGTCTTCAGTGTATGTTTAAGATCAAAAGATGAAAGTAGATTAGAAATCCAGTTTTCATTTCCTCATATTTACATCTAGGAGTGTTCAAGAACTTAGAACATGGCACTGTTTTGTTTGAAACCAACCCATTTTTCAAATGAACAAAAATATTGGAACATGTGACTGATGAGTGTTTCTTGTTGGCCAGGTGTGCCTCTGAGATCGATTGTTTAAACAGTTAATAGCACTGATTGTCTACTCTTGGTTTGAGTCCTTGGTTTTGCGTGTGAATACTGCATATGTTATTCAAAAGTTTAAACCAACATGAATATGATGTTTTGGAATGGCAAAGTCAAACTCCTGATCTTAATCCATTAGAAATGTTGTGGAAGAAACTGAAACAAGCAGTTCATGTGAGGAAACCCACCAACATCCCAGAGTTGAAGCTGTTCTGTACTGAGGAAAGGGATAAAACTCCTCAAAGCCGATGTGCAGGACTGAAAACCACAAACGTTTATCTGCAGTTATTACTGCACAAGGGGCTCACATCAGATACTGAAAGCAAAGGTGCACACACTTTTGCTGCTCAGAGATCTGCAACATTGGATCATTTTCATTAATAAATAAATGACCAAGTATATTTTTCTCATTTTTTTATTTGGTCTCCTTGACTTTTAGGACATTTAGAAAATCTGATGGTGTTTTGGGTCATATTTATGCAGAAGTGGTAAACACTTACAAGTATCTGGGAATACATTTGGACAATAAACTGGACTGGTCAGTCAACACTGAAGCACTCTACAAGAAAGTGCAGAGCAGGCTGTAATTCCTGAAGAGACTGCGATCCTTCAATTTCTGCAGCAAGCTCCTCTGGATGTTCTACCAGACGCTGGCAACAACAGACCTCTTCTATGCTGTGGTATGCTGGGGAGGAAGCACTAAGAAGTAGGATGCTGGACGACTGGACAGGCTGGTAAGGAAAGCTGGCTCTGTTGTAGGAGCGGAACTGGAGTGTATCACTTCAGTGTCAGACAAAAGGACCCTGAGCAAATTGATTAATATTTTGGACAATGACTGTCATCCACTCCATAACACTATCATAATGCGAAAGAGCTCGATCAGTTGGAGGCTACGCTCACTGCCATGTACAACCGACAGGCTGAAGAAGTCTTTTGTCCCTAGGGCTATACAACTCTTCAATGCTTCACTTAAAGGAAGAGGTGAGAGACTATGCAGAGAAGTCTATCTGCCTCTTCACCTTTTCATACATCCTCATACACTTCCATGACCTCTTACAAAAATGTTGTGTACTGGCTCACTGTGTGATTGTTTTACTGTTTACACTGTTTATGGACTATATTAGCCCATATGTACAACCCCTACCTTTAATTCTCAGTCTGTGGATCCTTGATTTGGTATATTTTACTATTTGGTTTTTTTTTTTAGGATCCTGCTTATACTTTATTGTATGTTGTATTTGTGTGTGTGTGTGTGGTGTCTTGAGCTACTAGGACCTTGAATTTCCCCTTGGGGATCAGTAAAGTATCTATCTATCTAGAATTATAGAAAATTCTAAAGGGTTCACAAACTTTCAAGCACCACTGTATGGGTCTCTCCCCTTGTTTTTGTTTGACATGAGTTGAATGTAAGGCTTCTTTGACCGATATGACTGTGAAAGAGACTTGACCTGTCGTTTATTTCATTGGGCTAATGCACTTCATTTGATTGTATTCAGTGTTAATGTGTGTTTATGATCCAGTGAAGACGATGTGTGTTGCATATTTACTTATTCATAGTGAGAGCACTGAAATGAAGCTCGACTCTCAGTAAATGAATGAATGAATGCTGTGATTAGCATGCAGGTTATGGATAATTTGGTGAAAAAGGAGATGTATTTCTACAATTCTGCTAAATCTTCTGAAGACACTCACACTGATCTACAGAGACTTAATAAAACCTGTATTCTGTACAAGAGTGACATGAAATGTTTTTTAAAGTTATCCTCTTTATTCATGGGAAGTACATTAGATACTGTTATGTGCTGGAAACCATCTAATTGGGTTGTATGGTTATCTCCATTTTTAGGCAGGGGAGTTTTTGTCAGATGGACATCATCAAGCAAATAAAACTGCGCACAGACTGGTTCTTCATGAAACCAGAAAAAACATCACAGTCTCTGAATGCATCGATCTTCACCTTTCTGTGACCTGTCATGGATCGAATCAAAAGGTTTATATTTTTATCTCTATATGCTTTAAAATTCTTTTTCCTTTGATGATTTAATCATAACTATTGTTATCTTTTGCAGTTTAAACACACTTACCAAGGTATGTATTATCTCTCTCTCTCTCTGTGTGTGTGTGTGTGTGTGTGTTGTCAGTCTGTTAGTATCTCTGTGCTGCTTAGTTTAATGTCTAAAGCTCATCTAAAGTTACACATCAACCATATATTTCTATCTTGTAGAAAATGAAGTCATTTCTTGTTATCACTATCATTGTAGCAGCTACAAACAGTCATTATATTTATACTGCCTATGTTTTTTATATTTCTCTTGAAGTTATTAACAAAAATCACAACTCGTCATGTTACAAGAAACTGCAAAGAAGCGTGAACTATTGTTCTGAAGATGTGGGAAACCTTAGTTACAGCTTTATCTCTGACTGTTACAAAGCACCGACACTGGAGACTCCTTCTGTAAATGATGCCTAAACATCTCCTTACAGAAAACTTCACCACATCATTACACAGTTTTAAAAAAAATCTGTTTGTGAATCGTCCACTGTACAAGTCTCGTCAATGAGCTGTTACCATAGTAACGTATTATAACGAGTGTATTAATATAAACCTGTGATTTATGCTGTTTCCGGCTACCTCCGTATGGTACTAAACGAGTGCAGGTCTGCATCAATATCAGGCTTCATGTCCTGTGTAGCAACCAACTTTAGAATCTCATTGAAGTGTTTATGCGTGAGCTTTGAGCGCAGCTTTGTTTTATTTGTTTTATTCTTTGCACACATCTTTTAGACAGGGACAATGAGCAGGTCACCGCTTGCCATCTGCGTCTCCCATAACGTGAGCTTTAGCTTGAATGCACGAACGCTGTCATAATACTGTGTGACCATTTTTCTACGTCCTTGTAACATTGTATTCAGATTGTTCAAGTGCTCTGTAACGTCAACCAGAAATGCCAGGTCCTGCAGCCACAGTGGGCACTCCAGTTCCTCAACAGGTTTTCCTTTTTTCTCCATCAAATGTTTGATTTCCCCACGTAGATCAAAGAAGCGCTTCAGTACAGCACCTCTGCTTAACCACCTTCCTTCTGTGTGGTATGACAGTCCATGGGAAATGTTACAGACATCAAGAAGGCTGTCAAACTGACGATGATTAAGACCTCTGGCTCGGATCAAATTTACAGTTCGGAAAAACACCTTCATGACGTAATTTTTAGCGACTTGCAGCATAACGCCTCCTGATGCAAAATGCAACGAAAGGTCCAAAACTCACCCCCTCCAGGTGCGGCTTGTACTTTCTCTCTGAACTTTGTCCAGCACCTGCCTTTTTCCCGACCATTGACGGCGCACCATCTGTATCCAGGCTTCCTGCGCGGGACCAGTCCGCCCCTACACTGTCCAGCGCTCCAACGACGGAGTGAGAAATGTCCTCAGCCGGTGTGGTGTCTGTCATAGGCACCAGCTCAAGAAACTCCTCTGTGACCGCCAAAGTCTCGTCAACTCCACGAATGAATCTGACCAATTGAGCGACATCCGTAATGTCAGTGCTCTCATCAACTGCAACAGAAAATGCCAGAAATGACTCCACTTTTTGTTTCAGTTGGTGGTCTAAATCTGCCGATAGTTCGGAAATCCTGTCTGCCACAATATTCCTCCACAAGCTAATATTGGCAAATGCTTGCCGCTTCTCGGGACACACAATTTCAGCAGCCTCCAGCATGCAAGTTTTGATGAACTCCCCCTCACAGTCCGGCTTTTATGCTAATGCTATTTTGCTAGTAATCAGGTAGCTGGCTTTCACTGCAGCATCACTGACATCTTGGCTCCGGGTGAAAACAGATTGCTGTTTCCTCAGACTCGCCAACAATTCGTGTATCTTCTGTCTTCTCACTTCTCCTTGCAAGCTGTTGTATTGTTCGCCATGCTGGGTTTCATAGTGGCGCCGAATATTATATTCCTTATGTACCGAAACTTGTTGCATGCATACCAGACACACGGGTTTCCCATTCACCTCCGTGAACATATAGGATGAGGTCCATTTTTCCTGGAAAACCCCACACTCGGTGTCCACTTTTCTCTTTTTGGACAGAGACATTTTGTTAATGAGGGTGTCAGGGCCAACGTAAAAACAGGTGAAGTGATGTGAGGGGGCCAACGCTGCGACCAATGCTGCGTTCAAGTCCGGCTCGGAAAATCACATCCACTTCCACTCGGTTAATGTTACAAGGATGCGTTCAAGTACCAATACTGGGTACCATTTGATTTTATGTGTATACTCGTTAGTACTGTCCCAGTCCGGCCCAGGGGGCGGGCCGGAAACGAGTCTTTATACTATAAAGACTTGACGCTTTCTGAGTGTTTGTACACCACACTTTTGACATGCTCACCGATACGAGCTCACAGAATTATACAGCTGGCCGATCATGTTCTCACACCGATGCACGTGCAAATTAATGCGTCTTTGTTCCATTAATTATGGAGTCACGTGCAAGTGCAGCAGTCGGAGCAACCAGTAAATATTTGTTATTGGCACCAAAGATGACACATTAACACTCTCTGTGTTTTCTCCTTCCTTCCTCAAGTGATCATCACCACCGACACCACCACCATCACCACCACCACCATCATCATCTCCGGTGTCATTCTGATTGGACTCCTGATCGGTGTCCTGATCTGTCTCCATAAAAAACGAAGGTAAATCTACATCACCCTCAGAGAAGGAGCCAAATGAGTGAAGTTGAAATGCTTTAATCTGCCGTCTGATGACGTTAACATTAGACAGATAGATTTAGTTGGTGATTAGTAAATAATTCTGTTCTTCACTGTGATAATGGATGAACTGATTGAGAGTTGGAGTCTGGGGGAAACAGTTGAGTGGCTGCTGTCAACAAGCAGATGAGATTAAGGAGTGAGTGAAAATCAAACTACAGGATATTTGCACACTGCGGTTGCTTCCACACGTGCTGCTTCATTTCTCTATTGATTTCTCCCAGAAACAAGCAGTAGATGGAGCACCTTTTGTGCTAATAAGAAAAAAATTCTGGATCTGAGTGAAACGAATTAAAACTGTATGATGAACATTGAACGTGTTGGTTTTTTTTCCTTTTTCTTTTGGTCACCATTTAAAATCTTTCGGTATGTAGGCTATATTTTATAACTTTTATTCTCAATTACTATTATTTGACTTTTATTTTTTTCCTTGTTCCAATTTGGGCGACATACAATTTCAGTGTTTTCTATCTATCGATCGATCGATCGATCGATCGATCAATCGTTTTTTAATGTTGGCTTGGATGTTGGTGGTGTTGGCAGCTCTGCATACTTCTCACCTTGCTGCTGCTGCTTTCCAAAATATTTTATATGCATTCCATAAGTGCTGACTGTTCAGGGGAAAAAAAAACACGTCTGAAATCTTCCTTATGAGGCTTGATCAGAGTGAATTATTACATGTAAGTATTTCATACAAGTAAATTTCAGGTAGAATTAAGTTGAACTTGAATTTCATTTAAAATTAAAGAAGGTTTGCTGTATTTTTTGAATATTCTGGATATAATTTAAATATGTAACTCTGTATTTATTTAAAAATATTTATCAATATTTAATTTTCTACACTTGAAGCCAGATAAATAAATTGCATGCAATTCTTAATTTTGTGTGTGTCTGTGTTTGCGTGTTAGGGGAAACAATGGTGAAAGTTCTTCCCTGGACACCCCCTCTACTGAAAATTAAGAGCTTCACCATCATCTCTTTATCCACACTGCTGACTTGAACACCTCAGACAGGAGCAGACACTGTCTCATGATTTCATATTTTATTCTCTTTTCTGTGCAAATCCACAATTTCAACAAAACTGTTGGACAGAATCCACTCTAACTGATGTACGCCCGTTTACTTGAATACTGTGTTACACATGTGCCTCTACATTTTAATCGTTCATTTGATGTTTGTTTTTGTTTGTTTGTTTGTTAGCTTGAACTATTATGGTGTGCGTGCCTGTCAAAGCGGTAATGCTGAGTATCTCAATGCCGGACGACACTTCAGAGAGTGAGGAAGGAACTCAAGCACTGAGCGACCAAAGTCAAAACATGTAAGATCTACATCTATCTAAATTACTGTATGTATCTGGAGCAGTGGCAAGTTGCTAAATATATCAACTAGAAACAAATTCCTTCATTGTAATAACTTGCAATTGTTAGAGGAGCTTAGAGTATCAAAAATAGTGACTTAAGTAAAAGTATCATTACTTACAAAAAAATTGAAATAAAATTTAGCCGTTAGTCGTTACACAGGATGTAGGAGTGTAGATGCTTCTATATGCCTATGCATGCCTGTCGCTTGTAGCATTATCTTTTAAACATTTAAAAGTATTTTAACACTGGTTAACTGCACATCCATAATTATTTATTCATACCGACACAGAAACTCTATGCAGTCTGCTTCTACCTTTTCAACAATTCAATTTGCAATTTCATGCCACTTTTCAATGTAGAACACTTTTTAAAACCACATTAAAATATTGAATCAGTCACATAAGAGACCTTGGAATTCTTGCCAGGATTCTTGCCAAACGTGCCAAATGTTTAATAGTGTTAAAAGCAGATAGAAGAATTTTATACTTCACATACGTGTATGTGGTGGAAAAAACATTTGCTCCTCTTTGAAATGGTGCCTATTAATAAAAGTGTTTGGTTTGCCAGCATTATTGAATGTTTTTTTTAAAACCATTTTGTTTCTTATTAGTGTTTATACTGTACACACAGATCTACACATTCCCCCCCCAAAAAATAAGATTTTCCATAACTGTACCAAAATATTCCAATTCAATTTTATTTGTATAGCATTTTTAACAATGCACATTGTCTCAAAGCAGCTTTACGGAAACATGTAAACAGGATACAGATTTTAATTGTGTGAACTTATCCCTGATGAGCAAGCAAGAATTTGGGGAACAAAACAGACCCCAAAATCCTCACAACTCAAGCTGACTCATAAACAGAGTGTGAAAAGTAAAGCACACTGTCTGTTATTGAGCAGGCACACCTCACTGCGAAGTGAGCTCAGATCTGTGCCAACAAGAAAATCTGAATTAGTTAAAAATCTGTGGCAGAATAAGTGAGTTTTCTATTTCAAAAAATCATCGATGAGCAATAATGGGTGAAAATGGTATTTTATAAGATGTATTGCTGCATCATTAACACTGCCTGCCTATAGGTTGTGCAGAAGAGACTGTTATGGCTGAGCTATTGGTCAAGTTTACAGTATTTTTATTATTATTTTTTAATCAGCGTGCCCATTTATTTATTTATTATATATATATATATATATATATATATATATATATATATATATATATATATATATATATATATATATATATATATATAAAATAAAAGAGATGATTAGTAATATCATAGATTGATACAAATTATTTTTTATCTATCTATCTATCTATCTATCTATCTATCTCACAACCCTTTATGCTGGCATTAAGGAATGTATTATTTTAGGAAATTCCAACTGGTATGATTGTGCTGTTATATAAGCTCTGAATGTAGCATTAAACCTGGGTTGTCAAACATACTACCTGTGGGACAAGACAAGGTTGTAATCAAACTCTGCAAATAAATTTAGAAACCATAAGCTGGACTTTATTTCTTTTTAATGAATTGTAGTGTGCAGACAATGTAGATTTCAGCTTAGTTGGTCAATAAACTTTTTTTGGCCCATCGGACTAAGCATAATGTAGAATGTAACATTATGTAGAATGACTGACACCCCTGATTTAAAGCATTAATTTGTACACTCTGTACAAATTAAATCAGTACAAAACTCTTTTCTTTTATCTCAGAAATTTTCTTTAATGTCTATCAAGCTTCTCTGTGACAGTGTACAAATAAAATTTCTGGCATTGCTGAGTGCCTTTCTTTTATTTATGTAACCTGAACTGCGTAACTATATATGTGGTGAATGTAGCGCTTACTGTAGAATGAGGCAATCTGAATAAAAAACATTTCTCTTAATACCACAGCACTGTTTGATTCTGAATTGTGACTGGCCACAAGGTGTTGATTGATTTTCTTTAAGAGCAGCTCTGGCAGTAGTGCAGCTGCAAAATGGTTCGTGTTGTCTAGTTTGGTTTCTTCTGGACAAATTACATGATGCCATATTGTTACACCCTTAAATAAACACTGTATATGACTTAATGTACCTTGTGCTGCTTTTGCTGTCTGTGTCAGAAAGTCCCTATAGAGCACATGTCAGAATTATAACAGGGTCAGTACAGTGTCCAATACAGAGAACAATGCGAATTTAATGGCTACTGGTACAGCGCTGCTAGACAGTTTGTGAACCGTTTAAAATGTTCTGTATTTCTGCTTAAATTTGACCAGAAATGTGATCAGATCTTCATCTAAGTCTTAAAACTTGATAAAGAGAACTCAGTTAAACAAACGACACAAAAACAATAGTTTTTTATTTTATTTATTGAGCAATATTATTCAACATTTAAATGTGAGCTTATCAGGACCTCCAATGTTTCAAGATCATAAACCTGGGTCTTCATTATCAAAGTGGTCTTCACCACACAGGATTATGGAAGTGTTCCATCAAATTACTGAGGACCTCAAAAAGAGTTCTTGATGCTCACCAGGCTGGAAAAGGTTACAAAACCATATTAAAGAGTTTGACCTCCTTCAATTCACTGTGAGGTAGATGATCTATAAATGGAGGAAATTCAACACCACTGTTTCATTCCCAAAATCTGGTCATCCAGAGAAAATCACTTCGAATAATATTAAGCAAAGTCACAAAGAACCCCAGGGTAACATTTAAGAACCTACAGGCCATTCTTGTATTGAACAATGTCAATGTTCATGAGTCCACCATCAGGCAAACACTCAAACAGTGTGCGTGGCAGGATAGCAAAATTATTTTTTTTTAAATCACTCTAAAACGAACACTATCGCCTGTCTGAGGTTTGCTCAAGACCACGTGTATAAGCAAGAATCATGTTTTAACAATGTCCAATAAATAAATCCAACATGGAACTTTTATTTGTTTAAATGAAACGTGTTATGTTTGGTGAAAACCAGACACTGCATTCCAACATGAGCCTAATCCCAGCCGTGAAGCATGGGCGTGGCAGTTTGGGGTATGGGGTTGCTTTGCTGCCTTGTTTCAAGAAACGGCATGCTGTTATTGATGGACCTATAAATTCTGGATTGTACCAACAAATTCTACAGCAAAATGTCAGGGTAACTGAAGCTTAACTGTAAGTGGGTCATGCAGCAAGACAAGCAAGCCTAGAAAGAAATAGTTAAAGCAGAAGAAATGTAACATTTTGGAATGCCCAAGTTAATGTCAAGACCTTAACCCAATTGCAATGTTTGAGTTCTTTAATAAGCCAAAGTATTCTTGCCATTGTCATTTTTTCCATCCACTTTTTATTCAGGTCAGCTAGAAAATCAAGTTGTAACAAATTGATAATAAGGAAGCAAAATAAATATTTCATGCTTGACCAGAACTGAGGGTTTGAAACAGAGCTTTCTGTGGAATATTTCTCAAACCCACTTAAGGGTTCCACTAAACATGCATTCAGGTCACAGATAAATGGACTGCAGATAAATGCAGTCCTTCGAGTCGGATTTGAACCAGCAACTTAAGGATAGTCATGCTGTTACACATTTACAGTCCACCACACTACCAACAGAGCTAAAGCTGGGGAACAATAGCACTCCCCACCATTCTGTGATGCTCACATCAACCCAGCAGTGTTCTTCCAGCTTCTGCCATCCAACCACAGGAAGTCAACCACATGCATACAATATATTAGAAGAATGCAGACCAATACTTGGTCCCTGAAGGACAGCAGAGACTAGACATAGCCAATACAAGGGCACTATTTACTGTCCAAACACAGAGATTCTAACAAAAGAAAAAGCAGTGGTTGGAGCAAATAAAAAAAGAAATATTATTTATTGCCTTATATAGTTCTATGTATATATTTTGTAAATGTGCACTTGTATAGCGCTTTTATCCAAAGCGCTTTACACTGTGTCTCATTCACCCACCAATGGTAGCAGAGCTGCCATGCAGGGCGCTAGCATGCCATCGGGAGCAACTTGGGGTTCAGTGTCTTGCCCAAGGACACTTCGGCATGTGGAGTCACCCGGGCCAGGAATCGAACCGCCAACCCTACGATTAGTGGACAAGCCACTCTACCAACTGCGCCACAGCTGCCCACAATTTTGTATGTACATATTTTTAAATAATCTTATGCTCATACCTTAATAATATTTTATAATAATTTATGACTTGTGTTTATTGTTATGGTGTGTGTGTTGTACTGTGTTATTCTTAATCTGGTGTATTTGTTTATTTATTTAACAAAAATACAATTCTATTGTTTATATACCAACGACTGGTCACTGATTTAGATCACACTTTTGCTTCAGTAATCACTCTGTGAGCCTGGGTGGTAAAACATTTTATAATCTCTTTATTTTTTCAGTCCACCTTTAAATATTTAAATAATAAGTAATAGAGTAATCATATGTAACATTAATTACGCTTTCTAATAACTGAAATCACAGACAATACAATAAAGTGAAAAATTGTACAATAACATTAATACAGTAAGACATTATTTTTAAAAAGACATTCATAACAGTACATACATGGAGATATGCCATCGTGTATTGAATGAAATCGTCAATATCATTATGAAACTAGACAGAAGTGAACTGTGGTGACGAGCTATTTACTCTTTTTAACAGCAGCAATGTTTCAGTAGCCTATCAGCTGTCCTTTTAAAATGTAATAGTTATCTGAGGTGGGACTCGGAACCTGGTTCGTCTTGATGGCAGCATGAACCGAATTTTACATAAAAGCCCTTTTTTTCTGAGAAAAACAAAATTCTCACACACACTTCCCTGTTTGACATACACTTGTAGGTCCTACATGTTATGTCAAACAGGTAAGTGTGTGAGAGTGAATTTTTTCTCAGAAAAGGGGCTTTTTTAAGGAGGCCCCCTAGTGCCAGGTAAAAAAACAAAAAAAACACCCGTGTGCAATCTGTTCCCTCAGTTTAGCGCGTGCACCGTGCTAAACCATAGAACTCAACATAGCATTAAATCTACTCTTTAACCTCGATAAATTGGACTTACCAGGCAGTTGTACGCTGTCGAAAAGTCATATGGTCTCTTGCTCGCTGCAGGAAGAAGTGAAGAAAGAAACGAAGAAGGAAGCGCCCAGGTCATGCACTTTTTAGACGGTCCCTTACTGACTCCCTTACTATAAAGCTCTAATTGACCTGCGCTTCCCAAAGCCCGTTTCCGCTTCCGGGCTTTAACGGGAGAAAATGGACAAATATATTCAGTTTTATTGCTTCTATGTCCACTCAATACACATTATTAAGACAATACATATGTCCTTTTTGTGTGAATATTTCTTGAGAAATAGAAGAGAGAAGTACAGCGAATGTCCAATATAAACCCAAGTTTAGCACGGTGCACGCGCTAAACTGAGGGAACAGATTGCACACGGCTGTTTTTTTTTTTCCTGGCCCTAGGGGGGCTCCGTACTTTTTTTAATGTAAAATTTAAAAAGATAACCTACATTAAGGTTATCAAGGTTGTTTCAGAGTAACACCTGAAAGTGGCCACTAGGTGTCAGCGTGGAGACGGGTGTTGGTTTGTTTCGAAGCCTCGACACAATACGGGACATTGCTTCACACGAAGCCTCGCTCTGACCAGCACTAGCTGGGAACAATTGAGAGGCTCCACAAAAGAATAGAAGAAGAAGATCCATTGGAGTGAACGGAGTTGACGCAACTCTCTGTAGTGATGTCTTTCATGAACGATTCTTTAATTTGGAACGAATCTTTCATATGACTCGGTAACAAGAAGTTGTCCCAGAAAGTGATTCGTTCATTTTTGACTGATACCAAGAAATCAGACTGCAAAAACGCATTTCAGGGAGGTGGCTTCACCGGCTAATCATCAGTTTGTTTTTCCAAACTGATTATTTGTAGCAATTATTATAATAGGGATATTAAATTAAATTCGCTTGGTAATGTGCTTAGTTCCTACATTGTCAGATTTCGTCATTGTCACATGCAGCGGCCAGTGCCGAGAAAGGGCTCATTATTTGGCATACAGCAGGAGTCTACAGCTCAGGAGCAAAGAGGTTTGGAGTCCTCCACTGAAAGTGCAGAGGATTTGTGTCATGGCTCTCCCTGTCATCTTGGCCATATGTTTTTTTTCTGTTCTGATCTCCATGGTTTGTGGTCTGGGTTTTTTTTTTTTTTTAAACCATCATGTCCACTATTCTCTGTACATTTAAAGCCATGTCCATTGATTGCTGTATTTGGGATTCCTGAAGCCTCAGTTCCTTTGAGCTCGATACAAAAGGATGTTATTGCTTTCACATCCCTTATATCAAGACGTTCCCTACTGTTACATTGGAAGTCTGCTTCCATCTATCTCCCATCTATCTCCCAGTGGATAAAGGACATGATGTTTTTTTTCAGAAACCCGAGAAAATAAGATATATGATGAATGGTTGTACAGACAAGTTTTTTTCATAAATGGCATCCCTGTATTGTATACTTTATGGAGTTACAGGCACTTAAAGTTTAGTGCCTGTTGTCGGATTTTACAATATCTTTATAACCATCAACAGTTATTAGGTAGCCATGATGGGCGCAGGGGGTGCAGGGGGGTGTTTGAGGGTTTTCGATATTTTTAACTTCGTTTTCCTTTGATAGTATAAAAAGAAAAAAAACCCTTTGAATATTTACTGCTGTTGCTCAATTTGTTTTTTGTTTTCTTCTCAATGCAATATTTGGGAAAGGGCCGTTCCAGCTCAATCAGAAGCAGACCTTCAGTGTGGAAATGTCAAGAGTTCTACAGGTAACTGACTTATAAACTGATACTTCTCAGGGTACGTGAGAATCACAATCACAGTGGTACGTGATTTTCACGGTGCAATAACAGTGTCCGAAATTATCACGGTTTAGTGGTATACAGTCTTGCACAATAAAATGTGTTATTGAGTAAATTGTAAATATTTTTTTCCCCATCAGATACTTTTTTACTCTCACGCCAATAACTATAAAGATTATTACTGTTACTTGAGTAATTATTTCTATAAGAACTTGTACTTTTACTTGAGGATGGTTTTTGGATATTCTACCCACCTCTGTTGTCACACTACATTAAAGATAATCAAAACGGCATTTATTGTTTGACTTTGTTTTATTTTTGATTTGAAACAAAGCTCATCACAGTTACTGGGTGGCAGGCATGCCATAAACAGTGTTTAGTGAAGTTGTAGTCAGGCATCTACTGAAAATAGCATAGGCTAAAAAATGTATCTATTATTTCCTGTATTTTGTCTTTACACTTTAAGGTGTGGCCAACCGAAAGAGTTTCTCTCAGGACTACCGTAATGAGTTCCGACAGATGTACAGCATCAGGGAATGCTCGGAGTGGAGAGCCCTTTTCAAGTCCTATTCACCAGGGCAATGTGTCGATTGCGATCGACCGGTCCATCGCAAATGAAGAGTGGGTAGATCGCCATAAAAAAAAATTACTGGACAGCCAGTCTGAGATCTCGTCTTTTCTCTCCACACGTGTGTGACCAAACGCGCCAGCGCTAAAGGCTAGCGAGTGAAATCGCAGAGAGAGGACATTTTTCAGTCTTTTGAAGACTTAGTTGACAAAACCCAGCTCCCAGTGTGCAAACTGATATCAGTCAATGGTTGGTAGCGCAAATTGATTCATTTCCAAGTGCAGGGAAGACTCCGCCCGACTTCCTTAACCACCACTGAATAATACACCATAAGCCTTATGCTTAAAAATGCTAAACATGAAAGAGATCATGGATGTGGCAACACAGATCGCCTGTTCTATACGTGCTAGATCACTTCAAAGACAGCTGTTCCGTGCGCATCTGGAGAAGGCACACTGCGACCACTCTGAGCTCCTGCTCCACACTGATGTGAGATGGCTTAGTAGGTGCAGAGATTTGAGAGCTCTGTCCGGTGATAAGGGAGTTTCTTTTTGCTGATAAACATGCAGAATACACCCAATTCAATGATGATCAGTGGCTGATGGGCTTTTTTAACCGAGCATTTTTAACTGATCTGACCAACTTCATTTGGAGCTGCAAGGAAAAGACAAAAATTAAAGGCAGTTAATGACTTTAAATGGAAAATGCAACTTCAGTCCTCAAAGCTGCAGCGCCATGATTTTGGGAACTTCCAAAACCTGGTGTCAGATCTGGAGACGCAGCGGAAGGCTTGTGCACAGTTGAACATTGCACGCTACACGGAGCAGATTGACAGCTGTCTGTCGGTCAGAGTTTCACAGACGCTTTCAAGACTTTGCTTTACTAGAGCCAGTCGCTACATTCATGTGCTACCCAATTAGGGACAATGTTGAGGTTGATTCACTCGCATCGAAAATTTAAACGCTGAAAATTTTCACCTGAACTCGTCTGAAGTGGAGGATGAGATTTTGAAACTACAGACTGACCTTCAGCTGAAGGCCAGGACAGTTTTGGAACTCACTCACAGGGGAAAAGTACCCAAACATGAGGAAATGAACAACCTCCTTGACTGCATTATTTGGCTCTGCTTATATATGTGAGTCAGCCTTTTTCCACATGAAGATTATTAAGTCCAAATACCGTTCCACAATGACTGATCATAATTTGGAGGCCTGCTTGAGGCTGGCTACCAGCAGCTACTGTCCGGAATGTGCAACCCCGGCTGATTCTATTCAGTGCAAGTCATCAGAGTAAGGTACTGACCAAAAATGTACTGAATTGTAGTGTGCCATAAAAGTTCATGCAGTTATACAAGGTACATGAACATATATATATATATATATATATATATATATATATATATATATATATATATATATATATATATATATTGTGTGTGTGTGTGTGTATATATATATATATTGTGTGTGTGTGTGTGTATATATATACAAAAAATATAGGGAACACTTGGAGTAACATTGTGCTGTTTAAGTGTTCCCTTCATTTTTTTGAGCTATATATATATATATATATATATATATATATTTGAAGTATGCGCAGTACATACATATATAAATATGTGTTTCGCATTTTTAGTGTAGGTAGATCTCTTTGACTGGTCATGTTAAAAGTAGCTCGCAAGTCAAAAAAGTCTGGGCACCCCTGCACCAGGGTATAGGGGAGGAGGTAGACAAGGTGAACTGCTGGGCTTTTACTTGGAAGATCTTTGCGCAGTATTTAGCTC
The DNA here is from genome assembly GCA_012411365.1 of Ameiurus melas. Classification (NCBI taxonomy): domain Eukaryota; kingdom Metazoa; phylum Chordata; class Actinopteri; order Siluriformes; family Ictaluridae; genus Ameiurus; species Ameiurus melas. The sequence goes on from CM022765.1 coordinate 26,558,590, forward strand.
CCAGGACTGTTTATTTGCTGCAGGAAATGCATTGTAGTGTTAAATTCATAAAATGCGTGCAGAAGGGGAAGAGAGAGATGAACTGGTTTTGATAATTGATGTAACATAAAGTTAAACTTTGCAGTGTATACTAATGAACAGCTATTGCACACACGTGTATGGCAAAAGCAGGTTTCACTCATTTACATCTATCTATGGTTCTTCAAGGTTTGCATAAATTCCATTCTTTTGTTCTCATATTGATGTCATTTGCTATGTATTGCTATAAACAGGCATGAAGTCCACGTAATCAATTAATTCTTAATGCAGTTGTGAAAATTCTGTGCAATATTTCAATAACTGATGATTTTAGAAAGAAAATGTTTAAAGGGGCGATGATTAAATATATTGTGTTTTATATAGTTTTTACATAGAAGAGGTAAATGTAAAATCAGGATAGATCCTCTATTACAAAAATTAACCATGGCTTTATTATAGTAAAACCATGGTTTTTTTTTTTGTGTGTATTGATGACCATTTGTGTAGCCACAGAAATATTATAACTATAGTTATAACCATGTTTTTTGTAGCAAGACCATGGTTATTTTGTGGTTACCATGGTTCAATTACAGTAATTATGTGGGGTTTTGTTGTTGTTGTTGTTGTTGTTGTTGTTTGTTTGTTTTATGTGTAGTAAAACCATGATTCATTAAGGGCTAACTGTCATGGTTACTATATGGTGGCGTGGAAACGCAACGGCAAAGCCGCTAAATTTATACACACGTTTATTCGTCTGTTGTCTACTTCCGCATTCCACACTGTGAACGTGTCTCACCGATTGAGATGGGTGGGGCGACTTGCGCCGCTCAGACCCGACGTGTCCAATCAGTTCCCCATCGTCCAGACTGCACTCAAGGGAACTCTCTGAGAGTCACTCTATCTGGACTGGAAGTCTAATCAGTGTCTTTAACTGGACCGCTGGATCTTAAGAGTTGAGCGTTTGTTTGTTTGTTTGTTTTTAATCAAAGAAAAGTGAGTAAACTTTTAATACACTTTCATCAGACAGTAATTAACAACTGTGGTCTAGGTGACTATCATAAGTTCAGTTTAAACAACTTAAATAAATAAAACTACCTTCTAACATCCTCACTTCACTTATTCACTGATTTATTTATCTTTAGTAACTACTCTATTCTGTCCTGTGACGCACACACACACACACACACACACACACACACATATATATATATATATATATATATATATATATATATATATATATATTTATTTATTTAAAGAAATAAAGACTGGAACTGAAATTCCGGCTGCATATATATTTTGATATTTGTACAGGCTGATTATAAAATATATAGTATCTTCTAAGGGACATAAAATGAAAATGCTTCAAAATGATCTTGAATGTGAGATTGTGGCATACTGTCACATGCTGAAAATACAGACTGTATGTATAAATGTCTATGTATAAAAATATTAATTATTATAATGCCTATAATTATTTCATGAATAATTAATCATAATTGCAGATGATTTTACAATGAATTTCCCTTTAACAAGTACATAGATTAATTATGATAAATAGTTGGATCTAATTGAAAGATGTGTTTATTAGTGTGCACCCTGGTGATGCGAGAGCTAACCGCTTTATGAACAGTGATGTTAGAACTGAAGATGCTCGACCACTCTGACTGCGTCCTTACAGTGTAGAGTTTACTACTTACTTTACTACTCTACGTAGATGAACAGGACTGATAGGAATGAATATTGCTTGCTGCATGGAGATGATGTGATGGATAAATACATTATTATATAATGAGAAGGATGAATGTATAAATGTAATGTATGAATGATTTTCTATAATCTTTAATCATTGTATTTATTGTGTTTTGTTCGTCAGTGATGTGTGCAGAGTCATCGAGAGCGAGTGAGGATTACGGGTCGGGTTCAGAACAGCCTGCTTCTGCCTTTTCTACAGTCGCACTTTCCTTACACTTTTGCATCTGGGACACTTTTTAAATCTAAAGTAAAATTAAATAGTTAAACTGAGAGTGTGGTATTATAGGGCTCTAGATAAAAGTGTCATTTTTAATCATGACAAAGCAGATCAAATTATTTTATACTTCACACATTTTTAGACTTTGTAATAGTATTTGGGTCTAAAAAACTTATTTTCATATATAAAAACATATATATTACTTGGCATATAAATAACATTTATAAGAACTCAGAAGAAACACTGCATCATTAACACCGCCTGTAAGCTATACAGAAATGACTGTTATAACTGTAACAGACATATACAGTACCTCCCAAAATCTTTGTAAATATTTGATTACAACTTTTCATGTGACAACACTGATGAAATGACACTTTGCTACAATGTAAAGTAGTGAGTGTACAGCTTGTGTAACAGTGTACATTTGCTGTCCCCTCAAAATAACTCAACATACAGACATTAATGTCTAAACCGCTGGCAACAATTATTATAAAATATTTTGTGTGGCCACCATTATTTTCCAGCACTGCCTTAACCCTCTTGGGCATGGAGTTCACCAGAATTTCACCGGTTGCCACTGGAGTCCTCTTCCATTCCTCCATGACGACATCACAGAGCTGGTGGATGTTAGAGACCTTGTGGTCCTCCACCTTCTGTTTGAGGATGCCCCACAGATGCTCAATAGGGTTTAGGTCTGGAGACATGCTTGGCCAGTCCATCACCTTCACCCTCAGCTTCTTTAGCAAGGCAGTGGTCATCTTGGAGGTGTGTCTGGGGTCGTTATCATGCTGGAATACATGCTGGGATCATGATATGCTTCAATTTGTCACAGTACATGTTGGCATGCATGGTTTCCTCAATGAACTGTAGCTCCCCAGTGCCAGCAGCACTCATGCGGCCCCTGACCATGACACTCCCACCACTATGCTTGACTGTAGGCAAGACACACTTGTCTTTGTACTCCTCACCTGGTTGCCGCCACACACCTGAACCAAATAAGATTATCTTGGTCTCATCAGACCACAGGACATGGTTCCAGTAATCCATGTCCTTAGTCTGCTTGTCTTCAGCAAGCTGTTTGCAGGCTTTCTTGTGCATCATCTTTAGAAGAGGCTTCCTTCTGGGACGACAGCCATGCAGATCAGTTTGATGCAGTGTGTGGCGTATGGTCTGAGCACTGACAAGGAAACAGAGACAAAAGGAACCCTCTCCCAAAATAAATAGTAGCCACACCCTGCCAGTGAACCAATTGAACACACACACACACACACACACACACACACACACACACACACACACACACATTATATATAAAAATATATATAGGGATATATACATCCCTATATATATCCCCCCAACCTGGCAGCACTCATACATCTATTTCCCAAAGACAACCTCTGGATATGATGCTGAGCATGTGCACTTAACTTCTTTGGTCGACCATGGCGAGGCCTGTTCTGAGTGGAACCTGTCCTGTTAAAACGCTGTATGGTCGTGGCCACCATGCTGCAGCTCAGTGTCAGGGTCTTGGCAATCTTCTTATAGCCTAGGCCATCTTTATGTAGAGCAACAATTCTTTTTTTCAGATCCTCAGAGAGTTCTTTGCAATAAGGTGCCATGTTGAACTTCCAGTAACCAGTATGAGGGAGTGTGAGAGTGATGACACCAATTTTAACACACTTGCTCCCCATTCACACCTGAGACCTTGTAACACTAACAAGTCACATGAAACTGGGGAGGGAAAATGGCTAATTGGGCCCAGTTTGGACATTTTCACTTAGGGGTGTACTCACTTTTGTTGCCAGCGGTTTAGACATTAATGTCTGTATGTTGAGTTATTTTGAGGGGACAGCAAATTTATACTGTTACACAAGTAGTACACTCACTACTTTACATTGTAGCAAATTGTCATTTCTTCAGTGTTGTCACATGAAAAGATATCATCAAATATTTACAAGAATGTGAGGAATATACTCACTGTCACGATTCCCCCCCATGCGGCGGTGCGCTACCGCGCACGCGCATGCTGTTTCCGGGTTGACGTCATGTTTTCGACCCCTCGCATCATGTGTGACGTATGCGGAAGCGCTCACAGCTGGAAGATATCACGGGCTAATGACTGCATGGATATATACTGTGCGCCGTGCTTTATATGGCGCGGGTGAATGCTTGGACTTCCGTGCATTTATGTACGCCTGCCATTCATAGCGCGAGTGCAACTTCTGCAAGCTTTGGGTTCATGTCCGTTTTATGCCATAGCCTTAGTCTTAGCTTTTAGCCAAAGTTATAATCCAGTTTAGTTTAGTTGTAGAGAGAGCTTTGTTTGTTTTTGTTTGTTTCATTACCTGTAAATAAACCTCACCGTTCTAACTGCAAATGTATCCCACCTGCTTCCTGCCGTCACGCCTCGTGACAGATTCACCTGCCGATAACAGGGATACAGCACGAGAACGGAGGAGACGCCGAACTGCAACTGGCAGGGTCAGTATCCCTGCCTTGGATCCAATGCAGTTTATGCAGCGGACCTACGAGGAAATACCGGACTGATTCTATGGATGTTTTGGTGGTCCGGATCTCTTCATTAGAGACTGTCCGAGTTATTTCTCCAGCCTGAGCGAACTGAAACCGACCGAGGGACAGTTTGTGTGGTTCATCATGTCTCGCTTTTGCGATCCGGCTCGCACATGGGCACAGCGAGTCGTGGCAACCAGACCCGGAGTGCTGGAGAATATCCGACAGTTCATAGACTTGTTTTTCGAGGAATTTGGAGTGCGTGGAATACAATATGACCTGGATAAAGTGCTCGTGATGTTATTTGGCCGACCAATGCTGGACCCCTTTTTCATGAACATTATGCACATGTGAGACAACAAAGGGAGGTAAACGCTAACATCACAGTACAGTCGGCTGAATCTAGATTCCCGGTCACATCTCTGTTCCCTGTCACGTCTCCAGTCCTCATCACGTCTCCCTTCCTCGTCAAGTCTCCAGTCCCTGCCATATCTACAGTGCATGTAAAGTCTCGGGTCACTACCACGCCAGGTCTCAAGTTCAAGCCACGTATCCAGGCCAAACCACAGGTCCCAGCCCGGGCCACAGTCACGCCTACAGCCCGGGCCACAGTCACGCCTCCAGCCTGGGCCACAGTCACGCCTCCAGCCCGGGCCACAGTCACGCCCAGCCTCAAGTTCCTACCATGTCTCAGGTTCCGGCCGTTCCTCAAGCTCCAGGCACAATCACTCGGAGTAGCTCCGTCAAAGGTACCGAAGAGTGCTCATATGTGGAGTCACAACTACAAGCAACACAGGTTTTGCTGCAAGAGGAGACACTCCGTAAACGGATTCTGAGCATACGGCTTTGTCAACTAGAGGAAAAACGTAATCGACTAAGGGAGTTCCTGGAGGAGGAAAAGGAGAGAAGGAACAGTGCAGAGACCCAGCTTCACCACATCCAGACATGGTCTCAAGCTCCCAGCGTCCACGTCCAGACACAATCTCAAGCTCCCAGCGTCACGTCCAGACCAATCTCAAGCTATAGCGTCCATGTGCAGACACAGTCTCGCTCAAGCCACGTCTCTCGTTCAAGCCACAGCCACGCCTCTTGCCACAGCCACGCCTCTCGCCACAGACGCGCCTCTCACTACAGCCACAGCCGCGCCTCGCTCAAGCTCTAGCCACGTCCCTGGCTCACGCCATGGCTCTAGCCACGTCCCTGGCTCACGCCATGGCTCTAGCCACGTCCCTGGCTCACGCCATGGCTCTAGCCACGTCCCTGGCTCACGTCATGCCTCTAGCCACGTCCCTGGCTCAAGCCACGCCTCTGAGCCCTGTCTGTTGCGCTGGGGACGCCGCCCAGTCTCCCCTCTCAGCTGAGGATGATGCACCGCTCCCTCTCATCCTGTCTGCCCGGCTGTAGAGCCTTGCTCCGCTTCCCCTGCTCCTCCAAGAACAGCGTGCGGTTTCCTTGTGCTGTAGGGGACATTCAGCCCAGGGGCCCAGGGCCGCCAATGAAAGGGCAGGACTCTTTGGGGGGTTCCTGTCACGATTCCCCCGCGCATGCTGTTTCCGGGTTGATGTCATGTTTTTCGCCCCTCGCGTCATGTGTGACGTATGCGGAAGCACTCGCAGCTGGAAGATATCGCGGGCTAATGACTGCATGGATATATACCGTGCGCCGTGCTTTTTGGCGGCGGAGTGTCTTGGACTTCCGTGCATTTATGTATGCCTGCCATTCATAGCACGAGTGCGACTTCCGCGAGCTTTGGGTTCATGTCCGTTTTATGCCATAGCCTTAGTGTTAGCTTTTAGCCAAAGTTATAATCCAGTTTAGCTTAGTTGTAGAGAGAGCTTTATTTCTGTTTTTGTTTGTTTCATCACCTGTAAATAAACTTCACCGTTCTAACTGCAAATGTATCCCGCCTTCTTCCTGCCGTCACACCTCGTGACACTCACTTCGTTATATACTATGAAGTGTGTGTGTGTGTGTATATATATATATATATATATATATATATATATATATATATATATATATATATATTATAGTGCCTTACGAAAGGTATTCGCCCCCCTTGAACTTTTCAACCTTTTGCCACATTTCAGGCTTCAAACATAAAGATATGAAATTTAAATTTTTGTGAAGAATCACCAACAAGTGGGACACAATTGTGAAGTGGAACGAAATCTATGGATATTTTAAACTTTTTAGCAAATAAAAAACTGAAAAATGGTAGTGCGTGCAAAATTATTCGGCTCCTTTACTTTCAGTGCAGCAAACTCACTCCAGAAGTTCAACGAGGATCTCTGAATGATCCAATGTTGTCCTAAATGACTGATGATGATAAATAGAATTCACCTGTGTGTAATCAAGTCTCTGTATAAATGCACCTGCTCTGTGATAGTCTCAGGGTTCTGTTGAAAGCGCAGAGAGCATCATGAAGACCAAGGAACACACCAGGCAGGTCCATATTACTGTTGTGGAAGTTTAAAGCCGGTTTGGATACAAAAAGATTTCCCAAGCTTTAAACATCCCAAGGAGCACTGTGCGCGATCATTTTGAAATGGAAGGAGTATCAGACCACTGCAAATCTACCAAGACCTGGCCATCCCTCTAAACTTTCAGCTCAGACGACGAAGACTGATCAGAGTTGCAGCCAAGAGGCCCATTATCACTCTGGATGAACTGCAGAGAACTACAGCTGAGGTGGGAGAGTGTCGGTCTTGTCCAGGACAACAATCAGTTGTACACTGCACAAATCTGGCCTTTATGGAAGAGTGGCAAGAAGAAAGCCATTTCTCAACGTTTGGTGTGACGTTTGGTGTGTCTCCCAGGTGGCTTGTGGCAAACTTTAGACGAGACTTTTTATGGATATCTTTGAGAAATGGCTTTCTTCTTGCCACTCTTGCTGTTGTTGTATAAGCTCTGAATGTAGCATTAAAGCAGGGGTGTCAAACATACATCCTTCGGCACAGGACGGGCCTGCTAAAGATTGTAATCCAGCCCAGCAAATACAGTGGCAAGAAAAAGTATGTACCTTTTTGTAATTTCATGGTTTTCTGAATAAATTTTACATAAAATGTGATCTGATCTTCATCTAAGTCAAGTTTATTGACAAATATAATGTGTCTAAAATAATAACAAGATAAATTCTGATCTTTCATGTCTTTATTGAACACACTCATTCAACATTCAAAATGACAGTGGAAAATGTAAGTGAACCCTTAGAGTTAATAACTGGTTGACCCCCCGCTTTAGCTCTGTCATATTCTTTGGATGTCTCATGTGTATGGCTCTCTTCAAGTCATTCCATAGCATCTCTATTGGGTTGAGGTCTGGGCTCTGACTCGGCCACTCCAAAAGGCAGATTTTGTTTTCCTGAAGCCATGCTGTTGTGGACTTGCTCCGGTGTTTTGGGTCATTGTCCTGTTGCATCACCCAACTTCTACACATTTTCAGCAGATGTACAGACATTCTCACATTATCCTGAAGAATTGTCTGATACACTTGGGAATTCATCTTCCCCTCAATGCATGAAAACTGGCCAGGCTCTGATACAGCAAAGCAGGCCCAAATCATGAGGTTTCCTCCACCGTACTTTACAGTTGGGATGATGTTTTCATGATGATATGCCGTGCCCTTTCTACACCAGATGTAGTGCTGCGTGGTTTTTCCAAATAGTTCAATCTTATCTGTGCTCTTTTGCAAACTTCAAGGTGTGCTATAATATACTTTTTAGTAAGCTGTGGATTCCTTCGTGGTGTCCTGCCATGGATACCCTGCTTGTTCAATGTTTTGCATATTGTAGACTCATGAACAGAGATGTTAGCCAGTTCCAATGATGCCTTCAAATCTTTGGCTGTCATTCGGGGTTGTTCCTTTACCTCATTGAGGAGTCTTCGTTGTGCTCTTGGTGTCATCTTGACTAGGTGCCCACTTCTTGGTAGAGTAGAAACAGTCCCAAAGTGTCTCCATTTGTAGAATGTTTGCCTTACTGTAGACTGGTGAATTTCTAAAGTCTTTGAAATCACTTTGTGACCGTTGCCAGCTTTATGTAAATCAACAATTCTTGATTGTAGATCCTCTGAAATCACTTTTTTTTGCCGAGGCATAGCTCACATTAGCGTGTACTTCTTGTGCAGAGAAAACTTCAAAAGTTTGAGGGGTTTTTATCAGTCAAAGTAGCTGTAGTCCACACCTCCAAAAAAAAACTCGACTGCTAAAACCTGACCCAAATTAGCTTTTTGTGGTCATTAACTCAAGGGTTCACATACTTTTCCACAAGCACTATGAGGATTTTTTGGTTTTCTCAATAAAGACATGAAAGGTCAGAATTTTTTGTGTTATTCTTTTAGGCACATTATATCTGTCAATACCCCTGACTTAGATGAAGATCAGATCACATTTTATGACAAATTTATGCAGAAAACCATGAAATTCCAAAGGGTTCGCATAGTTTTTCTTGCCACAGTAAATTTATTAACTATAATTTGTACATTGAATTTTTTTAATGAATTGCAGAGTGCACACAATGTAGATTTCCACTACATTGGTCAATAAACAACTAAGTCTAATCCGATATATAAAAGGACTTTGACACCGCTATGACACTTTGACACCCCTGATTTAAAGCATTAATTTGAAAAAGTGCTGTTTTCTTTTATCTCAAATATTTTCTTTAACACTGTCAGTTTATTAGGGATCTAAATGTCTATTAAGCTTCTCTGTGACGGTGTACAAATACAATATCTGACCTTGCTGAGTGCCTTTCTTTTATATATGTAACCTGAACTGTTGAACTTTATATCTATGGTGAAAGTGCAGTGTTCTTTTATTGATTCTTTAGCTGTTTCTGTAGAATGAGACAATCTGAATTAAAAAACATTTATTTATTTTTTTTTATACCACAGCCCAGTTGGATTCTGGATTGTGATTCTGGATGCTGTAAAGGTGTTAAAATTGAATTGAACCGATTGGCAAGAAGGTTTAGATTAATTTTCTATAAGAGCAGCTCTGGCTATAGTGCAGCTGCAAATTGCTTCATGTTTTTTGTCTAGTTTGGTCTTTTATGGAACAATTACAATATGATGCAACTTCCCTAAAGACACTGTATATGACTTAACATTCCTTGTGCTGCCTTTGGTGTCTGTTTCAGAAAGTCCCTATAAAGCGCATGTCAGAATTATAACATGGTCAGTACTACTGAGTGTCCAATACAGAGAACAATGGGAATTGAATGACTGCGTGTATGAATTCAGTGTACTTGCTACATAGAGAAATGCCACAACATGCATTGAATTAAATCATCAATGTCATAATGAAACTAGACAGAAGTGAACTGTGTTGATGAGGTATTTACTCATTTTAACAGCAGTAATATTTCTGCAGCCGATCAGCTGTCCTTTCAAAATGTGATAGTATTTGAGGTGGGACTCGGAACCGGTGTCATCTTGATGGCAGTGTGAACAGACTTTCACATAAATAGCCCCTTTTCTGAGGACAAAAAAACAACAAAAAACCTTGTTCCTTGCTCAGATTCCTTGTTCCTCTTTACTTCTCCTCTGTTTTTTCCACTCTTTTCTCTCATTTTCCCTCTTTCTGTTACAATCTGCTGATTGCTGAGGTCTGAACTCCCAGACTTTCCAGTCTGCCCTAGCCTGCCTTGCTCCTGCCCCCTTAATGACCTCACTGATTGGTGGCCATTTTTAAGGAGGAAGCCGGCGAGAGAATGTGTGCTTGCCCTTGTGGCTAACGCTGTATTTTTATTTAATTTTTTATATATATATATATATATATATATATATATATATATATATATATGTGTGTGTGTGTGTGTATATATATATATATATATATGTATGTGTGTGTGTGTGTGTGTGTGTGTGTGTGTGTGTGTGTGTGTTCAGTTGGTTCACTGGCACTAGGGGTATGGCTACCATTTATTTTGGGAGATGGTTTTCTTTTGTCTCTGTTTCTTTCTTTGCTTAGGTAGCTAGCTAGGAATACTTGTATTTTATTTTCTTACCTTTTAGGTTATTTTGGCCTTGGCCCACCCTGAACATATGCCCGTTCTGGTTAATTTGTATAGTTATATGTATATATTGTGTGAAATAATACACCACAACCTTTTGGAACCACCTTCTTTTGTTGTTATTCCTGGCTCCCTCACTTACAAGTTAATGATCAATCAACTTAAATCCCGAGCTGGTTATTCCGTGCGGCCCAACCTAGACTGGGGGCGGGTACCGGGGCATACGCACCGGAAGGTGAGGACTGGAAGTCTTCACATTAAAACACACTCAGTCTCATCCTCATACTCAGTGCAGTGGGGCTTTAACTGGGCTGCTGGATCTTACGAGTTGAGCGTTTTAAATTTTTTTTCTTTCTTTCATCAAAGAAAAGTGAGTAAAATTTTTATTCACTTTCATCAGACAGTAATTAACACCTGTGGTGTAGGTGACTATCATAAGTTCAGTTTAAACAACTTAAATAAATTAAACGGGGGGGGGGTTACAGTTTGACACTGTAAATTCGCATATTATATATACAGTATATAGAGAGAGAGAGAGGAAGAAAGAAATAGTGTGTGTCTATTTTCTGTTCGAGCTGAAATTCTGGCTGCATATATATATATATATATATTTTGTTTTTTGTACAGGCTAATTATAAAATATTTAGTATCTTATAATGGATATAAAATGAAAATGCTTCAAAGTGAACTAGAGTGTGAGATGGTGTCATACAGGGTGTCATAGACATGCTGAATGATCTACAGACCGTACATTTAGACAGAAGTGCCTTTTTGCCCACCTCAGTGATTTCTGATCTCCTTTTAGGTGCGGAATTTGGAGAGGAAAGTAGTCCCGTCCATCACGTACATCACTTATCAACATTTGAATGCTGTTGAGTCTTTAAAACGTGAGTACACCTTTTTATATAAATACGGAAAATAGTTCTTAAAAAATAGAAAAAATACAGTAAAAGTATTTTTTTTTTTACATAATCACATGCATAAATTTGAACACTGGTAATCTAAACACGTGAGTCGGTTTTCACATTTAACATGAATGTCTTATTCTTATTATTATGATTATTATTATTATTATTATTATTATTATATTTTATTTATTTATTTATTTTAATGTAATGATATCAGTGTGTGTGTGGTGTTCCTCTCTATTTGTGTTTTTCTGAATATTACTGATTAACACTGTTGGCTAGAATAAACTCTAAAGATATCCGTGCGCCACTGAACTATAGGTCGCGGATGGTTTCATTAACCATTTGAGGGACATTTTACACCCACTCCAAACTGGTCTAAACCGGTTGCGCAACATCCTGCTCTGTTCGTCACAGTCTTTCTAGAACGTATTCATGGCCGTTGTAAGGTTCAGACAGAATGAAGGAGTTATGGGAATAATAACAGGACGGTGGGTTACACTGTGGATTATGAAGCTGAAGAGAGAAAGTGGATCAGGTGTAGTAATGAAGAGGAAAAACAAACTGCGTGGTGTGATTCAGGAGGACACTGGAGGATAATCTGATCTTCTAGGTAATTCATTATTATTTAATGTTCAATATGGCCGTGGTGTTCTTGGTAAAACATCTAAACAAGTACTATATTGTGTTTTGAGGTCTGTAAGAAAAGGTTTTCTCTAGATTATATTGTCGAACACTTACAGGCCTGAACTCTGAACAGATCCCTGATCTCTGGTGGAGATTACTGGTGCTACAGTAAACTCGGTGCTACTTTATTACACGGTCTAGTTACATTACAGTGTGGTGTAAAAACCTACAGAATAACCTCACAGAACTGATCTAATATTTTATAAAATAAAAAAAAATAAAACATCTAAAAATCATTTCCAGACCTTTTTACCGTTTCGTTAATGATTAACAACTCAGTGACGTGTTTAGAGTCACGACCAATCAACGCAGAATATTGGGAATCTTCCAATAATTCAATCATTTTCACAAATTAGTCAGAGGTGTTCAATTAGACACGAAGTGTGTGTGTGTTCGTTCTTCAACATCAGACGTTACACAGGTTTAATATAGCGCGGTGGTTACGTACAGGACTTTTATCCTGAAATCTCCCTCTGTCGTCTTCCTCTTTCTCCAAGTCAGCAGACCAGTCGGTCCTCGATCCTCCGAGACGAGCCATCGTGTCCGTCGAGTTTAAAGGTAAGCTCAAGCGGCTTGTTTTGAATTAAAGTCATGCTCTAGGAGTCTGATCTCTAAACCCGGATCTTCATGTTAGCTTTTGGCCTTAGCGCGTTTAAACAAAATAATAACAATAATAATAATAATGACACACTCACCTTTTATTGCACTTAAGTAAAATCCCGGTCTAGCTCCTCTCAGTGTCACGTTAGATTACAGTGTGGTGTAAAAACCTACAGAGAAACCCCGCAGAACCGATCTAATATTTTATATCCAACAGGCATATTTAGAGGGAAAAAACGCATGACAAAACACAACAACATTGAGACCCCTGAAATTAATTCAACATCATGAATAAAATGTACAAAAAACTAAAAGTAATTTCCAGACCATTTTACCGTTTTGTTCACAAACATTAACATCTCAGTGACGTGTTTACAGAGTCACCACCAATCAAAGCAGAATGTTGGGAATCTTCCATATCAATAATTTTCACAAATTAGTCAAAGCATTCATGTGTTCAATTGGACACGAATTGGATTTCCCTTTGTTTGTGTGTGTTTGTGTGTGTGTGTATTCTTCAAGATAAGTTAAACAGGTTTGTTACAGCGCGGTGTTGACGTACACGCTTTTTATTCTGAAATCTCTCTCTCTCTCACCCACCCACTCACTCACTCACTCACACACTCACAATAGGTCTCAATCTTGTTTTTCAGATGAACCAGGTTCAGGTCAACAAGACTTGTGCTGAACTTTGCAGGGATGGTAAATACATCTACTCCATATCACTACCGGATAACCTACAGAAGGATGACTGTTATCACAGCTGGAAATCACAGGTGAGAAGTTTGAACGTTTTTTTTTTTTTTTTTAGCCAGCATGCATTTCACACTGCAGCTGAAAGCAGACACTGTGATGCACTGAATGTTGATGAACTTAATGTTTGGCTGAACTGTGACCTTTTTCCACATTATGGATGTTATAGGATGAGACCGTACTGGACTTTGGAAGGTTTTTGAGTCGTGGTTACTGTGAGCATGGGATTCGCTACATTGTAAGGTGTATTAGTCCAAAAGGAGGTAGATGAATTTAAAATAAATGTAAATTCTGTAGGCTATGGTCTTTTGTACTGTTTATTTAATGCGAATGTGTGATTTTATATATATATATATATATATATATATATATATATATATATATATATATATATATATATAAAATTATTTTGCAGATGGGTACTACTTTAATGGTATGTCCTTCTACTGTTTCACTTCTGTACACCACATGAGCTAAAACATATCAGTATATTTATTATGCAGGAAAAATAACAGTAATTCAGTAATAAGACACATCATGCTAAATATTTTTATTAATATATTTGCGTTATGAACCACAATCGTTAACTTTAATGGAGTCAGGTTTGAAATCAGTGCAGTTCAGGACAAAAAGTTTCACTCTAGTGAGAGAAAACAGGCTCACAACAATAAACTAGTGACAGAAAAAGTGAGCTTTAAATTTATAGAGCAGTAAATGCATTATGTTTTGTGTGTGTGTTTTTAGTTCTCAACAGCACTACACCAGCCCCTGAGCCATATGGAAGTGAGTAACTTTGTAGCATATTTCTGTTGAGATGAAATATGCTATATTGAGTAGGGTTCTGTCGTATTTAATTATTTATTTATGTTTCTCTGATTTACTGAATAACTCTAATGGATGGCCTAAAAAGGAGAGAGAAGGTATTGAAAGTAAGGAGAGTAGTGGAGGGTGTGCAGTTAGGACCTGCAGCAATCGAGAGGTCCAAGCAGAATAAAACATGACTCTAATATTTACCTGATGATGAAGGTCTCTAAAGGAACTGACATGAGTGGAAGTGTAAATTCATATACTTAGAATAAAAATTGTTACTTTGATGAATGGTGCTCAGACTCTTAACACCGTCCTCCATCCCCCCCAGGCAATAATGCGACAGTGACGTCTGTCCTTCCTCGATGTGAGTATATATTCCGTGTTCTTTCATTCAGAATAAATACTGAATTATGATCATGTGTGATGTATTTAGTATGACATTATGCACTGAGGGGATAAAACATGGGGATTGAGTGAAAGATTTCAGCCCTTCTCAGTGCTCAAGTTGGCATAGTTAGCATTTGAACTGAAATATGAACTAGAGTTGACTGGAGATCATATTTCTGTCTTTTTTTCTTTTCTTTTTAAAGCTCATGTCCCCACCATCTTTGTCGCCACCTTCATCCTAATGTTGCTGGTCATTCTGTTTGCAGTTCTGTGCTACAAAAAAATGAAGGTAAATCTGCATCACCCTCAAAATGGTGGAGAAGTCAAAATACTTTAGTCTGGTGATGTTATGTATGCTGTATTTTTATCATTTTCATTCTTTTGAGTATTAAGATTATTTCTTGTTAGGTGGCAAATTACTTGTGTAGTTTAATCTTTTCCTTTTATTCTGGACGAATTTTGGTATTTCGTTCTATTGGCTGGGACTGTTCTTTAGCGTTAGCTCTGCGGTCCTCCGAATGATTTAATTGACAGTTGTGATTGGTTTATTCTGAATACAGTAACTTCACTGGTTATAAAAGGGTGTGCAAACTTGTGCAACATGATTAGAACTTGATTATAAATTGTAAGCAAAAGTTTCTGGTTATATTTTTCACTTAATTTTTATACTCTGTAATTTCACGTGGGGGGGTTCTTTTCTTTTTTCTTTACATCACAAAAACCTGCCATAACAGGGGTGTGTAGACTTTTATATCCACTGACTTTTTAGCTTCTTATTTATTCCAAGTAATATTTGTTTTACTAACATTGCAACTTTAATAATGTCCATGTATAAAAATATTAATTATTATAGATGCGTATAATTATTTCATGAATAATTAATCATAATTGCAGATGATTTTACAATGAATTTCCCTTTAACAAGTACATAGATTAATTATGATAAATAGTTGGATCTAATTGAAAGATGTGTTTATTAGTGTGCACCCTGGTGATGCGAGAGCTAACCGCTTTATGAACAGTGATGTTAGAACTGAAGATGCTCGACCACTCTGACTGCGTCCTTACAGTGTAGAGTTTACTACTTACTTTACTACTCTACGTAGATGAACAGGACTGATAGGAATGAATATTGCTTGCTGGATGGAGATGATGTGATGGATAAATATTATTAAACATTATTATATAATGAGAAGGATGAATGTATAAATGTAATGTATGAATGATTTTCTATATTCTTTAATTATTTTATTTGTTTACTGTGTTTTGTCCGTCAGTGATGTGTGCAGAGATTACGGGTCGGCTTCAGAACTTCTGTCCAGTCTGCTTCTGCCTTTTCTACTGTCGCACTTTCCCTACAGTTTTGAGACCGTTACATTATAGGGCTCTAGATAAAAGTGTCAATTTTAATCATGACAAAGCAGATCAAATTTAAACTTTTTTTTTGTACTTTGTAGCAGTATTTTGGGGTAAAAATGTATTTTCATATGTAGTATTTGCTATATAAATAACATTTATAAGAACTCCTTTTGCCAAAGAAAGGGAAGATCATACCAAAGAACCCCAAGATTTAAAAAAAAAAAAAAAAAAAAAACTTTTCTGCACTTTAAAACATTGCACAGCTGTTGGAATCAAACCTGTAGCATAGCCTCTTCAAGCTGTAGGTCACATGACTATGCCAACATGGTGGATGTAGTATGTCCAGATTGTTTTCATGCTTACTGCTTATACTGATACCTACATACTGTATCAGCGTCCGAGCTGTACGTACTGTGTTAGTATGCCATTTCAGACTCTGTGTGTGTATCTCTCATTCCTGACTAACTCTTAGGCCACTCAAGACTCATTCCACTTTAGTTTACTCATAAGCCCTTTCCTTAACTTGCACTATGGGGTCAAACCTTAGACTGGGTCGTCATCAACTCTACATCATCGAATCAACGCTATAAAGAGCACCGCTGGCGGCTTCGTCAGCAGCCCAGTGCTTGTTCCTATTTATTTTTTCTTTGTGATTTGACCGTTGCTATTTCCTTTATTTTTTCTGTGTGTAATTTACTTTGTGTGTAAATGTGTTTGCATTCTTTATATACTGTAACCATGTGTAGAGCTCAGCTGCGTTTGTCTGTTTTATTTATTTATTTATTTATTTATTTATTTTTTTACACAATTGGGGTTTTTTGTGTGTGTGTGGCTTAGTGGTTAAGGCTCTGGGCTACTGATCAGAAAGTTGGGGGTTCAAGCACTGCCAACCTGCCACTGTTGGGCCCTTGAGCAAGGCCCTTAACCCTCTCTGCTCCATGGGCTGACCCCACACTCTGACCCCAGCTTCTTGACCGGCAGGGGTATGTGACGAAAAGAATTTCACTGTGCTGTAATGTATACAAATGACCAATAAACACACTATCATTATTCTTAGCAGTGTCTTTTCCACCTTTTATCCCTGTCAAACTTATCCCGTTATCATCCTCTACCATAGACTGGGGTGTATCACTGTCCTCCATTACAGAAAATCTGAGAGCAATATTAGAGACATGATTTTTTAGAAAGTAACAAGTCTGGTTTTTACAGAACGAAGGGAATTGGTGG
The DNA here is from genome assembly GCA_012411365.1 of Ameiurus melas. Taxonomy (NCBI): domain Eukaryota; kingdom Metazoa; phylum Chordata; class Actinopteri; order Siluriformes; family Ictaluridae; genus Ameiurus; species Ameiurus melas. The sequence goes on from CM022765.1 coordinate 26,575,841, forward strand.
AGCCACCAGTCATAACCCTGTAACACGAAGTCTTCTTTCTATCCCCAAAATGGTCAAATAGAACTTGGCTCATAAGCAGATCAAGTGAAAAGTAAAGTGCACGTGTCTCGGTGCTTCTGATATTTTAACAAAAATATATTTCGACACTCAATTCAGTACCCCACTCTCACTAATATACTCTGTGTGTGTGTGTGTGTGTGTGTGTGTGAGTGAGAGAGAGACTGATTGATTCATAACACCTGTCTTTTCAGATCTGTGACACAAGTTAGCAAGAAAATCAAGTTGATAATAAGTAAGCAAGAGAGAGGTTTCATACTTGACCAGAATTGAGGGTTTAAAATAGAGCTTTTTCTGTAATATTTCTCAAACCCACTTCAGGGTTCCACTAAACATGCATTCAGGTCAGAATAAATGCAGTCCTTCGAACAAGCGACCTAAAGATGGCCATGTTGTTACATGAGCTTTCGAAGGAGTTCAGACCTGAGCTCTGGATGAGTGAGCTCCATGTACAATATTATATGAGGCATATGAACATCTTCATTTGATGTAGCCTACTGAGAAACCTGAAGTAGGTGTATATGAGGTTTTACGGTAACGATCATTATTTAAATTAAATAATTACTGTGACATTTATAAACTGTTTCATCAGTACTTTGTAAATTATTTACAGAAAAATTTAGGCTATACTGTATGGCGGAAATGACCGGTTGATGGCAGCGCTTTAAATCAATAAAATTCTACAAAGATTGTTTAATAAGATATGCCCCATAACTGGAAATATTTATATTGCCTTTTAATAAGCCGGGCAAAAACCCAGACAATGCAAGAAATTACAAGCCAAGAATATTAACATCTCACTTGTGTAAATGGATGGAAAAGGTCATAGGTCGTAGACTGTCGTGTGATTTACAGCAGAAAGGATTGTGAATTCAGAAAGGAGCATCTTGAGGGATTAGATATAGGAGATGGAACAAGAATGGAGATTGAGGGGGATCTTGGGAACGGATGAGAAAATGTATGTAGTAAGGCTCTCCTTCATTTTCGTAGGGTTAGATTACAGGATATTTATTTATTTATTTATTAATAAATAATTCATTGTATTAAGCACATGAAGCCCTGAAGTTGTAGACTCCGGTACAGTAGGTTGTTGTGCTAATGTTTACCTGTTTTTGGACTGTGATTGGTCAGGAGATTGCAGAAGGAAGTCACGTATAAGGAAGTAAGATGATTTAAAGTATATGGCGGAAAAGACTGGAGCGTATGAAACAGTAAAACCGAGAAAACGGAGGGGGAGGGGGGAGCAACAAAACACGAAGAGGAGCACAGAGTGATCATAGAATTACTTCAAAAAGGGACAACAACTGGTGAGTGGAATCCGGATCAGATAACAAACTGCTGGGTGAGGTTAAAAGTACTGAAGTATTGAGACGTGGATCTCTACTGATTGTAGAAATAAAGAACAGCAAGGGAAAGCCATGCAGCTGAATATAATAGATGGCAAGAGAGTTCGGTGATTGGATATTTTAAAAAATGGGTTCTTACAGGTGTTCCATTTCCATTTCCATTTATTCACTTGGCAGACGCTTTTATCCAAAGCGACTTACAAATAAGCAAAGCGATATATCAAGCAGGGAACAATACAAGTAGTGCTACTATACAAGATCCATTAATTGAATACCAGAGGAAGCAAAGTGCACAGAGTAGAGGTGTAAGTGTGTGTTTGTTTATTTATTTATTTATTTATTTATTTAAATAAAAAATTTTAAAATTTAAATTTTTAAAAAGTTTTAATGAGTTGGTTAGGTGTTCACGGAAGAGGTGGGTCTTTAGCTGTTTTTTGAAGATAGTGAGAGATTCTGCAGTCTGGATTGAGATCGGAAGAGCATTCCACCACTGGGGAACGGTATTCGTGAAGGTTCTGGAAAGGGACCTTACGCCTCGCTGAGTGGGAACTACTAAACGACTCTCGCTAGTCGATCACAGATTGCGAGAGGGAATGTATGCCTTCAGGAGAGAGTTGAGATAGGAGGGTGCTGTTCCTGACAAGGTCTTGTAGGTGAGCATGAAGGCCTTGAACTTGATGCAGGCAGCTACAGGAAGCCAGTGTAAGGAGATGAGGGGTGTGACATGAGTTGTCTTGGGCTGGTTGAAGATGAGGCGCGCTGCAGCATTCTGAATCATCTGAAGAAGTTTGATGGAGCTGGCTGGGAGGCCTGAAAGCAGTGAGTTGCAGTAGTCCAGTTTAGAGATGACAAGAGCCTGGATTAGTATCTGTGTAGACTGTTTGGTGAGGTATGGTCGGATTTTCTTGATGTTGTACAGGATGAACCTACAGGACCTTGCAGTTGCTGAGATATGGTCTGTAAAGGTCAAGCCATCATCAAGAATCACCCCAAGGTTCCTGGCTGTCCTAGTTGGCATGAGTGTAAGTGAGCTGAGCTGTACAGTGAGGTTCTGGTTGATTTGAGGGACAGGGGGATGACGAGAAGCTCAGATTTTCCCAGGTTAAGCTTAAGATGGTGTTCCTTCATTGCTCTTGAAGCCAGACTGCTTGGTGTCCAGGAGGTTGTTCTGTGTGAGAAAATTGGAGAGTTGATTAAAAACGGCTCTTTCGAGAGTTTTGGAAAGAAAAGGGAGGAGGGAAACAGGTCTGTAGTTGTCAAATATAGCAGGGTTGAGTGATGGTTTTTTTAAGCAGTGGGGTAACCCGGGCTTGCTTAAATGAGGTAGGGTATGTGCCAGTAAAGAGCGATGTGTTAAAGATGTGTGTGAGTGCAGGTAATAGTGTGGGAGAGATGGACTGAAGAAGACCCTGTCATAATGTCTCAGGGGCAAAAGTACTAGAAGTAAAACTTAATCAGTATTGATCATCAGTATCAACGGCTGAACTCTAGGTCCTGCAGGGTCTACTGAACCAGATGCAGGGTCGGAGTATGTCCCTCAGCCTTGAGTCCATGTTGTTGCTGTTGGAAACGCAAAGACAGACTAGAAGCACTGTGACTAGAAGTGAGATTTTTTTTTTTGGTTTGGTTTGTTTTGCTTTGGGTTTTTTAAAACAGAAATGCAGTTATATTTTATTGTTCTCGTGTAGAAACAGCACTAAAACTGCGTCATGTGAGCAGAACTGTAATCTACTTCCTGGTAAAGCTGTTGAATATATATGTGTCACACCTGATAAACAAGTTTCTCTTGGAAAACAAGGTTTATCTTTAATTGAACATTTAAAATGTTTCTGGAATTGAGCTTTATTAGTGTGGAACAAACTTTATGATCCAGCTCTATTTAATTTTTATTTCCACACTTATGAATAATATCATCTTGTGGTGTAAACTGTCTCCGTTTCGCTTCCTCAAAAAAGACATTTAAATTTGCAGATAAAGAGAATTTTCCCTTAGCCCTTATTTAACACCATGTCCTTCTGCATGCCAAGTCATACTTAAGAGAGATCTGAAGTTCATGATGAGGTCCATGCTGCATCTGCTCCTTGAATCTGACCATTTCAATGGTTCATTAGTGAAAAAAAAAAATCGTTTCTACAAATGCATTTGAGCCTGGCACACGGAGAACAAATGACGATTATCTGGACTCTCCGAGTGTGTGTATGTTTGTATGATTTGATCATTTTATGAGTGTTTTTTTTGACCTCTCAGTAAAGTTCCTTAATTGCAAACCCCTTGCTCTTGTCTTTCAGACTCGAATGCTTGAATGAAAACAAGACTGTTCCTTTAATGAGAATGTATGATGTGCATTCCGGAAATAGAAATACTTATGCAACTGAATTTAAAAGGACACAGACACTTATAGTAACTTACCCAGATAGCTAAATTTCTGTGGCCCAGATCCGGCCCATACCTGATGCTTTCATCCGGCCCACATAACCCGTGGAATGATTGCACTTGGGCGGTCCGCTCCTGTTTGCCAGATTTGGGCCACAAGCACTCTATAGCAAACTTTTTTGCAAAAGGTGGTCTATATTTGTTTTGTGATATTTGGGCCCTATTCACTATTTACCACATGGGCCACTTTAGGGTCACATGTAGATTACACATTGCCGTGAGCACTGCATCTTTGCCTAAAAGGGTCCACTTGTGATTCGGGATATTTGGGCCATGTTTGCTGATTTACATGGGGGCCATATCCATTTTGCTCTGTCCAAAATAAGGCCAGTAGTGCCGCATCACCTGAAGTGGCCCATATCCGGATGCTAACTGAGTATTCCTTCAAATGTCCTTCTGGGTGTTTCCCTCCCTGCCGTCCAGTGTTCCTGGGATGGCTCTGACCCTGATCAGGATCAAGCTTTTACTGGAAATGAATGGTTTGGTGATCAGAATGTAAGGGCATACCCTCAGTATGTTGAATCATCATTGAGATCTGAAAACACATTATTTTGTATTGACAGAGCTTTTTTTCTGTAGGTCAAAGATGTAAATCTTTTTGTAAACAACAATCTTTTACAACATGTTTGTGTTTTCTAGGAGTGTAATTCATCCAGAAATCAGTGGATCCAACTGTGTGTCCAGCATTCTGTGTATACACTAATAGAAAAAAAAATGGAGAGCCCTGCTGTGGACACAGAAAATGTGACCCCAGCCTCAAAAACACGGTAACCTACCATGCCCTAATATTTTAGTCATTAACTGTTCATATCTGAAATATGTAGCGAGTGTATATATGAAGGAAATATCCAATTAGGTAAAATTATGTCCTCTATTAAATTAACAAATCAATCAAAACTGTACAGAGTGTATATAAATCACTAAAGGACCATCTATAATGCTGTACAGTAAACTCCAGAGAAAGAGATCAGGCTCACCAGAACACAGCTGTGTCTCCATGAAGAGTGATGCGTCTATGGATTCTCCTTGGAACTTTAAAAATGCAGACTCCTTATTTGTAAAGAGGTAACAGCTCATATTTCTCAAAATATTTAAAGAAACAACATATTAAGCATGTATAAATGTCAGATGAATACAAAGAGCTTGAGCAAACATGTATCAGTGTTTTGGGTTTAACCAGTGAATACCTTGAGGTTGATTTGATCTAAACCAGTGTTTCTCTAAGCTGTCCTGGAGTCGCCCCAGCACTGCACATCTCACACACCAGATTCAACTCATCTGCTCATTAGTACAGACTGCAAGACCTGCATTGGGTGTGTCAGATAAGGGAGACGTACAAAAATGTACAGTGCGGAGGGTACTCCAGGACAGGTTTAATCTAAACAAATACTTGTGTATATCCACATATACTCTTTTTTGAAGATAAGATGTGCTACTATGTTTATTTCTGATGCTGTGAGCAGCCATGTTGATTTTATGTCGATCAGTATACGGGGAAGTTGAGAAGACAAGTTAACAAGTAGGAATTTCAAATTGAGGGGGTGTTTTATTTTATAGTGCTGTTTCATATGACAAGAAGAAGGGGTCATTACATTATATAGTAACACTTCTACCTACGGTAGGTCATGCAATCTGTAGAGGATATTTAAAAGAATCATCATTTGCTCTAGATGGTGCTGTTACTCTTTTTGCGCATATGGATTTTACATCATAATAAAAAAAAATGCTGCTTGAAATAAATTCCATAATATTTCAATTGAATTGTATAAAAACAACAACAACAAAAAAATCGAGAATTGGTCATAAATTTAAAAACAAAGCTCAAGATTTTTTTTCAACCTGTTTGGATCTAATGTGTTTTGTTTGATCGGAAATTCAGGATTCAGGCTGTAATAAGTGTGCAAAATATTACTGTATGCATTTAAATAATGTTTATTAAATTAATCTGTACTGAGGGGGTCTGTGGAGTTTATTTCACAGTTAAAGAGAACCCTGGATGCAAAAAGATTGAAAACCTGTGCAATATGGTAGCAAAAGCATCTATTATTATTATTATTAATAATAATAATAATAATAATAATTGTAATAATAAGAGAGCACAGGAAATGGCAAATTTAGTAAAGTGGAAACTTTAAACAGGATCAAAATTAAATAAGGGCTAGTGAAATAATTAAATCCAGAAATAAAGACTGTACAAATCACTGTTTTGTCTGTTATTGTACAGTAACCTCCAGAGAAAGAGATCACAGTGTCTACCACCCAGCTATATCTCCTTGAAGAGTGACATGTCTATGAATCCTCCTTGTAAATTTAAAAGTGGAGTCGACTCACCTGTACACAGGTAACATCCCATAGTTCTCATATCTAAAGTCATTGCAGAGAGAGAGAGGCTGTGTTGCACAGCTCTTAATCCAGTCCAGCTAAATGGTTCAGTGGAAAGTGTGTCAATATTTATTCGGGTAAAAATGTCATACAGTTGCTGAAAATGAGCAGTGTAAAAACATTGTTGATTTCTATTAAAATCCAGGCAGATAGATCATTGTCGTGTCTCCAAGAAGAGTGATATGTCTGAGTCTTTCTCTAAAATTTACTGGAAGATGGAAACCCTCTATATGAACACAGGAAAGGATTGTTTACCATTAACCACATAACTGCCATTACAGCATAGACTAATTACTTTATTCATTATTAATAATGATCAACATTTTTCTTGGCCCAAGACAGAAAAAAACCTCTCGCTTCACACAAGCATGCCGGTAGGTGGACTGATTACTAAACTGCCCCTACGTGTTCTGGATTGACCTCCCATCTACTAGTGTAATTCTGGTTAGAGTTATGTGTGAACCTTTCTGACAGATTTGAAATAAATGGATCTGCATTTGTATCTGTTTAAAGGGTCATGAATCTTCCCTCTTTCAGCTCAAGTCTATCTCACAATGTTTTTGAAAAATGAAACTTGGATGGGTGTGGATGGCTGTGCGAAGAAGCGAGGGGGAGTGGGCGTGCCAGGGAAACTCGGGGAGGGGGCTTGCTTCAGAACACGCACAATAAAGATGGATAGTGACAAAGTTTGCAGTGGCAGCAGAAAGCATGGCTCTGACTTCTCCTCCTGAATCCCCAGGGGTAAAGGGACACACAATATATAGTGGTGAAGGTCCTCTGCCCTGTCTGTTTGAACCATTAGGCCCTGGCATGATTATGGAGTAAAACATAAAACAAAACTGGAGGCAGTTCGGGTGGGAGAGGTGTCGGGAATGTTAGCTAATTAATAGGCTTGAGCATTTCACAAGTAAATGGGGGAAGGCTCATCACTTCAATGTGGACTCTTGTTGTATAGTTTTGCTCGCGACGGCCCATCGGTCCCTGTGGAGCTTTAAGCAGTTTAATTAGCTCAAAAGTCAGAAGTCCACCTTTCTCCAATTCTCTCTCCCGAAAAATCACACACAAACTCTTACACCACTGAAAGAAACATTTGTGACCCATTTGAACGCCTCTCATCTACTACATCTGTAGGAAAGCACCACTTGCTGTCACGAATCATTAAGAAACAGCATCTTCTCATAGGATAAGTACGTGCAGGCTCATGAATAATTGTGACAACGATCCGTCATCGATGTACTATAGTACATTGTCACGTCACTGCATGTGACGTGACACGACGAGATTTTCAACCCAGAAAGACAAAAAATAGCGCGCAAAAAATTAGAAATTAACCAGTTCTCCTACAGTTAAACTTAACGGATGCTAAGATTGTCTTTTATGATGTGACACAAAAACTCTCTCAGGAAGAAAAGTAGTTTAGTGTTTCATGAAGCTTTAAAACACATCATCTGTATGTTCTATAAATAGAATATTAAAATTCTGTTACAACCCTTATGACCTTATAGGGAAAACATAGACCCCTACAATTCCACAAGGTCCCTTATTGTCACTGTGTTATTTGAAAGTTAATGCACTCAAATGATTGAAGTATTGTTGTACAATTAGGGCTAAAGTTTAGACTACAGTATTAAAGTGATGAAGGTCTTTAACAGCTACAGATTTTATTCCCAGTGTTCTACAGAAGTCAGGAGACAGAAGAGAAAAGAACATCATCACAGCTACAGGGTAAGATCAAACCCAACAACATGACTGTGACACTGACGCGCTGGTATTATAAACATCTCTGCTGTTATTTCCTGCATAGTGATTAGATTATAGAGAACATACTATAGAATAAGGCAAATACACAGTGAGAACATCATAAAGAATGGTTATCTGTGGTAACAGTCAGAAAAAATGTGATCTTAAACTCTAATAATTAGACCCCATGTCTCACCATGTCTTCCTTCTTCACCCTGTCACAGACACGACCCAGAACCTGCTGCTGTAAATGAATTCCAGAAAAAGTTCAAATTAAATTTGGTGAAGAAGTTTCAGTGTTTAAATGGAGTGATGATAAACCTGGAAAACCGAACACTCCTGAATGAGATCTACACAGAGCTCTACATCACAGAGGGAGACAGTGGAGACATCAATAAAGAACATGAGGTGAGACAGATCGAGGCAGCATCCAGGAGAACAACAACAGAGGAAACACCAATCAAATGCAATGACATCTTTAAGCCCTTATCTGATCAAGATGAACCCATCAGAACTGTGCTGACAAAGGGAGTCGCTGGCATCGGAAAAACAGTTTCTGTGCAGAAGTTCATTCTGGACTGGGCTGAAGGGAAAGTAAATCAGGACGTCCAGCTCATATTTCCACTTCCTTTCAGAGAGCTGAATTTGATGAAGGACCAGAAACTGAGTCTGATGGATCTCCTTCATTTGTCTGTTTAAGGAGACAAAAGAAACAGAAATGTCCAGTTTGGTAAAGGTTCTGTTTCTTTTTGATGGATTGGATGAGTATCGTTTTCCTCTGGATTTCCAGAACACAGAGAGAGTGTGTGATGTAACTGAATCAGCATCAGTGCATGTGCTGCTGATAAACCTGATCAAAAGGGAATCTGCTTCCCTCTGCTCTCATCTGGATCACCTCCCCGACCAGCAGCAGCTGATCAAATCCCCTCTGAGTGTGTCCATCGAGTCACAGAGGTATGAGGGTTCAATGACCCACAGAAGGAGGAGTACTTCAGGAAGAGGATCAGTGATCAGAGCCTCGGCCAATAAGATCATCACACACCTGAAGTCATTAAGAAGCCTCTACATCATGTGTCACATCCCAGTCTTCTGCTGGATTTCAGCCACTGTTCTAGAGAGAATGTTGGATGAAGCAGAGAGTGGAGAGATGCCCAAGACTCTGACTCAAATGTACACATACTCTCATCATTCAGACAAACTTCATAAGAGAAAAGTACTCAAAGAAGCAGGAGAGTGATGAAGAAATGCTTCTCAAACTGGGACAACTGGCTTTTCAGCAACTGATAAAAGGCAACCTGATCTTCTATGAGGAAGACCTGAGAGAGTGTGGCATTGATGTGAGAGAAGCAGCAGTGTACTCAGGTGTGTGTACTCAGATCTTCAGAGAAGAGTTTGGGCTTCACCAGAGTAAAGTGTACTGCTTTGTTCATCTGAGCATTCAGGAGCATCTCGCAGCTCTGTATGTGCACCTGACATTCATGAAGGAAAAGAGAAATGTTCTTGTACAGAGTCGGGTCTTTAAGACAATTTCAGATGTCCACAAGGGTGCTGTAGATCAGGCCTTAGAAAGTCAGACTGGACATCTGGATCTTATCCTCCGTTTTCTTCTGGGTCTCTCACTGGAGTCCAATCAGAAACTCTTACATGCCTTAGTAACACATACAGGAAGTAGCTCCCAGAGCAAAGAAGAAACGGTTCAGTACATCAAAAAGAAGATCAGTGAAGATCTTCCTACAGAGAAATCCATCAATCTGTTCCACTGTCTGAATGAACTGGGGGACAATTCTCTAGTGGAGCAAATCCAACGCTACCTGAAATCTGGAAAACAAAGAAACCTCACTTCACTGTGGTCTGCTCTGGTGTTTGTCTTACTGACATCAGAACCGGAGCTGGACGAATTTGACCTGAGTAAATATGCTAATACAAAGAAGATCACCGCTTTGGCTCTTCTGAAGGTGATGCCTGTGATTGCAGCATCCAGTAAAGCAATGTAAGTAAAGCTGGATAGAACTGTTATGGTGTTAGAAAGTTAGACCCTGAAAGCACTGTGACAAAATATGAGGTGGTGTATCCTTGCACGATACAAGGATATATCGATGCAAGTTGATGCATAACGCCAGCAATTAAGAAAAAATGTTTTATGGAAATGTTTGCAGTCTTTTTACTTGTTGAGATTTCTCAGTTATGTCTAATATTACAATATTAATGCCAATATTTTCATTTGATTTCTTTGTCACTGTACAAGCATACAACAGAATACAGTTGCAGAATAGTTAAGTGCATATTTCAAACAGGCCACATTCCACATAAATGAAAAAGTGCTCGTACTGTTATTTCACAATAATGGTTCTTGCATATCAAGGATGTGATGTGGTGTAGTTGGAGGGTGGGTTTTCAGTTCATGGTTCAGTATGGTGATAGCTTGAAGATGAAAACTGAGATTTAAACACAGTAAAAGAGACAAATAATCAAATTCAATAAAAGACTAGGAAAACAAAAGGAAACTACACGAAGAGAGGAAAAAAAGAAAACAATAAACATAAACTGGTATGAATCAAGTTGCAGAGATGTTGAAAGCTTGGAAAAAGAGGTGGGTTTTGAAATGGGCTTTAAATAAGGAGAATGACTAGGATTGACCGAGTTTGAGGCAGGGAGTTCCAGAGTGCAATTTTAGAGAAGGCTCAGTCTCCGACGCTGTGTAGGTTGTAAGCAGCCATGGTATGAAGACCGGTTGGGATGACCTAAGGGTACTGGGTGGTTTGTGTGGAAGGAGAAGATTAGATGAGTAGGAGGGGGCAGGGTTATTGAGGGCGTTGTATGTGAGCAAAATGATTTTGAAGGTGATGCTATACTTCATGGAGAGCCAATGAATATAATAGTAACTGTTTTACAAATATTGTCTACACCAGGTGTTACATTTCAGGATTTGGAGTCAATTATTAAATTACACTAAAGGCCAACACTTTAATAATTTCTGAGTAGTTTTTAGATGTGGGTCATGAATGCAGTAGATAGGGTCAATTTTAACCAGCGTTTCAGTACTGCATGATGTGATCCCACTTACTCTGTACAGTGGAGCATGCATTATGCTACTTCCCTGAACTCTAGATATAAAATGTACATTAGGTGCTTCCTAATAGCAAATCTACTCTGGACCGGTTTAAAATGATTCATTGCCTATTTGCTTGGGCTGAATGAAACGAGGCAGCAGTCAGTATTTGGCCTATGGATGTTAACATGTATATGTATTAATGTGTTGGTGCATGTTTTACAGGTAATTGGGTGGCATTCTGTGTGAAAAACCCTGCATGTTGTACCCAAAACTGGTGTTAATAAACATGCACTTTTCCAAACTGGACAGTTTGAAGATTAGAAAAAAGTCACCTGGTCTTTTTCCCAGTTTTCAATTGACAGGAGTAGACCCTGGTGTGGTCTTCTGCTGTTTTAGCCCATCCACATCAAGTTTGCTGTGTTGTGCATTCTCAGATGCTTTTCTGGTCACCACGGTTGTTTTTGAGTTACTATATCCTTCCTATCATCTGGTTATCCTCCTCTGATCTGTCCCATCAACCAGGTGTTTCAGACTGCAGACCATCTGCACACAGAACATTATTTTTCTTTTCTACCATTCTGTTTAAGCTCTAGAGACTGTTGTGTCTGAAAATCACCCAAAAGTAAATTAGTGTACATAAATAATGTAGGTTCATTCACTTATTTTAGGACTAAATAATTTGCACTAGTGTTAGTTCATTATGTATTATATTATTTTCTTCAGCATTCAGCATGCAACACTGAAAGAGAAACACTGTGAAGCTTTGGCCACTGTACTCGGCTCTGAATCCTCCAGACTAAGAGAGCTGGATCTGTCCTGGAATAAACTAGGACACTCGGGAGTGCAGTGGCTCTCTGCCGGACTGAAAGATCCTCACTGTAAACTGGAGGCACTAAGGTAAGGTCATCTCTCAAAGTCCCAATAACTCCTACACAAGTCATAATACAAATCATCACAGCAAATTTCAGTTGCAAAACAATACTACATGCAGGAAAATATATTAGCAATTAGGGAATAAAGATTTCTTATTCAGGCTTATTTATGTAATAAATAAACTGTATAAATGCAATAAAATGCATTTATACAGTTACAGCACAAATACAAAGAAAGTTACATGAAACCTGACTCATACTCGTACCATACTCTTGATATCAGTAAATCTCAATAACCGTGTTAACATTGGAGAGACGGCCATAATAAAAACGTCAGGGGTCAAGCATACTCTAATCAGAATAATCCTGAGATCCAGAAACCTGTAAATTAGTAGCTGGTTTTTGTTTTTTTTCCAGTTTCATTTTTATTAATCATTTCTGCTAAAACATTTCTGCTAAAACATTTCTGCTGAACGTCTACATGTCCGTTGAACCTCACCTTTTCTCTTCTGTCCTTCCCTCCCTTTCCCAAATATTCCATTGAGAAGAAAAAAACTAAACAAATTGAGCAACACAGCAGTAAACATTCACAGGTTTTTTTTTTCTTTTCTTTTTATACTGACAAAGGAAAACTAAATTTTAAATATTGAAAACCCACACCCCGCCCCCCTGACTCATCATGGCTACCCAATAACTGTCGCTGGTTATATAGATATTGTAAAACCCAACAACAGGCACTAAAATTTGAGTGGGAAGTGTCTGTAACTCCATAAAGTATACAATAAAAGGATGCAAATTATTAAAAAAATGTCTGTACAACCATTCATCATATCTTATTTTCTCGAGTTTCAGAAAAAAAACATCACGTCCTTTAGCCACTGGGAGATAGATGGGTTTAAACTCTGATTAAAATAGATGTACAATATATTTCTTGCACACAAAAATGCTTTTAGCATAACCGGATGTAACTGATTTATTCTTTTAAAAAAATGTATTGTTAAGGATAATATTAAACTAAAATAAATAAATTACTTATTCAGGTAGTGTTTGAGTAAATTAACCCATTACTGTTGACCTGAGGGGACGTACAGTAAATAGTGTAAACTTTTGCACATGAAGGTGAACCATATGTTACAACCTTTCTCTGAAAACATTTGGAGGGAATTTACTGTTAAAGTTGTACGCGACTTCATAAAGTTCCAGCTGAAGTGAGCTGTGTCCTGAACTGATTCGATTCAATTTTATTTTACTTGTATAACAATTTTTACAACAGACTTTCTCAAAGGAGCTTTACAGAAATATATAAACTTGTATAAAATCTGTATCCTGTGTTATATGTTTCTGAACTGATAATATGTAGTGTGTGTCTCAGTCTAGTAGAGAACTATCTGTGATTCATTCTCTCTCTCTCTAAACTTCTATGGTCCCTCAGCTGTTCTCTGTTCAGCTTCGGCTGCTGATGGTTTCATTTTGCACACAGGAGTAAACTAAATATAACACTCAGTATGCTTATTGTTTACACTGCTTATTTAAAAATAAACAGTTGATATTATATCCTCATGTTATTCTTTCATTTTTAAAGTAAGTATTAAACCAAGATGAAAATGTGTTGATGATGAGTGTGTCATTGTGTCTCTGCAGATTGTGTGGTTTTGATGTCTCGGATGAAGGCTGTGCTGCTCTGACTTCAGCTCTGAGATCAAACCCCTCACACCTGAGAGAACTGGATCTGTCCTATAATAAAATAGGAGACGCAGGAGTGAAGTGTCTCTCTGCTCTACTGGAGAATCCTCACTGTAAACTGGAGATACTGTGGTAAGATCATCTCTCTGAGAGTCACATGACCTGCTCCTCAGTAAGACACATTCTCTAATAGTGAGACTGAAGCAGAGGTTTTAGGTTCATCATCAATGTCCTGAGGTGGAAGATAAGGGTGTGTCTCGATCAATTCCATAGGTCGTGAGTAAATGGTGTACATGAGTTGGGGCATTGGTAAGGACCCTGGCTCACTACACATGATAACTCAGTTTCCAGCAATATGACTACATACTCCCATTGTAAAATGTCACCACTGGCATTTATCAACAGGCAGGACTGATATCTTTCTGACATTATATGACATACATATGGAATATGACTTCATCATGGAACACAGTTTTTGTCATGGTACTTTAAGCAGGATTTTAGTCTGGCTAATGAATTTTTCCAAAGCCATTAAACTTCTTAAATGTCGTTAGACTCAAACAATTCCTTATATACAACATCAAATAAAGTTAAAAATCAGTAATGTAAGAAATCATACCGATAACAAGCTACTTATGGTGTACATGAAGTTAGCTGAGAGTTTGTCCCCATTTTTTATTTATTATTTTGAGCTCAGAGGAAAATATCATCATTTCCAGTAAGGGATCATAGTGAGCATCGATGAACCCTGGTTTTTGTGGTGCAAAACAGATGAAAATGTGTTGATGAAGAGTGTCATTGTGTCTCTGCAGGTTGCAGTATTGTGATCTCTCAGGTGAAGGCTGTGCTGCTCTGACTTCAGCTCTGAGATCAAACCCCTCACACCTGAGAGAACTGAATCTGTCTCAGAATAAACTCGGAGACTCCGGAGTGAAGAGTCTCTCTGCTGTACTGGAGAATCCTCACTGTAAACTGGAGATACTGAGGTAAGATCATCTCTCTGAGAGTCACATGACCTGCTCCTCAGTAAGACACAGTCTCTAATAGTGAGACTGAAGCAGAGGTTTTAGGTTCATCATCAATGTCCTGAGGAGGAAGATTGTTTCTTTTCACTGCACACTGATGATCTGTCAGTGTTTTTGGGAAAGATGTAGATATACAGTCTTTTTGATGTACATTTATGGCATTTAGCAGGCGTCCTTGTCCAAAGTGACTTACATTTGTCTAATTTATACAACTGAGTAGTTGAGGGTTAAGGGCCGTGCTCAATAGTCCAGCAGTGGCAGCTTGGAGGTGCTGGAATTTGAACTCTTTTTACATAAAAAAAAAAGTGCAATTATAACAGCTGCAATGCAAAATGTGACTTGATGCAGCTGCAGTGTTTTCTTTCTTAATGTTTGTGGCAAAAGTTTCAATTAAATTAATATAACATCCATAAGCAAAATATTAATCAAGATATATACAACATTTTGGAAGTCATGAGAATCAAATCAAAATGAATGTTCCAAGAGATTACTCCAGATTCACATGCTCATTTAAAAAAAAACAAAATTCTATTTGCGGATTTTTCTGACACAAATTTTTTTTTGCTTCTGGAATTTCTCTTTTGTTTCAGAAATCTTTTTTGTTTTTGACTTTTGGCTAATTTTTTTTATAGGGGTGGGTCTTGGAAGAAGGTGTTCACCATATGTTTCTACTGTCTTTTTTTGGAGTGGGAGGTGCTTTGAAAGTTACCCACACCCACCCTATTAAAGGTGGAGTTGCCTCTGGCCTGGCAGAATGAACAGAGCCAAGCCTTCAACAGCAGGGAATCTGTATTGTAGCTCCATTACAAAGATCAGAAAATTTGAGTAGCTGCTAAATTGTTTGTAGATACATTCACATGTCTGTTTATCATACAAGTGACTTCATTCCATGAACTTTAGTAGTAGTGACTTTTTATATACCAACTTCTTATTCTGATTTTGTTTCCTGTACCATTTTCTCCTTAATATGAAAATGTCTAAAACAAATCTGATAATTCCACATAAAACTTAATATACTTTTAAAATACTCCATCCATTTTCTGTAACGCTTATCCTACACAGGGTCGGGGGTAGTCTTGAGTTTACAGGACACAATCACACATTCACACACTACGGACAATTTAGAGATCTGTCAGCCTACTATGCATGTCTTTGGATTAAGGGAGAAAACTGGAGTACCTGCAGGAAACCACGAAGGCACAGCGAGAATATGCAAGCATCCCACACAAAGGTTTAGGCGGGAAACAAAACCCCCAACCCTGGAGGTGCGAGGCAAATATGCTAACCACAAAGCCACAGTGCCTCCCTTCAGAATACTCAATATGAAGAAACTTACTGTTGAACTTTTTCAACATTTGTCCTGTGAGCTTGGCAGTATATATTATTTCATATGAAATAAGTGTAGTGAATTATTCTAATAATCAGAAAACCGCGTAGGAAATTGTATCTGATGTGGCTACAGGTGCGAGATCATAAGACCTGGACTGTTTAAGGTGAAAACAAATTAACTAACTCCCACACCAAAATCAATTGGCCTATAGAGATTTAAGGTGAACGAACTTTTTCTAAGAACCACCCTCCTCCATTTTTACACTTGGTTTACTTATTTGATCTTCGCTAGTTTGCTGCATATCTGTTGTTACCAACCGCATTGTCAATTTAATATTTACTCTGAAGGACTTTTGTTAATGTGGTTATACTTAGTTACATTAACGCCATATGGCAGATGACTTTTATCCAGAGCAACTTACAGAAGTGCTCTGAATTCTCTATCAATAAGTACATCCTTTTTCAGTAGGTCATGGATTAAGACTACTAATTGTCATGTCATTCTGAACAATAAGATTATTTTACACATAGATCATATTTAAAGTAAGTATTAAAGATGAAAATGTGTTGATGAAGAGTGTGTCATTGTGTATCTGCAGGTTGTCTAAGTGTGGTATCTCAGTTGAAGGCTGTGCTGCTCTGAGATCAAAAATGTCACACCTGAGAGAATTGGATCTGTCAGGGAATAAAATGGGAGACTCCAGGAGTGAAGACTGGACTGGAGAATTCTCACTGTAAACTGAAGACAATGAGGTAAGATCATCTCTCTGGGAGTCACATGACCTGCTCCTCAGTAAGACCCATTCTCTAATAACTTGAAAGTAGTGGGCACAGTGTTTCAGGCAAAGTATGTCTCAGATCAAACCCCTCACACCTGAGAGAGCCTGTCCTTTTAATTAAATAGGAGACACGGGAGTGAAGCTGCTTTCTGCTCTTAAGTATGAAGAACATTAGAAACTAGCAGACACTGATGTGATTATAATCTTTTAGATAAACACTGAAAAAAAAATTAGACCAGTCATTTGTCTCTAGTTCCAGTAAATAGATTCCAGAGTACAGTGCCTTGCGAAAGTATTCGCCCCTTGAACTTTTCAACCTTTGCCACATTTCAGGCTTCAAACATAAAGATATCAAATTTTAATTTTTTTGAAGAATCACCAACAAGTGGGACACAATTGTTAAGTGGAACGAAATCTATTGATATTTTAACTTTTTAGCAAATAAAAAACTGAAAAGTAAGCGTAGCAAAATTATTCGGCCCCTTTACTTTCAGTGCAGCAAACTCACTCCAGAAGTTCAAGGACTCTCTGAATGATCCAATGTTGTCCTAAATGACGATGGTGATAAATAGAATCCACCTGTGTGTAATCAAGTCTCTGTATAAATGCACCTGCTCTGTGATAGTTGTCCTGGGGGTTCTGTTGAAGCGCAGAGAGCATCATGAAGACCAAGGAACAACACCAGGCAATAATACTGTTGTGAGAAGTTTAAAGCGGATTGGATACAAAAAGATTTCCCAAGCAGCACTGTGCGCGATCATTTTGAAATGGAAGGAGTATCAGACCACTGCAAATCTCCAAGACCTGGCCGTCCCTCTAAACTTTCAGTTCTTAACTTTAGTCTCGTCTAAAGTTTGCCACAAGCCTTTTATGGATATCTTTGAGAAATGGCTTTCTTCTTGCCACTCTTCCATAAAGGCCAGATTTGTGCAGTGTACAACTGATTGTTGTCCTATGGACAGACTCTCCCACCTCAGCTGTAGTTCTCTGCAGTTCATCCAGAGTGATCATGGGCCTCTTGGCTGCATCTCTGATCAGTCTTCTCCTTGTCTGAGCTGATAGTTTAGAGGGATGGCCAGGTCTTGGTAGATTTTCAGTGGTCTGATACTCCTTCCATTTCAAAATGATCGCTTGCACAGTGCTCCTTGGGATGTTTAAAGCTTGGGAAATATTTTTGTATCCAAATCCGCTTTAAACTTCTCCACACACAGTATTACGGACCTGCCTGGTGTGTTCCTTGGTCTTCATGATGCTCTCTGCGCTTCAACAGAACCCTGAGACTATCACAGAGCAGGTGCATTTATACAGAGACTTGATTACACACAGGTGGATTCTATTTATCACCATCAGTCATTTAGGACAACATATGGATCATTCAGAGATCCTCGCTGAACTTCTGGAGTAGGGTTTGCTGCACTGAAAAGTAAAGGAGGGGCCCGAATAATTTTGCACGCACCACTTTTCAGTTTTTATTTGCTAAAAAGTTTAAAATATCCAAGTAGATTTCGTTCCACTTCACAATTGTGTCCCACTTGCTGGTGATTCTTCACAAAAAAATTAAATTTGATATCTTTATGTTTGAAGCCTGAAATGTGGCAAAAGGTTGAAAAGTTCAAGGGGGCCGTAATACTTTCGCAAGGCACTGTAAGTTTTGACATTTCGAATAATTTACTTGAACAGTATTTTGTTTTCCTAAGGTTTTTGATTTAAAAATATAATATAATTGACTTTTTAAAAAGAACAGTGATGTGATAGCATATCTCATTGTTTTGCTACTAGAACTTGTGGAAATTCTCATTTGTTTTAGCTAAATGTTATAACATGTCACTCAGAATGAAGAAATTACAGGAAATTATGTTTCTGTTGGCGAGAAGCAGTTACCTACTGGTTCCATACAGCTTAATTGTAAACTATTAAAGTCCAGTTTGTGGTTATTAATTCAAATGTTTTTCTTTATATTTAGGCTGTGACGAGCATCTGTGTGTGATGAAAACTCCGGTGTGTTCCTGCATTTCCATTGTTGGGAATATACAAACACATTTATAAACGGTCACTCTCTTAGTTGTAGCACATTATACCAGAGGCTTTAGTCTGTTTACTTCATTTTTTTATGCGTGATGCTAGTGTGTGTGCACACAGTCGTACGCTTAGCCTTTCAAAGAATACTCCATTTGACATGTACACAGGCGGTCTACATAATGCGCACAATACGACAACTTGCACGACCCCTCCTGGCCTACAAGAGTCAGTGTACAGAGCAGTAAACAAGTCTTTTACTGTGAAGGACCACAACAACACAAAGAGCAATGCTTGAGCAGTGTCTCGCCACGATTAGCACCCATATACAAATCCTTATAGGCACTTATTAAGGCTAGAAATATTCACATATAGGTAATATTCTAAACTGCACTCGCGTTTCCGTCTCTTTCCGTCTCATTTATTCCGTTTTTCCTTCAACTACCTTGAGAATCAATGGCCCTGAGTTACTGTTCCCACCTTGTGGAACAACTAAATAGTGTGAAATAATTAAATGCACGTGTGACTCTAGCGTACAAAGCACGGCGGTTAGAAAAAATCTGACTGGTGCCGCATACAGTATCTCGTGTACTCTCCGT